>JAUCMT010000059.1:16427679-16460958 GCA_032357475.1 Enteromius thamalakanensis
TCTGATCAACTCAGAAACCCGAATACCGACCTTAACCCGATCATAACCCGGATATTGGCTGCATGTAAACGTACTCACTGTAACTCTGCAGGTAAAGTCTGGAAAACACTAAATATGAATTCAACTAGATTTTGGTGTTTTTTGTGTTGAGCAACAAGGTTTAGTGTGTAGGGCTAATGTTTTTTTTATATGCTGAAATCATCGATATTAGCTCTAAATAGGAGGAAAAGATAATAATCATGCATGCCTCAGAAAACTCCGCCCCTCTTTTCCTAGGATCTTTTTTAGCTGTATTCATAGTGAAACTTGCTAATTAGCACATTATTATGAAAGGCAATATGCAAAGATTCATTTTAAGTCATTATACTCACTGCTTCTGTAGGTGAGGCTGGATCATGAATGATTTGCGCAAACATAAACTCATTACGGTTGATCAAGGGGGCGTTTCCCTTCAGAACCAAACGTAATGTTAATCCTCTGTGTCTTCAGTCACTCAGATATCTTGAGTAAATTACTACTGCTCTGTTCATTAATACATTTAACAACAAAACACCTCAATATCTTAGGAGTCTTGCTTGTCCAGGCATCTCGGTCTGATGGCAGTTCACTCAGAGCAGGTCTGAGGTAAGACACCAGTTCAGTCTATGTGACACGCTGCTGTCAATCAACTATTGTGGGTGTGGCCTCTCACACTGACAATACTACTGGTAGATCTTTATCATTGTAGGGTGGTTGTGTACACACACTCCCAACACACATTTCAGTCCAAACAGCTTGAAAATGTGCACGTGGCACCGGATGACCCCTTTAACTATTGCTAATGTGTGTGATGCGAGAGACAGTGTATTTCTTATTCTAAGAAAATCATTTAGCATTATTATTTGTAATGATCAAAAAGCAGGGGTCTCAAAGTAGATCCTGGAGGGCCTATACGTTTTTTATTAATCTTTTTATTTTTATGGTCAAATTTCATATCCATAAATGTAAATTCTCAGGAAAAACGTCCATGTTTAATAACATTTAAAAATGAAGTGAAGCTTTATATTAAGTATATACTGTATTGCCCTCAAAGAAACAAAAAACTGTATAATTTAATCATTTAATTTAATATTTGTATATCCTTATTTGTTATTACTATTAATATTATGTTAACTTGTTAGGGCTATATTTTCTATTTATATTTGTAGTTGTATACCTAATTAATGTTCTATGTAGTATACTCTAGTATACTTTATGATTGTAGACTGCTTATGCCGTGCGTGATGATAAATAAGTGTGTTGTGTTTTCACTTGCAAATGAAAACGCGTGAATGATAAATTCCTCAATGAAACAGATGATTCAACTGCTGCACTAGGAATTAAGCTATATTAATAATGATTAATAATAATACAATTAAATATGTTAAATTCAACCTTTAAACTGCATTTTAAATTCCAGTCTGGGTAATAATGCTTTATTAGGCTACATTGTATTACATATATTTATATTAGGCTATATATATTGTTGAATATTATGAAGTCAGAATGTTATGTAAAAGATTGAAATGAAGGAGAAAAAAACAAATAGCTTTAAAAATATAATAGGCTAATGATAATGATGTTGATGATGGTGGTGATGCTGCATTAGCCAATCAGAAATACATAGTTCAGATGACCATATATCTGTACCATTAGCTTGAGTCGCCATGCCGCTGTCTGTCCCTCCTCCTCCCTAGTGCCACCTGTATAGATCTGCTACAGGTTTCTATCATGTCCTTTTGACTGTTAGTGTGACTAAGATGAGGACATTCTTTTATTTGTTCGGCAACAGCAGACAGATCTTGTTCGGCAATGTACATTACTTTCCCAGAATCAATCACTCTGAGAGTTATGACTGAATTATTATTATTAAGGCTGAATTTATTTATTTTTTGCTAAATAGAAATGTAATATGTAAAAAACTAAAAAGTGAATTTCAAACATCAACTAATCTACTGAAAGTGTAGGATCAGACACTGCTAAGGGTTAAATGTGTTTATAGTTGTTAGGGTGAGGAGTGATGTGACGTGAAAGAGGTCTTGTAGTTTATGACACACATCTGTTCTGTTTGAATAGTCAGGGATGGACAAACCATGACAGTGAAGGGTTGTGATGTACTGAGCGCTCCATTAAAAGTCTACATAAACTGACTGACATTTCTCACTAACAGCGTTTCTGTCTTTTTCTCTGTCTGCTTGTGTGAGGAGTATACTTTCCAAGGTCAAGCACTAAGAGCAAGGTACAATACCAATCCTTCACGATCGGGTCAAGTGGTAAAAGAAACAATATAATTGCAACTTCCTATGTTATTTCTATTTAAAGATGACATCATGGCAACACAAGAACAGTCCCACAGTCCCCTCACTAATGACCCACATCGCCAGAAATATAAATGCAATTCATGCCCTCAATATAGTAAAAAGAAATAAAAAATATATATATATAAATATACAAGCTATTTTTGGTCAGAATATACGGCTTCCTCCAGCAGAACATAGCTCAGTTCCCGTCCTCCGCCCATCGGTGGCGTGATTTAGTGCAGTCTCCTGCCATTATTGTTTTTCTGTGCTGTGTTATTCAAGACAAACCTTTCCATCATCACCTGATTTCTATGCGGGATTCCACACAGATTCACCTCATTAGATCCAGTGACTGTCCACACCTCCTTACTGCAGACACACTGTTATACATTGCTATATTTGTGAGGACTTTTAAGGACTTCTATTGTTTTATTCTGACCTAACATTATTTTTATGGCCCTACACCAACCCTCTAAACATATCCTTCACACAAACCTTCTTGCATTTTTACATTTTAAGATAAACTTCATTTCACATTTTTTTTTAAATTACTTCCCTTTTGAGGACCGAGCAAATGTCCTCACAATGTCAAAAATCTCAGGTTTTACTATCCTTGTGGAGACATTTGGCCCTCACAACTATAGCCAATCAAACACACACAGACATGCAGACACACACTCCAGTGGTGCAGGGAGAATTTTAAAGTGGGACAACTTCTGCACCCAAAATCTATCATTTGTAGGTGAATACAGGGAATTATTATGCATTTTTTCCTCAATACACAGTTGTTCTTTATATACATGAATAAAAAAGTTGACCCGTCACAGCAATCCTGAGGAGGTCCAAAAAAAAGATGTATGTACAACTGAATGAGAAAGGGATCTGGAAGATATTTACAACTGAAAACTACTGTAGGTAATAATTGCATCTCGGTTAAGAAAACTGTAATATTATAAGTCATTGTAAAGTTCTTTAATCAGTGCATAAGATGTTCACTCCTCATTCTAGCAAGCAATGAATACAGGTCTGGTAATTTGTTTTCCCTTTCCCTCTGCTGTCCTTATTGAAAAGCAAATAAATCTTTTGTTGTTGGACCATTGGGACCATCCACTGTAAGACATATAGCTAGCTATATGAAACATGGTTGTTACTATTTTTAGTCACTCTCTTTGCTACAACCCCACCATATCAATTGCGACCTTGATCTTTTGTTGATTATTGGCACCTGTGACATCGGCCTGTGCAATGCACTCTGTTTAATTGGTGCAACACACTATACATCACGCAAATACACAGAATGTCTACATTACTATTAATATTAGTACAGAGAAGCGGCACTCATCAACTTTTTACGAATCAACAATTTTTAGCTATTTGCATAATATGACTGATTTTAAATGTGTATGTATATATGTTTTATGAACGTACACACACACACACATATATAAATATACATGAAATTAATACTTTTATTCAGCAATAATGCCTTTATCTTATCAAAAGGGAGAAAAAGAATTAGGGCTGTCAAACTCAATATTGTGATTATTAAAATCAATAATATTTTTTTGTTTACATAATATATGTTTGTATATATATATATATATATATACACGCATGTATATATTTAAGGAAAATATGTAATATTCATATATTAAATGTATTGATATATGATATGCATGCATTATATAAAAAATATATGTAAATACATATACATATTTTCAGAATATTTACCGTATAAATGTGTGTGTATATATTTGAATATATACATAACAAATATACACAGTACATACACGTATAATATATAAACAAAAGCATTTAATTTTTGATGCAATTAATTGTTTGACAGCACTAATGAAAATGGTCAGTTTTTCTATTTCAAATGATATTTTGAATAATTGCTGCTCCTATTACTCAAAGAATCCAACACAGGAATAAAGTATGTTTTGTCTATTCTATTCATATATATAAATCTGTCTGTAAACGTTTTATATATTTCACAATATTACTGTTTTAGCTGAATTCTTGATCAAATAAATTTCATGTTGGTGAACGAGACTTCTTTCAAAAACATGCAAAACCTTTAGAGAGCGCAAGCGTTTGAGCGTTAGTGTATGTTGTAGAGGTTCTGCAGAGGTGAAGTGAAGGTGTATCTGTCAGCCTGAGGGGGCAGTCACTCTACATCTGACATCAGCAGGTCATCAACTCTGACCTCTTGACCTCTCTCTGGTCATATCGCACAGCACTCAGCAGCTTCAGACACACACAAACACACGCCATCATGTCTGAACCCACTAGTTCATGAAGAGTTACACCGTTCTTAGAAAACTTGGAGCTGGACTTCTACAAGCTTCACTTGTCCCTTTCGTTGTTGAGTGTATGCACTTTAGATATGCTGATGTGTTACTTCGCAGATGTGTTAATGAGGTGAGTGCAGTTTTTGTTCAGTCAGCTTCTGGATAAAGTCTCAGCTGATTGATGAATCTCTGGTGTTAAGTTGAACCATCATAAAAGCAGAACTGGAGAGTTTTTGGTTATGGGTTGTGCGAGTCACATCACTATGAAAACAGACGGAGAGGCTTCAGTCAGATAAAGGTCATATATCCATACTGTCCAAAGAAATGAAAGTGCACAACAGCAATGATTGAACACTGAGATATGTGTATACGATGATTAGGTTAGTAATAGGTTAGCTCTTAACTCAAACCCTTACTAACCCTTATTTCTATTAGTAACTGATCATTAAATTCACTTTAATATATTTGATGCAAAGCTCATTTTTAGTCTTCAGTGTCCTTCAGAAATCTTTGCTGCTCAACACACATGTATTATTATCATTATCATTATTATTTGAAATGTTAAAAACTGTTGTGCTGCTTTATATTCATTTGCAACAGAAATGTGTTGTAAAACTTAAAATGTCTTGCTGAATAAAATAATGAAGTAAAAAATACTTTGGATTTGTATTGTATTATCATTAAGAAAGAATCACTTGGTGCTGTCAAACATCCAAAATAAAAGTTTAAAATAAATAAAAATCTGTGTTTATGCTGTTTTCATTTATTATGTTTATATTAAAACACACAGATACAGTATATATTTTAAAAGTATTTATTTATTTATATACATACATGTATTTTCTTAGATTTGATATTTTATCGAAACATATTTGATATATAAACATAACATATTTAAATATACACATGCATGTGTTTGCATTTGTATAAATATAAACACATAAATATACACAGTACATCCAAATATACTATGTAAAGAAAAACTTTTATTTTGATGGTTTGACAGCACTACAAACACTATTACCACTTTTTGCATGTTAGATTTCTGTGAGCATTTAGATTCATGAAATAATCTCCTTATAGTTATAGGATAAGAGATTATTGAAACTGGATATAAAAGCACCTGATGGTCATATAATGCAGTTCACCTGTTTGTTTCGTATGTATGTGCCCTTTAGGTTTTATCTGAAATGGATAAAGCCAGTCAGTAAGAATGTGTTAGTTTTGTAAGCATCAGACGGTCAGTGAATGGACTACCTGTGGGCAGAGAGCACACGAGACCATTCAAGAGACCTGTATTTTCCAGAGTTCATATTACATGGAGAGTGTTTTACAGCCCTTGCAGCCCCACACAGAGCAAAAACAGAGAGCCAAATTATATTCCTCCTGATAGAGGACAGGAGAGCCATATACACACACACTCAAAAACATGGCCCAGTTACACACATCCCAGCCTGTGTGTGTTTGTTTGTGTGAATCTGTGTGCATCCCTCGGGAGGACAGTTAGTCCAGAACTACTACACTGGCACATTTTCTCCAGCATACATTACCCACACAGACAAACAAGAGCGGCTGAGCATGTGTGTGTGTGTGTGTGTGTGTGTGTGTGGAGGCAGAGAGGGCGTGCTTTGCGGGCGGAGAGGACCGAGAGGTGAGCTCTGGTGGTAATAAAAGCATATGCTGGCTGTTAACTGAATGAGAAATAAAGACATCGCAATGATCCATCTTCATTACTTCTCTTCCCCTCTCCTTCATCCGCACCCGGATCTGTTTCAGCAGGTCACATGATATTCAGCTCTCTCTCTTTCTCTCCAGCTGCCTGACTCTAATGGTGCTGCTCTGATGTTATGGTTGGAGTTTGCATCCACATGAGGAGAGAGAGAGAGAGAGAGAGAGAGAGAGAGCGCTGGTTTCCGTGCTGTTCAAGGACGTTTTGGAGACGGTGCTGCTCTCCCTGAAAATGAACCATCACCACCTGACACGTTGAAACGGAGATGTTTGGAGAAGTGCTGTCCTTACAGGCTTTGTACGGTCAGCTGCCTGGAGGAGTCCTGCGGTGTGTTCACATGCTCACAAACACACACTCATTTCAAGCGAAGGTGGCTGCTAAATAAAACAGCTATAAAATAGATTGGTATCTTTATGTGTGAGATATAAATACCAAAATACCTTTTTTACTAAAGGTTATGTATCTTTTTAAAATGTACTAGTGACAGCTTCCGTACTTTTATTTCTGAGAGTGTACTAAACAATCATAATGCATTTGATTATGGCTCCAAAAGAACAAAAATTATTAATTAATTAATCATATTCAAAATGAAAGTGTGTGTCTACTGTCTATATTTATTTTCAATACACACACCTACTGTACATGTATATATTAAGGGAAAATATGTTTGATTTATGTACAGACAAATAGTACGTAAACATACATAGAAACTGTATATTATATATATACACACGTGTATACAGAGATAATAATATAAATTATATACAAGTGTGAATTTATATATACTGTATATACACACACATGTGTATTTATATGTTATATGTATAGAAATATACATGGTACACACACAAATAGTACGATTTTTGTTTGAATGTGGTTGATTGTGATTAATCATGTTGCAGCCTTAAATTGGATGCCTTTCAAATGTAAAATAAAACAATAAGAAATCATATTGTCTACAAAGAAAACAAAGGCAATTTAAGGATCATTGACATTTTCAAGGACATTCAATTCTCCAAAAAAAGAAAAGAAAGAAATGTCACAATGCCAAATAAAAAAGGATCCTATGTAAACAAGCTTTATTTCAATGTAACTTTCATTTTAGAGATGACGGCAGACGCTTTATATTCCTTTATTGTCCTGATTCATTCGTTCATCCAGTTCTTTTTTTTTTTTTAAATGTGTGTGCATTTATTCAGCTTTCTTTCTTTCAACATCAGTGTTGGCCAATACCACATTTTACTATAGTAACAATAACAGAGACATTTTTTTTCTGGAACATTTTTGTAAGTGATTTGTGCTTTTTAGTATCCCCCGGGGCAAGAAAGCAAAAAAGTTTTATGTGGTTTTCAGGGCAATTAGGAAGAACGTGTGTGTGTTTGCTAAGCCTCCGTGCATAAACTCTCCTAGCTAAGTGCAAAGATGCAGCAGGGTTTTATCTCTCTGATCAGGAGTCTAAACGCCACACTGACACCATAATTACATGATTTATATCATTCTGTGATTCTAAGACAGGCACGGCACCTCTCTTCTGCTGATTCATGAGGAACGCACTCCACTGCCTTTTGAGGGCACATCAAAGGAATTACCTTGATTCATACGCTTGATGTTTGTTTAAATAAATGCATGGTGATCAATCTTAAGGGCTTCACCAAAGTTTGTTTGGCTCCAGACAGACTGAGGGCCGGAGCCAGATCTCATCTCATGCAGACCGGCTCTTCCGAACACAAACCTGGCCCGCTGGGTCCTCCTAAGAAAAGAGCCAGAAACACAGCTCTCCTCACCTGAGCGTGTGTGTGTGACTACTTTGCTTTCCGTTCTGCAGTCGGGTATACGACCTCAAACAGATCGCCAAACTCTGCCAGTTCCTCCAGGGGCCGGCGAAATAGGTGTGCGAACTAAAAATAAATCTGTTACCGTGCAGCGGCACTCAGTTTAGTCACTGAGGAGGTTTTTTTTATTCTCCAGCTGTACTCAGGTGGGTTTGGCCTCATGGTTTGGAGGCATACATTAATTATCGCGCTCACAGGAACTGCCCTGCCTCGCTGCTGACTTACTGCCCTTCACTGCCTCCACTCTGAGGGGGTTTTAAAGCTGTCATTTAATACAGTTCGGGCAGTTAGGCCTGCGGACCGGGCTGAGTGCTGCGTATGCAAATGAAAAGATACCTTCTGAGTGTCCAAATGAAAAGGAGGCAATTCATTAATCACAGAGGTGTGTGAAATTGATTTTTCCTATGATGGAATTCAGAGATGCTGAAGTCCCGTGGTGGTGACTGCATGTGTGTGTGTTTGCAGGGGGCTGCTGCTGGCTTCGATGACACTATCTTTCCGTATCTGGACACAGCGCCACCATTGCCACCGATAATATTTGTTTATCTTGGGCGTTCTTGAGATGCTGCTTGCTCTCCTCCGAGCGTTCTCACAGCAGTCACACACACTCACGGTTGTCCTCCATCTAACCCATCTCAGCCGGTTACAGGACTCATGTTCACTGTGTGTCACTGCTACAAAGCAGTTTTCATCTGTCTCCCCTGCTTTCTGCATTGATGGATACACTCTAAAAGTGGATATATATTGAAATGCAATGGTAAAACCCTTGGTCAGTTAATTGGTTAGTGCTAAGCAGTTACAAGTAGTCAGATTTTTGATGCAAAGGAAAAACATATAATGTTAAAACATGAAGTTTAGCTCCCTCTGCTTAAAGTAGAGCTGAAAATTTTATTTGCTCTGGTTATGATTACATTATTAATCAGTGTCACTAATAAACTGCTAAAATGAATTGTGTCCTGTTTCATTATAACTGTAAACAGAATCAGTTAAAATCAGTTGAAATAAAGCTTGTGTATAGTGCATAACAAAAACATTTAGAGATATGAAAAAAAGCCTAATAGAAGTGTTGTCATAAGTAGTTTGTTCAATAACAGAGGTTATGAGAGCTCTTTCAATGAGAGTGTTAATTAAAATTAAAAAAAAAAAAAAATTGTTTTTATAGATTTCATGCTTATCTGGGAAGATGTCCAAATCCAGCTGTCAATCACTGCCACAGTGCAGCGAGCTCCATAAAGTATTATTGAAAATAATGATAGCATGCATGTTTAACTATTGCTGAAACATAAGTTAATTCAACCAAATTCAATGACTATTTACCCAACTAAAATGAACACTAATGGGAATACCTTTTAATAACCTTTGTATATGTACCATTATTAAAGAAATAAAGCCAAACTGGTTTGCAATAAGTGAATATGTTAGTTCTGTATTTGCAGTTGTTTCATCTTCCTCTGGGGATGTATTAATTTCATCTAAGGATTTGTGGCTGTTGATGTGTTTCTTGCTGTTTCTCTTATCCTCAGTGATTCTGCTTGTTACCGCAGGTGTCATAATGCTCAGTCATCACTTGTAGAGTGAATCTACTTGATTTCACTAACTACAACACTGCTTCAGTGATACTTTTACTCTCTATAGACCAGTGGCCTGTTCCATAAAAGAAAGTTTACCAAATAAGCCAGGCTTATTTCAGTTACTCTGACTTATTTTGTAAAGAACAAAATCTACTGACAATAAGCCTGACTAACCAAAATAAGCCTGGCTTGTACTCTAATCTTGTTTTATGGAACAGCCCCCTGGTCCACTGCGACCCCGAGTGTTTTTTGCTAGTTTCAGTCTGATGTGGTTATCATTTTCACGTTGAGCGCCACATTGTTTAAATAGCACATGCATTTGCACCCATTTGTGTGTTCATGGGCATGCTGCTCTGAAAATGAGGTGTGTTCAGGCGTATTGTTGGTGCATTACTATTGTTGGGCAAATTAATACGGTTGCCAACTAAAACTTGGTCTAAAGTCAACAGCACAGTATTGTTTTAAGACCTTTATAAAATTACCTGTTATTTTATTATAGTAAAATTTTAGTAACCTTGTTTTTTTTTGTATCTAACTACTATTTATGTACTTTAAGGGGTCATATGATGTTGCTAAAAATAATTTGGTGTAATGCAATGTGTTTATGTGGTTTTAGGTGCAGAAAACACATTATTTTCCACATACTGTACATTATTGTTTCTCCTTTGAGCCCCGCCTTTTTGAAACAGGTAGATTTGCTTTGATTGGCCAGTTGTCCAATGCGTTGTGATTGGCCCAATACCTCAAGCGACTGACTGACTGAAATGTTACACCTACTGTACTTATCTGTTTACTTATCTTAACATGCTGTGTCCTGGCGTGATGACACAAAAACCATAAAAGCCAATACAAACTAGGCATTTATTGCATCCAGTGGAGACATAATTACTGATTATCATGACTTTCTAATGTGTTTCTAATATCTGTCTTTTTAATGTGTCATAAACATAACACCATGTCTGCATTTGTGATTGGAGAAACGACAGATAACAAGCACTATTCTTCACTGCTCGAAACTTGCATTTAAATAGTATGTAGAAGATTCTTAACTTACTTCAAGGTTGTGGAGTGAGGTTCAGGAAATAGTCCTCTGTAAATGCGCTGAACACACTCTAATATTTGGGTTGAGTATTTGTGCAACTTAACCACTGATTTCTATTTGTGTCCTCTTTTGGAAGCACAAACAAAGTAGTTTCACTTTCACAACAAAACACGGCATCTCCAGAACATGGCACCCGCAGCAACACAACAGTGAGAATAATAGCTCCGCCTTCTTTCTCTATGTAAACGTTTGGGTGGTGTGTCTAGAGCATGCATCTACCATGCCGACTGTAGTTTTCTTTCTGTTGTTAAACTAGCAAAGTGTATTTGGACACGCTCTAAGTTCCCCAGCACTGTAAGCTTCAGACCATGCGCTTAAATCATTAAAGATTTAAATCATTAAGACTAACAAAGAGAAGGTTGTTGGTTTGATTTCTACGAGAAATTAAGTTGTCGTCATCAGTGTACACCAGTTTGGTCAGGGATGATAATTTATGGCAATGTTACGAAAATAACTTTTATTTTTGTATCATAATTTAAATCAAGCCTTTTTAGAGTTGGGAACTTGACTGGGTTGGAGGTTTGTAGTGGCTCACCCTTCACCGGTGCTATCAAATGAACACTCTCTCTATTCACCAGATGGCAGCTATCCAAACCAGGCTCAGTTCACACAAAAGGATGAAAAGTAGCACCCTACCTGATCTTTTTTTTTTCCTTCTGAACTGCTAGTCCTTATTACTTGGGTTTTGTAATTGGATTATGGCCTGCATTTTTGATTCTTTAGCAAACAGGGCCTCAGACAGGCTGTGTTTGTGTTATGTAACTGCTCCTTTAATGAATTTTGACTCAAGTCTGTTTTTGTTGATGGCCCTCTATTGATATTCTCCTCATTCTCGATCACATGACATTGTTTGCTGCTTTCATAGTTTAAAAAACACATGATTAAATGTAGTCATTTTAGTCAAAATAGCTTACAGTACACTTCAGGGATAATCCTGCAAATCTGGATTCAGAGAATAACAGAAAAGGTGCATCTAAAAACTATCATTATTTATTCACTCTTTGTTCATTCAAAAACAGATATTTTTTTCTTGTGTTGAACACAATTATTCTTGTGTCTTATAACAGTTAGAAGGACTTTATCACTATTTAAAAGCAAATATGGTGTGCTCTTTTGGGGTAAGGCCAGTTGTTTATTTTGTTTTGTGTGTCTGTAGAGTTCTGGCTGATCCTGGCTCTGTTGTACTACCCCGCACTGTACTACCCTCTCCTGGCCTGCGGGACGCTTCATAACAAGGTGGGTTACGTCTTGGGCAGCCTGCTGTCGTGGACACACTTTGGAGTTCTGGTCTGGCAGAAAGTGGACTGTCCCAAAACACCGCAGGTACGACTTACCGTGATCTAATTTATGGGCTCTTACTTCACTTTCCCACTGTGTGTTGAATAAGACTTCTCTTAAGTTCATTAACCGTTTTGTTCTCATTGTCCTCACATCTGCTAAATGAATGGTCAAACCTCACAACAATTTGTTCTGCCTCTCAGGGTCTCACCATGAAGCTTTCCTTCGGTTAATCGCTTTAGTTTCTCTCAGAACTCAAGAAAAAGTGCCAGGTTGCATGAAATGCATAATAAAATGAAATATTGTAGTTTAGTTCGATTGCACTGTTCAAGCCTTGTTAGGTTTGTAATATGAATTCTGAGAGAGATTGATTTGCACTGAAAATGGACGGGTAATGTAGCCAGACAAAGGAGAGCAAACATTTGATGTTATTTGACATTGATTGGTCTGTTTTTGTCCTTGTCTGCAGATCTATAAGTACTATGTGCTGTTCAGCAGCCTTCCTCAGATCGCTTGTCTGGCTTTTCTCAGTTTCCAGTATCCGCTGCTTCTGTTCAAAGGCTTACAGAACACAGAGACGAGCAACGCCTCCGAGGTACCTCTGTCCAAAAGCTATTTTAAAAAGATTAAATTCTTAAAAATATATATTAAATGGGTCAAAGATGAAAAGAGGGTTTTAAGCATCAAAACCATTAAAGTTTAATACAGTTTATTAAAAAAATAAATAAAAAATAAAAGTTAATAATCTTTGCCAGTACCCTTTAAACCATGTGGTTTTACCCATTGGTCAAGATGTTTTTAAACCAAAATTAGTATGATCACTTTTTACATTTATTTAAGTAAAGTTTTTTAATATAAATATCTCTATGCAGAATGACAATTAAACATTATCCGCCGATATTTTTACATATTTTCCCAAAAGTTATGCAAAGTCGAAAATGTTCTAATATCGTAACAACTATATAGATAATATATAAAAGATTACTACAGAGAAATATAAATATAAGAAAAGGTGAAATTATGGCTTAATCTAATTAAAGCATTATCTTGCACAAATCATGTCTTTAAATGTTACTGCTTCTGTGCTTATTAATATTTACAAAAAACCTATATATTATGGCTTATATAACACACACACACACACACATATAAAATGTTGAGGTCTAAAAAATACATATGTAAATAAAATGAGTGTTGTCAAATATAATTTGCATCTTAATAATAATAATAATTTGCAGTTTAATTGCATCCAAAATAACATTTTTGTTAACATAATGTATGTGTGTACTTTATATATTTATTATGTGTATATATGAATATAAACACATGCATGCATATATATATATATATATATATATACATACAGTATGTTTTTTTTAAATACAGTACATTTAATCATAATTATATAAATATAAAAAAACATGTTTATAATCATGTAAATATTTTCAAAACATTTCCTAATGTGTGTGTATTTACATATACATAATAATTATACACAGAACACACTCATATATCATGTCAGCAAAAACTTTTATTTTGAATGCGATTAATTGTTTGACAGCCTCATTAATCTATTATGAATACTTGGCATGCATTTTAAACTATATTTAAAAAAAATTGTCCTTTTCTTTATCATGGACACACTCTTATTAATCAGTTTGTATTGAACATTGTTTTCTCTGCTGTACTTTATTCAACCCTGTTACAACAGACCTGTGACCCATTTTTGGGTCACGACCCTCCAGTTAAGCACCGCTGTGTTAATTCATAATGAAGGGACTTAGCAGCATGGAAAGGCAAGAGGGGAGTTTGTAAACTCGCACCTGCATTCCAGAGCTCTAATCATTGTAAGCAGCTCAGTGGGATTGGGTTGTGTTTGACTCACAGGCCATATAACACAAACACAGTGTTGTTTTCTCACACGAAACACACAATACCAGTGTTATTCAGCTATAATCGCTATGACGAAAACGTTCGAATGAAATAATTGAGGAGCCATCCCCTCATAACACATCCGTTTTTAGAATTAGTGTAGTTTTTGTCACGTCACGCTGCATGATGGACCGTTTTCGCTTTTGAGATATGTAATTTTTATATTATTTTTTTATCTTTCTTGCAGGACCTCAGCAGCAGTTATTACAGAGATTACGTGAAAAAGATTCTCAAGAAGAAAAAGGCCACCAAAATCAGGTGATGCACACTTACGAGCACAACATTATTTATTAACCCAAAGGTTCGAGAAGCTAAAAACAGCAGAAATTATATTAGTAACCAATAACAAGAATTTCACAGTCAGTGAGCTGATACCTATTTTAAAAACTATTTCACATTACTGTTTATTTTGACTTACTATTTTAAGTGCCTTCAAATTATTAATCATGTCCAAAATACATTTTTTGTTTATATATTACAATATATGTGTGTATAATGTGTATATTTGTATAAATACAATCACATGCATGTATATATTTATGAAAAATATGTTATGTATATGTTATATAATATGTTATATATAATATAAAAAATAAGAACAGAAATATAATAGTACAGAAATATTTTCTAAATATTTACTATATTTGTGTGTGTTAATATACACATATGTGACCAAAAATGTTGTATGCGGCATAATAATGATTGTTTACAAAACTAATTATTTTAATTATTATTATTGTCACATCATCAGTGAAGTAACATTTTCAGTGAAGCAACAATTTTCAGATTTTGATTCCACTGGTTACACATTTAAAAAACTGTAATATATTAAATGTAAGTATATTATTATAACATTCTCATAAATAGATCTTTTATTACTTAATTGAAATTAAATAATTTAAATGATCATGAATGACAAATAACAGTTTCAGAATTGTTATCAATGGTTATTATTAACTGTATTATGATAAATTAGGTTTTTCAAAAATACTATAAATACTAAATAAGTACTATAAATAAAAAAGCAAAAATTATGTAGAATATTAAAATGCTTGGCATACTGCAATGTGAACTAATCTTAAACACTTTTGCTAATTGAGTGGATTTTAATTGCAGTGAAGGTATTTTCTATTATAGCATCACTTCACTGTACAATAGCCGGTCAGATGGGATATAGACTACTTCCTTCCTCATTTCCATTGACTGGCGGTGAATCACACCTACTGTAAATTGACTTAGGCAAAGATTGGTAGATAGCGATCTGCTGCTGTCCCACAGTCTGAATCATGAGCTAATGCCTTTCAGTCTGTCTGTACAGATGCTGATCTTCTTTATGCAAAAATACACTGAGCGTCTGAAATGTCATTGATTACAGTCCCGTGAGCAATGTGAGGAAATGTTTCCTGTTGCGTGGAAACTCCTTGATGTCAGTATGATATAGTCTACATAGGAACGCAGTAGGGAAATATCCACTGATAAGACTGGCAGCTATGTAGGTTGGTGTATGGAATAAGGAATATATAGATAAACTTCAAATATGCCTTTAAGAAGAGACCATTAAGGTTGCGGGTTTGAATCCCATTAAAAGTCATTGTGTAACTATTGTGCGTTTATTGTCCGTTTGGAGAAGTATGAAGGTTTATTATTATTAAATTAGAATAAATTATTTCTTATTGTTGTTTTTGACTCTTGCTTTTGCAGTTCCAGTGCATCAAAACCTAAACTGTTTGAAAGACTCAGAGATGCTGCTAAGTCTTACATCTACACACCAGAAGATGGTAAAATAAAACCAAAAAATTAAAGGACAAAAGTTTACATCCCCCTTACAGAATCTGCTAAATGTTATTTTATTGACCAAAATAAGAGTGATTAAAACAAAATGCATGTTATTGTACATATAGTCCACACAAGAAAATAAGTTTAAATTATAAAAATGACCCGTTCAAAAGTTTACATCCCCTTGATTCTTAATACTGCATTATTACCTAAATGATCCGCTGCTGTGTTTTTGTTTTTTTAGTTCATGAGTTCATGAGGGACTCATATGCAACACTTAAAGCATGCTCAAATGCTAACTGATGCCACAGAAGAAAATAAACATGCGTTAACTTTTGAATTAAGGGTAAATGTAACTTACTTACATGTTTATTTTAATTTAACGTGTTACTACCTTCTCTAGCCTCTAAAAGGCATTACTAAATGAAAAAAACTGAGGCAAAATTAAATGCTGCAACTCCTGATGCTTGGTTTTTCCTCATGAAGCATCAGTGGACGTTTGAACCTTCTGTAATAATTGCATATGAGTCTCTCGGCTGTCCTCAGTGTGAAAAGACGGGTCTCAAAACTATACAGTCATTGTTGGAAAGGGTCCAAATACAAAAAAATCCTACAAAACTAAAGGATTTGTGGGAACTGAAAGAGCAGCAGGTGGTTTAACTGTTAAAATCAAGGGTATGTAAACTTTTGAACAGAACCATGTTTACTATTATTTTCTCTTGTGGACCATGTAAACATCTTTAAAGTGAAATATCTTATTCAGGTCAATACTAAATATATATTAAATTATATTCAAATAGAAAAAAGTCATTTTTAAATTGTAATAATACTTCACAGTTTTACTGTAATTTTGAATATAAGAGACTTAAGATTTGTATTACTTTACTGTATTACTGAATTTCTTTTCCATCAGTTTTTAGGTTCCCCCTGAAACTAGCGATCTCTGTGGTTGTGTCGTTTATTGCGCTTTATCAGGTAAACGCCCTGTTTAGAGTTATTTCCGTCTAAAAGTATTAATTCATGTGCTATTGATTTATTAGATGTAGCATGGTATCATTTGAAGGCCCTCTCTGTTGTTGTGAATGTGTTAGATGGCGCTCTTACTGATCTCTGGAGTGCTGCCCACTCTACACATCGTCCGCAGAGGAGTTGACGAAAACATCGCCTTCCTGTTGGCCGGCTTCAATATCATCCTGTCAGAAGACCGTCAGGAGGTGGTCAAGATTGTAATGTACTATCTGTGGTGTGTGGAAAGTGAGTCACTTGTCATTCTCATAATTGCGAGAGAGATGAATTTACTGTTATTATACTATATCTTGGTTTACATTGGTTGGAAAGCCTATTTGGATGATTACGTTTTAAATCACCACTAAGTTTTGTTAATTGTGACCGGCACAGGTTTGAGTGATGCAATATAATTTATTCTGTGGGACGTATTCAGTCTGCCAAATATAGCAAACGCTGGACAAAGCTCATCATTTCAGGACTGGCTCACATGAATCTGTGCCCACAATAGCTTCCAGAAATTCAAACAAAAAATCTGAATTTGATCAAAACTTAGTAATATGCATGGCAGAGAACTTCATTTGGACAACATTAAAGGCAGTTTTTATATATAATCCAGATTTTTTTAAACCATACATAATGGAAAGCTTGTTTATTCAGCTTTCAGATGATTAATTACACAGTTGCACAGTTTTTTAAATGTATAAATGACAGAATTGTCATTTTGGGGTGAACTAATCGGTTGGTGACGATCTCTGATGAGGTAATGTAAGGCAGCACAGTCCTGCACATGTGAGCCTGCGTTGATGCATCATAAACCCATCCACTTTCTCTCAGCTTTAAATGCTACAAATATTATAAATCAGCAGATGAATAGTGGTCAGCTGGACTCGTGGAGAAAGTGCTGAGCCTCATGTGACTGTGTGTGTTTCAGTTTGCTATCTGTCAGCGGTGACCCTGTCCTGTCTGCTCAACCTGCTCATGCTCATGAGGTCCATGGTCCTGCACAGGTGACGCTAACACACACACATTCAGCTGCTGCACTACTGTCACATGACTACCCATGCGCTGATGTCACAAGTGTTTTAGATAGTGCTGTCAAACGATAAAACGCATTTAATCGCATTTTCGTTTACATAATATATGTGTGTGGGCTGTGTATATTTTGTCACGTATATATCAGTACACACACATACAGTATATATTTGATATTTTATATTTACATGCATACGTTTATTTTAATATAATTAACATTATAAATATATTTAATATGTTAACAACATTTTTGATCTACAGCAAATATGGATATCTCTAATAAACAAATAAGAAGACATGCTGAAATATTTCCTCTTTTTATTGTGTCTGCTGACGTCATGCACATATGTATCACTAATAACTTGATCATAACTGACTAGCTGGAGGTGAAACAGGAAAAATAATTTGCTAGGCTAATGAGAACGAGGTAATTACAGTCAGGAATAGCATATTAAAAATAATGACTTTTCAAATGGAGTTTTTAAATGTGATTAATGGCAGTTTGACTCTGTGACCTGCAATTTCATCTCCGTTTCTTCTTCATAAAGAGACGCGCTCATTACCTTTCTCTGTGTGTGTGTGTTCACTCAGGTCTAATCTGAAGGGACTGTACAGAGGGGATGTGTTTAATGTTTATAACTGCCACAGGAGCATGCGACCATCCCGGCCCGCTCTGGTCTGCTGGATGGGCTTCACCAGCTCTCAGGCCGCCTTCATCTGTCTCGGTGAGAGCACGCGCTACTGTTACAGTGTAACGCTCTACTGTAACGCAAACAAACTTCTTTTTTTTATTAGTAATTAAATGAAGTGTAGTGTAATTCTGGATCATTCTGGAATATTTTTATTTTGGATTTTCCCTTCACACAGGGCTTAGTACACAATAGTAATCCATTATCGACAAAACAAAAATAAAAAATAGCATAATGTGCATTTATAGGTGGAAAAAAAGGGGAAAATATCCATTTATTAAGAAAGAGTTTTTTCTGTTAAAAAATAAAAATAAATTAATATATAATATTTATTTGATTGTTTATTATATTTGTATTTATTAAAATATTTATTGATTAATTATTTGTTGTTCATTTATTTAAATTTATATATTAAAGATATTATATATCAATAATGTTATTATAATATATATTATAAAATGTATTATCATTTACAGTTAGTACATCAACAGACAACAATCCATCATAAAGTTATTATATTTAAATAATAAATAAATAAATGTAAATAAAATAATGTATAGCAAGTGCTTTTTTATACTGTGATATACTGTGTTTTTTTCGTTCTTAAAGACATTTATTATATTTATTTTTTTCTTTCTTCATTATTTTTATAACTATATTAAAAATATAATTTATAGTTGGTACATTAGCAGACAATAAAAATCCATCGAAACATCTTTAGAATAATGTGCAGGGATGAACTTTCAGGAATATTTGAGAAAGTGTGGATTCAAAAAGGGTGGATTTTTGTAATAAATAAATATATTTATTATATTGCTGTTTTCATTTATTTGTTCTTTTTCTATTTATGAATATACATAACTAGAACATTCATTTAATTTACTTTTTGTCTGTTTAAAAAAGATTATTTACAGGGGGCTTTTTATATTTGAATAAATAAATACCTTTATGTTATATTTAAATAAATTTATTTTTGTTTGTTTTAATTTCATTATGTCATTCATTGTTTTTAAAATAATGAATAATGAAATAATACATTTTGGATGTTAAATGACATAATGTTATGTGTCTGTGTCCAGGCATGGTGATCCAGACTCTGGTGTTCTTCCTCTGTATTCTGTTCGCTGTCTTCCTCATCATCATCCCTATCCTGTATGGCACCAATCTCATGCTCTTCCACATTATCGGCAGGATGTGGTGAGTGACTCGGCTCTCCTCGCTTTAGTTGATGAGCATGGCTTCAGGGTCGTGCCCCTGTCAGTCCTCTCTCATGAAGCCTCTCGCTCTCCTGTTCTCTTCTGAAGGCCCTTCTGGCTGATGCTCTTCCTGGCCGTGCTGATGCAGCATCTGACCTCCAGGTTTTTGTTCATCAAGAAGGACGCAGGAACAACAGACCTGAACAACAGGTGCCATTATACATAATATTACCAAAATTCTTCTTTGTTTCGGCCATAAAATACTGGCCAACAATAAACATCTATCTATCTGTCTATCTATCATATAAAAGATTATAAATATATTAATATTAGATATAATTAAAATCACATTTGTTATTATATAGTCACAATTATTAAGAAAAGTAAATAGGGTGGATTTAATACAGTTTTAAATAAATATTAGATTGTATATGTATTTTTATTTATTAATTGTTGTCATATTGTTTCCATTTCTATTACCTTTTTATTTATTAAAATAATATAATATTATAATTCATACTTAAATTATTTATACTTGCATCAACAGACAATAAAAATCCATCATAATTGGGAAAGTTATTTTATTTAGTTAAAATATGGCCAGGACAATTCCTGAAAGTAAATAATATGATTTTGTTTTGTTTTAAATATCAAAATAAATAAATACATTTGTATTAAATATGTAAATATTATTTAATTAATTAAAATTGTTTGTTGTTAAACAGTATAACATTTTATGTATATTATTATATATTTTATTATGTTTTATTAATCTTGTGTTTACCAGTTATGTTTGTTATGTGTACTAGTATTTATATATATAAGTGTATCTACTGGTTTATTTTAGTCAAACACTGTATGGTAACACTTTATTTTAAGGTGTCCTTGTTACATATACTCACTATTAAAATAACAATAGCTTATACATAATTACATGTAAGTAACTCCAAGCCAACTCCAATACTCAGTACTTAAATATATAATAACACTGTAACAAGGGCACCTTAAAATAATTCAGTATATCAGTAAGCCTGTATGAAGAAGAACATTGTTTTTCTCCACAGAGGAAGTCTGTTTCTTCTCAGCTACATGCTGTTCCTGGTTAATGTCATGGTTGGTGCTATAGTGGGCATTTGGAGGGTAGTCACCACTGCCCTTTTCAACATAGTCCACTTAGGACGCTTGGATATTAGCCTTCTCAACCGTAATGTCGAGACATTCGACCCAGGTACTGCTTTACTTGCAGCTTTACTGTGCCTGTAGTTTTTCATATTTGTTCTTAGCCAATATTTTACTAAATATTTGAGATATTTTTAAATCTAAATATATTTTAATTATAGAAATTATGTTATCTTTAATATTCATATGTATGACAAATGATGTAAACTTTTATTTTAGAGCCGATTAATCGCAGTTAATCATTTGACAGCACTAATTATATTATATTATATATCTCAGTAGCATCAAACAAGACTTATCCATTCAGATCTAGGTCTGATATTTAGTTCTTCAAATAGAAATGTAGTTGAGTTATGTACCGATGTGATGCTGGATGTGTTTGTCTCTGCAGGATACCGCTGCTACGCTCATTACCTGAAGATCGAGGTGAGTCAGTCTCACCCCGTGATGAAGGCCTTCTGTGGACTGCTGCTGCAAACCTCAGGCCAGGACGGTCTGTCAGCGCAGAGGATAAGAGACGCAGAAGAAGGTCTGAGCTTTCATTTCAGTTCAGGACGACAATACCACGATATTCAGTCATATATAGAGTCTAGACCTAAACTCTGTAATTCAGAGCCACTCGACTGAGGATGCAGTGTTTTAAAGCTGCACTCCTTCAGTTCGTCCGGAGAGATTCATCAGTGAGTTTGTGGAAAGTGTACATTTCAGGTCAGTTTCCTTCTGTGAGCCTGCCTGAAAAAAATAATAATGCTCCAAGCTCATATCAAAAAGGTATGAAGAGGAATTTAAAGACTTGTTGTTATTAAAAATATAGATCTGTATTAACAGACATTTCAGACACAGTAATTATTAAAATAAATTATAAAACAATTATAAAAGTTATAATTGGATATTAAAAATATTAATTAAAAATAATAATTGTAATAATTGTTTGATTAAATCTGTATTTTCAATTTTTATATATATATATATATATATATATATATATATATAATTGTATTAATATCCTTCTTATACAATTGTTTTTATACAGTTATATAAATTCCCATATAAATAGTGTCATATATGCATTGTTTATTATATTAGGTAATATATGTAAGGAATAATTAACGGCTAATTAAAACAGTACACAAATAAATAAATAAATAAATAAATAAATATACACACACATTTTATATATAACTTGTTATATATAACTGCATTATAAATATATGTTCTGTATTGGATACACATATTATTACAATAATAACATAGTAAGAAGAATCAGATAATATTTAAAAATATTTATTATATAACATAATATTTAGAACTCTTGTGTTACAATATGCACTACCTTACACGTCAGTAAATATTCCTTTTTTCTGAAAGAAATAAAAAGAATTTAATTGAATTTGAAAATAAATTAAATAAATGCTGTTGTTTTGATTATTTTATTCATCAAAGAATCCTGAAAAAAGCATCTCCGTTTCTAAAACAACATGCAGCAGCAGTTTCAACTCTGATAAACCAGCATATTAAAATGATTTCTGAAGGATCATGTGACACTGACGACTGGATGAAAATTTTGCACATTGTGTCACAGAAATAAAATACATTTTAAAAGGACATTTAAACAGAAAACCAATATTAGAAATTGCAATAATTTGTCTGTATTTTTGATATTTTACAGCCTTGATGAGATTCAAACACTCCATTAAAACATTACAAATCTTACTACACAAATCTGATCCCTTGATATGATCCCACCATATATATATATGTGTGTGTGTGAGTATATAACTATATAGCCCTACCATATGTGTACTACACTGTATTGCAGAATACAAACAGATTGAACTACCAGTAATCAGGGAACAGATTAATTTCGTCTACTTTTAATGAATTTCAAAACAGAAAGCAGATCAAAATGATCATCTGTGTCAAATCTCAAAGTTTGATATTGATCTGAGTTTGATTTCTCCTGGGTGATTCATGTCTATATGCACCGACGCTTGGTTGGCCTCGTTTTAGGAATAATTGATTCGTTGTGTTGCCCTGCACGCAGCAGGCGAACGTTCCCGCAATCATTACATTTGTCAGGATAAATTGGGCCCCGATGTGCAATAACTCACTGTGGCCCCTGGCTGCTCAATCAGACCCGTCAGAGACGGTCCATCGCAGCAACATCCACAGTTTGCATTGCTCATCTCTTTTCTGAGATTTACGTGTCTGTCCTCTCAGTCAAAGTCAGTTCTGCCAGGGTTTGATGGGTTTTACAGGATGATGGGCAGCAGATGGTGTATATTCAACATTAAATAGCCCTGTCTTTTGTTGATTTTACACCTACAGATGCTTGTTGCATTCAAAAAAACTGATTTGCTTGTATTTGCATACAATATTATGCAAATACTGGTAGGTTGCAGATTGGGCTCATAATTGACTGGTTGATATGTGTGTGACACTCTTCTAGTTTTTACACTCTTCTTATGGTAATTGCACACTGTGTTATATTCAGCTCTGACACTGTAGCCGCCGATCTTTGATGGGGGTATTATTTATTAGCATAAAGTGCCTTTTTTTCAGATGTCTTTTTTAAAGTAATATTTATTTGACTTGTTGAAAAATGTATATTTGTTTTCATATATTATGAAGGAAAGGCTACAAGATATTGCACCGCTATGATTCTTTCTCGCCGCATCAAAAAAGCGCGTTGTGTGACGTGATTAAATATCCAATACACGCCTTTAAAGTACGCTGTTCTTCAGTTTCCCACACAAAATAATCATAATAATAGACATCACAGAAAGTGAAGTCCCAATCACGAACAAATTGCTGTTATGTGTTGCTTCTTTAAAGTGAATCAAGTGTTCGATTCATTGTAGTGAATCATAAACAGACAGTGCAGTCATGAACGAATGACTCTTATTAGCCTGTTCTGTGTAGTTAATCAAATTAGTCTATACAGTGTAGTTTGTTTATCGAAACTATTTTCCTAGTTACAGCCTATTTATTTGATTTATTTCTTATGGTAGTGAATCATAACAGCGCTAGTCCATCCGAACGAATGACTCGTATGAGCCGGTTCTTTTTATTGAATCAAAATAAAGTGCGTCAAGCGAAATTTATCGTTTTTTGTGATCCTGTTCTTTTAATAAATGGGAGACTTTTCGGAAATATGACTTATCTGTCAGTCTTATGTTTGTTTCAGGGACTTGAATAACAATAGAGGTTACTGTATCAAATTGAACTGGTCAATATTTTTAATGGGGCAGTTTTGGGGACAACCCAAGAGCTTTGACACAACTCGAACACTACCTAGCGTCCCCTCAAACACACTGCTTGTTTAACAAAATGCACATCAGTCCAAATTAAACATTTTCAGAGTTTGCCTTTATTTTTTTCTTCGTCTGGTTCCTCCATCACGTCCTTAAAGCCAAGTTTTTCCAGGGGCTCCTTTGCCATTAACTGTCTGAGATATAAATAAAAAGTCTTTAAGTATTTCCTATTTATAACTTCACAGCTTCAAGTCTAATCAGCTCCTATAAAGAAACTCACCTGTCCATCCTGCACTCCAGATACTCTTTTGTCTCTACCCGACAGCGTGAATTGTCGAAATGGTTTTCTCGAAGGCATCGCATAAATGTCTCTTTAAACGATTTACATTCACCTGCGTACACAAAACGTTATTTTGATTTGTGAATTCAAAGTCATTGGCCGTGTCTGTCCGCTGCACGCGCGCAATCACTCTTACCGAAATGATCCAAGGGAAACGCTCCTTTGTCCGGTGCACGCGGGCGGAAGCTCTTGCTTCCGAAGTTCATTGCTGTTGACATCGTTTCTAATGTAGGGTTTTACTGCTCCATGTACTTGTGAAAGGAGACCCACTGTTTGGCTTTAACTGGCGCTCAAGTGAAGCTGTAAATTAAGCAACAACCGGTCTGTTTACTTCCTCATTACTTCCTACCCGACCTGGCTTTTCAAAATAAAAGTAACTAAAAAAACGATCGTTTTATATATATATATGTAAACGGACGTTATATATATATGTGGTTGCAATACAGCTATATGCACATTTTAACATTTCATATATATATTTGTGTGTCCGTATATATATATATATATGTATGTGTATATATGTGTGTGTGTTTGTGTGTCCGTATATATATATATATATATATATGTATGTGTATATATATATGTGTGTGTGTGTGTATATATATATATATATATATATATATACATATACACATACATATATACATATATACATATATACATACATATATACATATATACATATACATATATACATATATACATATATATATACATATACATATATACATATATATATACATATACATATATACATATACATATATACATATACATATATACATATATATACATATATACATATACATATATATATATACATATATACATATACATATATATATATATATATATATACATATACATATACATATATATATATATGTATATGTATAAATTGTATTATACATATATTACTATTATTATTATATTATATATTTTTTTATATTATATTACATTACAACCCCATAAAATAAAATACATATTTATTTTATAATAATAAATATATTTATTTATTTATTTATTTATGGGGTTGTAATACAGCTATATGCACATTTTAATATTTTATATGGGAGTGTGTGTGTGTATATATGAATAGACTGATATCAGTGATATTTTTCTTGTCACTTACAGATAGGCTACTTGTATTGTTGACTTAACCTGTTTCTTACATGTTCAACTTTTAAAGGTATTCAACTGGTGCAGCAAGAGAAGAAGCAGAACAAGGTGTCCAACGCCAAGCGGGCCCGAGCGCACTGGCAGCTCCTCTACACGCTGGTCAACAACCCGTCTTTGGTGGGCACCAGGAAACATTTCCAGCGGCAGAGCTCTGAAAGCTTCATCAACGGAGCTCTCAACCGGACCTCCAAGGAGGGCAGCAAAAAGGAAGACAGCGTCAAGGAGCCCAGCAAAGAAGCCGAAAGCGCCGCCACTGTCGCCAACAACTGAGGACTGAACATCACCACACGGAGAAGGAGATCGGCCCTCCCTGCCCCCAGCCTCTTCATACTTAATGGCTGCTGGCCAGATATTGATGATAGTATTATTTGCTTTGGTGTAGCAGAGAAGCACATGTGTTTTAGCTAAGTGCACTTACAGCTCAGTGCCTCAGGAAGAACTTCATGCAGTCGTAGTTAACGGATCCTTTGCACATGTGTGTGTATGAACGGATGGATGCATTGTGTCTTTTGTTGCATGTGTGAGTGAGACTCTCTCTCCGTCTTGGACTTAGCGTATATCAGGAAATGTAGTTTGGCACTGAACTCTCGTCTAACCGCTTGATGCGAGGTTAGTATGTGTGACTATTTATGAATGTACAGGTTCTGCACGTTTGCAAATTGACGAATTATTCGTTTCCACTCAGCATCTTCATTTTTGCACTCATTGGTGCGACCAGTGGTGATGATGTTCTTATCATAGATGAAGCCAATAACGTCCATTATGGGTTAATCTGTGTCTGTTCATTAAGACAGTGCTGTAGCTGTATTACAGATGTTTCCATTTCTGACTAAATCTGTCTCACGTTGACACTTAATTTTGATATTTCCCTCTATTATGTCTTGTTCTGCTACCTATGGCATGTGTGTGATTAAAATTAAATAAATATTAAAAACAAATGTATGCTCCTTGTGTTCAAAAGAAATAGCCATCTCCAGCGTCGCATGAAGACGTCTCAATCGGTCTGGTTTTATATTTGAATGAAAACCATTTAAATCAGAGGTATGCTCTTTGCTTTTCGTGCAACGGAATATTTTTCAGGAATATGATTATGAATAATTAAAAAAAATATGACAATGTTGAGAGCGCGCAACTGCTCCGCAATCATGTGTAATTCATTACAACGAAAAATAAGCGCTATTACAAGCACATTTTATACATGTTAAAACAAATAATTCGTAAATGTTCAATAAATATATAGGCTATATTCAAACGATATATTTTTAAATATTCGTTTCAGAAAAAAATGCAAATAAAATAAAGCATGCATTACACGATCCTTTGTTCGTTTTGCAAATTAAAATAAAAGCAAATACATGTAAGCTATGTCCGATAGTTTGTACCTGAGCTCCTTTCAGGCGGCGTTTCCTCGTCAGCGTTCAATGTCTTCAAACTATTTATGATTGTACTGAACTGTGTGGTTTGTGCTGGAGAGCGTGCATGCATTTATAAAACCACTTTCTGCGTTAGCAAACAATGCCCAATACATTTGTTCGTTCAATATTTTATTAAGGTCACGTACATAAAATCATATCAAAATCTTTAAAAGGTTTGAGTATTTTTTACAACATCATTGGACAGCTGGACACGAAACAAGCCACTATGCGTCAATTTACTGGACACTCGATGTCGTTTTGACTGATGGTAAAAACGGACCATTGATATTTATATAAAAAAAGAGAAAACATCTTCTCGGGTTACTTGGCTTACATCACAAATCGACATTTAATATCTACAGTCTATAGTATCCTAATAAAACACACTTGAAAATACTTTTGTGTGACATGCCACGAACACGTAGGCTATCTCAAAGAGAAGAAAGGACACGTTCAGTCAGTTCATAAAGGCGAGAGATATTTTTAAAGCACCCGTTCGCAAAGAGATTAAAAATCACACGTTTTGGGATCACACATTACACTTAACAAACTTTTTTTCTCTCAAGGTGATCTGGCTGGTTTTTCCAGACACACACATGCCGTGAAAAGAGTAACGGTGATAGTTTTTTCCCCTCAGAAGCGCTGGATGTCCACTATACAATAACGCTTGCACTTCGATGACTTAAAATGGATGCTACTTGAGACATTGTACGTTTACGATTATGCTAAAGTGACAAGACTTGCGGAAGGTGATTTATTTTATGAGTTTTTTTAAAGATAGATTTGTCCATTAAAGTCCAGTCCACTCGATAAATCTCAAAAATCCCTATTTGTAATAATGAACACTCATCTTATGCGCTAACTTGTTGAGGTAAAATGAGCGCGCGCTTTTTTTTTCGGCGCGTGTTTGTGTTACGTGAGCTGACAGTCCACCTGTGTTCACCTGGTTTATGTTGTGTTTCAGAGCAAACGAACAACAAACATCTCAACGGGGTTGTTTGTAATTACCGTTGATCTCCGCAGAAATGTTTACGGCCTCAGCCCCGAGTGGCAACCGATCGCTGTACTCGGATCCGACCTCAAACTCCTCCTGAGTTTTGGATTGTGACTCGGGAATGGATTCAGTCACCACGCTTCCCTCGACGTCCTCTCCTTCTCCGTCCCCCTCCTCACCATCAGCCTCGCCTTCCCCTTCTTCCAACTCACTCGGGTTGAAGTTCTTCTCGGATCCCACAAAAGAGGCCCTGGGGTCAAAATCCGTCGCTATTTGCTTTTCCATCTGATCTGGGTTTTGCGTCTTCATGATCAACTTGTAGGTCTTGCCTTGATACTTGTAGAGCAAATGGCAGCAGGTGGCGCCCAGCAGGGGAACGGTCGCCAAAGCTAGCAAAAAAATGCTAACGACCACTATAATTAGCAAAGAAGGGATTTTCTTTCTAGTTGTGAAGACCACTTGGACTTGACAGTCCTGGCCCCCATATGTGAGGCACAGGGTGTAATTAGTGCCTGGCTTGAGGCCTTGGAAGCGATAGGCGTTGACGCCCTCCTCTATCTTGGACCACTGCACCACTGAATGTCCATTGCCTGTGCTGACGCAAAGGTACAACATATCCAGGGGTGCCTTTTTGGTGGACGTCTGGAATAGACTAAAAGGCTCTCTATTCACAGTTTGGAGGTCTTGTTGTTGGCTAAGGTGAACGTTTGACTTGTCGCTTGCCATTTGGAAAGGGTTCAGCTGAACTTTGGCCTCCGTTTCTGAAACTTCCAAAGCGATAACTCCGAAATCAAACGTGTACTGTTTGAGTTCGTCCAAGCTGAGGTTGAAAGCATGGTTGGAGATGTACTGCGTGCCATCATTTATTCCACATTTGCCCACAAATGGCAGAGTATCGGCCCCTTCTTCCTCTTTATCCACCGTAATCAGAGATGTTCCGGTTGGAAGGCTCTTTGTCTTCTCCTCAGATTTGGGCCACATGCTAATAACGCTGTTTTTGGAGCCTTTGGAACCAAGTTTGTCGTCTGGTAAATGGCTGGATGCTTTTGGGTCCAGCATGGGATTGATGGCGTGCTTTTTGGTACCTGCCACAATAAGTCTCACCGAGCGCTCGACTTTCCCCATGTCGTTGACAGCAGAGCATGTATAGTTTCCGTCTTCTTTCTTGCTAATGTGAGGGATGATCAAAGTGCCGTTTTGAAACACAAGGAACCTCCCGTTTGTAGGTGGCCCGTTAATCGGAATCTCAATTTTCTCAACCACAGCCGGCAAAGGGAAGGTAATTAGTTGGTTCCCAGCGTATATCTCCCATGTGACCACAGGTTTAGGGGTTCCTTTTGTTTCGCAGTAAAGCATGACCGTATATCCCTCATAGAGTTCAGTTGTTTCGATGTTTGGCTGATATGTGATGGACACTGACGGGGCCTTGCAGTCCAGTTTGGGCATGCTAGTGACCTGAGTGCCTTTGAGGTGGGAGGGAGCCTCGCAGAGAATGTTGTTTTGCTCAGGGATGGAGATTGAGGATTTGCTGATCCAGTCTCTGAGCCACTCAAGGTTGCAGGAGCAGGTGAAGGGGTTTTGGAAGATTTGAAGGTGAGACATGGTAACCAAAGCATCAAATGTTCCTTGCACAATGGTGGTAAACTTGTTATTGTTAATACGGACCGAACGCAGTTCCTTCAGGTTGGCGAAGGTATCCTTGGGGATACTGACCATCTCATTATTGTTCATCTTCAGCATCTGCAGGGCAGTGAGATTGGTCAAGTCCTCCCATGGAAAATGCACGATTTTGTTATAGCTAATATCCAAATTTTTCAGCTGAATCAACGGCGCAAAGGTGCCCCTCTCGATAGTGATGATTTCATTGTGAGCCAACCAAAGTGAGGTCACCTGGGTCATATTTATAAAGTTTTTGGATTTTAGCACTTTAATCTTGTTCGCTGAAAGACTCAGGGTGGTCACATTGGAGGGCAAGCCCATGGGTACTTCCAGAAGATCTTTGTAGGCACAATCTGTTAACTGGTGGTTTGCTTTATCAGAGCATTTGCACTGCTCAGGGCAAATGTGCGCGCTGCCAATCACTGCAGTCCCCAAGGCAATGAGCATCAGGTATTTGGTTGCCATTTTCAGCACCTGCCAAGCACACATGAAGGTGCAGTTTAGTACAAATGATTTCTATATTTTTCATGTACAAAGAACAGAGCCACATAAGTAAAAAAAAAAATATATATATATATATAATATATGAAGTGATAACGCAAACTGGCAGCTTTGTACATTATGAGGGTGAATATAAAAAGCATTACACGTTCGTGCACATTTATTTTTAAAAGTTACCAAATGCAAATGCTTTTGTATTATTTCTTGTCTCTTCTGTCAAGTTTTTGTCCACTAATTAAGATTAATTAGAGGAAACAAAACAAAAAGACATCGGACATCCCCGAGCGTCCTGCAGCGTTACCGAACGGCTCGAGGACGGAACGCTTGGATCATGTCGCTGTCCAGGGTTCTGAAAACAGCGCTCTTCACTTTTTTAATAAAACGTGTTTGTTTTGTGAATGTCTTAAACTTTTCAAGATTTGTAGCGACTACTCACTAGTTTACTAAACTAATCGTTCGCTGAAAGTTTGAATGAGAAATGCAATTTTTAGTTTATTTGCTCATGATTCGACTCTAGCCTCGATTGTATAGCCTACTCTTGAAAGGTTTAACTTTTTAACATTGCCTTACCTGTAAGTGATATTCCTAACACTCGCGCGGGTTTCAGTCAACACGACACTTGAGGAAATGTAATAATATTTAATGCTCAGATGTCAGTTTATCCCAAAACATGATGCAGCATTTTATATCCCGTTGGAAATCTCTGCTGTTTTGGTTAGCAGAAGGCAGAAGATGCATTTTAGTGTCCGCGTGAAGCTGAACGGTCCAGAGGCTGTTTTCTCCTCGCGCTCGAGTTTGGACAGAATCTACTGCGCGCTCCCGCCTCCACAGTGGAAGGGGAGGGATTGTGAACGCGCAGCCTCTCCCTTCAATTCCGCATTAAAGCCATAGGGACTTTTCCGTCCAGATGAAGGTTATTCATAATTCAGATACAGTTGATAATTTATATCACACGACCTATGACCTTGTTTGTCTTTTCGATGCATGCATTACCGATATGCACATGATAGGCTACTCTTTTTTTCTAACTATGCTTCTTTTCTTTTTTTGTATAAATTTTGCAGGTTAAAATGTTTTAGATTAAACGTCACCCATTTTATTATAGAGTACTATATGTTCTAGCAACAAAGAAAACTGGTCATAAAAATTCTCAATTTATTCCTGCTTTAAAAGTATATTGTTTATAAAAACAATAAAATGACTAAAAAGGAAGTCCAGCTATTCTTGTCTAGTGACCATCTGTTAATAAACAGAAAATCGTATCTTATTGTATTAGTCTACCATTTCGTAGAATATTGTTATTTTTAATGTGCATAATAGGCTATTTTTTCTGACATTATAAATGTCCTTAAAGTGAAATTATTTGCTGATATGATCAAACCAGTGAACATTAAAGAATAAGTAAACATGTAAACGGAGCTGTATTAACAATAGCAACATGATGGAGCTCAGCAGAAGCTGAATTTTCTGCTTGTAGATTAATAATGGCGAGAGAAGTTGAGTGATTTGTTGACTTGTCTGGAAGGAGCCTCGCTCTTTAATAATAAATAAAATCAAAATGTGAATACACTTGACTCTGAAGGAGACAGACCTTGTTTATGTCTGTTCATCGCCTTTTACTACGTTGCGGTTTGCGGCGGTGACCCCCGAAACCTTTATATATGCTGCCATCTAGTGGTCATTTTACATACTTGTGTCATTTCTGCGGTTGATTTTTGTTTTACTAGATACCTTTTTAGCGGATGCATTTTTGGAAATTAAAGGACGATGCTAATACATTTATTTAGAAGTATTTCCCATAACAGCATCTTGGCATTAGTATCTTATATCAAGAGAAATGTATTAAATATACACACGTACTCTATCTCTTGTGCTGATTTGTGGATGTGGCTCCAAAATAAGTTTATTAAAAATACATCAGAAAAATTTCATAAAGGTAGCCCTTGTGTGATTCTCCCAAATCATATGAAAAAAGTCTAAATCATTAACTTTCCATTTTAAATTCACCTATATAATAAATTCATCAACTAGGAAACATGCAGCAACATGTTCTTGATTATTACTGCAGGTACAGTGAAAAAAACATTTACTGAAACTTCTAAAACATATAAAGATAGACTTATTTATATAACCTTTATAAATGATATCCCATCAGACCAGGTAAGTGTAGTGATATTCTCTTATCGGTCAATGATTTGAAATCTTTTTTATAAGCTCTGAGAGTTTGGTATAAAACTAATCTAGGTTGGTCTTCACTTCTTGCATTTTTAAGACATATACCTACATTTTTACTACATTTAAAACTGACCTAAAATTAAGATGATGTTATATTTTAGTTGAAATAAATGAATATGATTCTATTGATATTTATCTAGTCTCACTCCTCGTTGTTGTAACACCCCGATATGAACAACAGATGAAGCTCAGACACTCCAAACACCTGAACATCACAAACACACATAAAGTCATACGTTTCATAATGTGCTATTTTTTATTTTCCTGAATTCTTTAGATTTATTTACAATATCACTGCCAACCTTTTTATAACACTTTTAGTTATTTGTCTTTAAATCTATTATTTAGACTAAGATGTATGAAATTTCCCAACAACAGTGATAATATTCTGTGCCTTTTATTAAACACAGTTTAATGGAGCTTGACTGAGTTTTCAAAGAATAACAGGCAAGATGTGCAGATACGAGGGTTTTTTATTTTTGCATCCATTAAAATTAAACTGAGAAAAGGAAAAAAAATAAAAATAAAATAAAAAATAAACAACACATAGTTAAAAGCATAAAATTCAGTGCTTTGCTACGATCTGTATTCTTAAAAGTGCTATATAAATAAAAATGACGACTTGACTAGACATGTTCTTAGCTCTCTCTCTCTCAGTACCTGACAGCAGTGATTCTTGTCTGGAATCAGTCTTTATTGGACACGTCGTGAAGGACAGACTGACACCTGCTGGTCACAACCTCGTAACACAGGTCCTGTAACAGAG
>JAUCMT010000059.1:16461058-16486905 GCA_032357475.1 Enteromius thamalakanensis
CCGCGTAGAAGATTACGTCACAGCAGTTTCCTGCAGCGTCGCTGTGACGACCAGGTACTATTGTGGAGGTACAGGTACAACTTTTAGACAGTGGAAAACCAAACCGAGCCAAGTCGAGCCGAGCAGAGTCGAGTCGAGCCGAGGCGAGCTGGTACTGTGTAGTGGAAAAGCGCCATAAGTCTTTTAGAATGAGGTACTCATAGAAAAGTTAAAGGAACACTCCACATTTTTTTGAAAATAGGCTAATTTTCCAATTCCCCAAGAGTTAACCATTTTTGAATCCATTTAGCCGATCTCTGGGTCTGGCAAAGCATTTTTAGCTGTAGCTTAGCATAGATCATTAAATCTGATTAGACCGTGAGCATCTCTCGCTCAAACATGACCAAAGAGTTTTGATATTTTTTCTATTTAAAACTTGACTCTTCTGTAGTTAAATCATGCAGCCATGGTACGGCAGCAAAGTTTATTACGCCAGCATGAGAGTATAGTTCCTAGCCTAGGAAATCACAACTTTTCATTTTCCGTCAGTCTTAGTACTCAATTTAACTACAGAGAATCAGGTTTTAAATATCGAAACTCTTTGGTCATTTTTGAGTGAGAGATGCTAACGGTCTAATCAGAATTAATGATCTATGCTAAGCTACAGCTAAAAGTGCTATCGCCAGACCTAGAGATCAAGTCAAATTAAATGCTTAATGCATTTAGGAGCGAATTAGTTCAAGCTGATCCTTACGAATAAAGTTTTATAAGACTTGCGGTCCTAAATACCTGGTATAACAGATGTCTCAATATCATTTTAAGACGTCTCATGTATGCTTCAAAGTCGAAACGCAAAACTGTTGCGTATTCATAATTAAAAATCCAACATTACAAATAAAGTTTTTTCCTGATTAATATTGGTGTTTTGGTTACACAATAAATGTTTTCTGAAATTTAATTCAACATACAGTCATGTAATATTATAGTAATGTTTTATAGCAATATAGTTTATATAGTAAATCATTTAAGGTGGGTCATTGATTATGACCTTATGGCTGTACCTTTAACTCCCTGGTGCAGGAAAGCCGACACACTAAAGATGTAATTCCTGCAGATATCAGTCATGGGGGTTTTCACCACTGCTTGGCTGTTCTCCAGACAGCGGTAGCGCTGGAAGGTTTCCCAGGCGCTGTTGGTCACCATGTCTCCACCCTCTGACCCAGAGCCAGAGAAAAGATCCAGGTTTTTGCAGTGTGGCATGAGGACGATCTGAGAGCAAGATCAGAAATCGGTCGTTCAGCATTTGAAGATTCCCTTGCAATTGTAAGAAGGTAAAAGAGGGAGCCTACCGAGTCGATAAGCGTGTATGGTGACTGCACATCACTGAGAGCTGAGTAGCGAGACAGACTCAAGCGCACGGTGTAGTTCAAGCCTTCTTCAAAACACACAGGCCTGGACAGCACCACATACCTGATGGGCAAAACCAACTGTATTCACTTTCTCAGATTCAACACTCAAGGACATCAGCATAATAAAGCCTAGCGAACAGCCATCTTAAGGAGCAGTCACGTTTTTTGTAGCTCAGCTTAATTTTGCTGTCAAAATCAAGTCCTTTCGATAGAAATTGCCACATACTGTTATTTTGCATGAGGGCAAAATATTTCCATACGATTTCGCAACAGGTTCAAGTTGGTCATTTTAAACTTGCTTCACTGAGCAACAGAAGCTGCTTTGTTTGAAAGTGATTTCTTGATGTGCTTTACACATCAATACACTACTGACCATAAACAATGGGTCTTTCTCTTGGCTGCAAATATAGCTGATGTGATCACATCTGACTGAAAACCTAACTAGACAGCAACCTTACTGAAATGACACATCAAAATAACATAGGCAGGACCTATTTGCCATACAAATGGACTCGCCTTGCAATTGACTTCAATGGGGTTTTACATTAGCATGTTGCTAAGCTAACAGTATGATACGCTAATAAGAGCAAAATGCAATAGGTGCAAAAACTTGAGGAGTTTTAATAGATTTAATTATTTTATATTGTTTCTTTTAAGCTTTGAATGCAATAAATATAAATACACACCTTTATGGATTAATTGCAGTGCATACTGGGATTACGTTCTCTGCAGAATGTTGCAAAATGTAGTTTACTATAATCTAGAATAGGCTTCAGTGTTTTTTTATTATTTATATATATACATATATATACATATATATATATATATATATATATAATTATATTTTTAAATGATTAATTGCAATTAATCGCATCCGAAACAAAAGTTTTTGTTTACATAATATATGTGCATATACTGTGTATATTTATTATGTATATAAATACACACACATGCATTTATATATTCAAGAAAAATATGTTATGTTTATATTTTAAAAATATGTATATTCAATATGAATTATATACATATAAATATATACATGTAAATTATTTTAAAATATATAATGTATGTGTATATATCTATATATACATAATAAATATACACAGTACACAAATATGCTATATGAACAAAAACTCATTTTGGATGCGATTAATCGTGATTAATCATTTGACTTATTTCATTTCATCATGTATTTGGCTTAAATGTATTTTTATTTTAGTGAAGTTTTAGTCATATAACTCCAATTTTAGTGCTTCAACTGAGTTCAGTTAATTGCCAAAAATGCATTAACATTTTTCAACTTAGTAAGTTGCCTCTGCAACATTTCAAATGTTTGTTTAGCTTTTCATCTAATATTTAAATTTTATTTTATTTCAGCTTCATTTCAATAGTTTTTAGTGGTTTTAGTTTATTTTAGTCTTTGCATAAAGACTACATCTACAGCATGATGACTTCAAGCACAGCCTAGTTATTACTGGATGAAAGGTAAAGTGCATCAGGTGGTCCATCTTTCTTCTCTCGTACCTGGATCCGGGATGCAGAGACACCACCTGGTTGTCATCGTCAGGCATTGTGTTTGCACAGCGGCTGTCGGCGGTAATGACTCGAGGCCTGATGACTGTCATCAACACCTCCTCCCACTGCTCCGGCAGCTATACACCACCAAAGAGCAACAGAGGATGTAAGAATGTATCTGTTTAACCTTCAGCTCAAGGCTGATAAAACTTGTCTACACAACTAAGCTGTTCTATAGAGGAAGCAGAGTAGAGGAAGTCACCTGAGGCTCATATCGGATGATAATGTCATACTCCATAGAGTAGGGGATGTTGTCGATGCTGAACTCAAGATAAGCACCTTCAGGTACGTTCACAAAACCAATGCCGGTCCAAGTAGGAGATCTGTCCTGAGGCTGGGGTCTCGGGACAACTGTTACGCCCTGCAGATAGGAAAAAAAAAATATATATATATATATATATAGAGAGAGAGAGAGAGAGAGAGAAAGATGCATATATATAGAGAGAGATATATATAGAGATGCATCATTCAAATACTCAAAGACTTCGACAGATGGCAATAATGAGGACACGTACAGGTCCAAACTTGGCGTCCTCGGCTTCATAAGTGTAGTGGTCCAGAGCGATGAAGTAAAAACCAGACTCCACCTGGTCACAGCGTCTGCCAAACATGTGCTCACGACACTGACACTGACCCGTTTCAGGAGAGCAGCTGGGGACAAAAACGACGTCAGTTAAGATGCTTCTTCCTAATAATCTGGAGGACATATTTAATGCTGACAGAAACAGTCAAGACTCAAAACCTGTGAGAAATTGCACCCATCTGTTTGTTGGAGTGCAGTTAAAGCCTGTCTTTGTAAGTCATGCAAATACAGTTTACTTATTGGATGATACAGCCAGTTCAGACTGAGACTAGGAAACATTATTTTCACTGTTATTTCAGGCTTCTTGCCAGCAGTTTCTCAACAAACTGATTCAACATACTAAGAAGAGAGGGCAGTGGGAGAAGCAAGTAGATTTTTACACATTCTGATAAAACTATTATTATATGAAGATATATTTTTTGATTAATTTTGTTTATATATTTATATATTATCTACCTGCATGTGTTTGTATTTATATATACATAATAAATATACACTGTATACATACAGATATTATGTGAACAAAAAAAAATATTTTGAATGCAATTGTTATTAATTGTTAAATTAAATCATTAAATTAAAATGTAACATTTTTAAAATTAAAACTGAATTAAAGCTACACAAAAATATTACTTACAAAAAAAATAATAATAAAAATGACAAAAACATATAAAAAAATACTAAAACCTTATAATATAATAATTAATTATTATAATTTAATTATTATATAATAAAACTGGTAGTAATAAAAATAGTGATTAAATGTGTTTGAATGAGAGATTCAGGAACTTCAGCCAGAACAGAGTAGTTTTACTCACTGGTTGTTGACTGCACCACCATGATCACAGTCACATGGTCTGCAGCCATCCATGTCGTTACTGAGACCCCAGTGCTGAGGCTATGAGAGAGAGACAGAGAGAGAGAGAGACACAGACCATTTAAACAACAAAGAGTTTACAACAGACCACACAAGAAGCAAAATGCAAGCAGAAGCTCTTAAAGGCAAATGGTCACATTTTAGAAAAACTGAATGCAACTGGAAATAAATAAATAAAATTGCTAAAATGTAAAAGAATATATACAGTATATATATATATACAATAATTTACAAAGGTGCCACACTATATTTTCTAAAAACACAATGCTATGTTTCTAAAATCATTCACAATGCTGCAGCACAAAGACCAATGAATGAACTCATAAAGTAAACCGAGCACGCACCAGACACTGGTCACAGTTCCTTCCGGTAACCAGACGTTTACAGTAGCAGTTTCCTGAGTCTGTATCGCATGGACTTCCACCTGGAACTGTTCCCAAAGCATTGCATGTGCACGCTGGGTAACAATAAAACATAAGCAACGTTTATTTAAGATCTTTCAAAACCATTTTTACATGAACTGATGGACGATTTGTGTCGGCTGCAGTGTGAAGGCATGGACTTACGCTGGCATCCCAGAGGGTCATCACTGAGTCCGTAATGGCCCTGTTTGCACTGGTCACAGCGCTCCCCCTCAACATTAGGCTTACAGCGACACTGACCCGCGATCAGCCCAAGAGACACGTCTGTCAGAGGATCACACACTCCACCGTTGAGAGAGCCGACCGGATCACAGTTACAGGCTGGAAAAGACCAATCCAGACAGCGTACTTAAAGACAATGAGAGGAACTAGCTAGGAAACTAACAAACAGAGCCATGATCATTCTTATACTATATCTGGTAACACTTTATTTTAGGGTCTCATGCATATTACTAGAATATTAGCCTTTTATTCGTAATAATTATACACATAATAACACTGTATTCTACAACCCTAACCCTACCCACTACCTAAACCTAACAACTACCGCACTATTAGGAAAAAGTCGTTGTTGATAGTTAACCAGTATTACCTATTCTAAAGTGATACCAAATTATTTTATCGCAATACTGTTTTTCGCAACTAATTTTGTTATATAATGCTAAAAATGTAGTCAATATATTTTTAATTATATATTATATATTATATGTATATATAAAGTAATTATATTTAGAGAAAAAGTGTTAAATAAAATTTAATTAGTTGATTTACTACATTTATATATATAATATATATAATAAAATATATATTTTTTATTTTTTACTATTAAATGTTTGCATTGTTACAAAAAGTAAATTTTAATATCTACAAAATATTGAGTTAATAAGCATATTTTTCGTTAATTGATGTTTGTTATGAATTAATATTAATTTATACAACTTAAAATAGAAGAAATATAGAACATAGAACATGTGCACATAAAAATGGACTTTAATCAAATACATAAATGGTATTTTAATTGTATATTAAATATTAATTAATTGTATTACATTGTAAGCTATTATCATAGTTTGATGTATAGCTCAAAGACCACATTTCTGCTTTGTGGTTAAAAAGTTCAAACTGAAAACCTCAGTCACCACAACAAAAGAGGAATGTGAAACCCTAGACGCGTTTGGTTTGAGGAAAGGCGGCGCTTCGCCTTGTGGTAACGCTCTTCTTCAAAACCCAGGTGTTTTTGCTCCTAAATCTGCAAGAGCAGAGATGAACAAAGCAACAGCTGGACCAGACTCACATCACAAACTAGACCAGACAGGTAGAGGAGCAGCGGTTGTCTGGAAGGGGAGAGAAGCCCAGAGGAAATGACAGGAGAGGAAATGAGAGGGGACACGTACACTCGCAGATGCTGGGGTCACGGATGTCTTTCTCCGGATGCTGGTAGAAGAAAGGTTTGCACTGCTCACACTTGTGACCCATGGTGTTGTGTCTGCAGTCGTCACACACGCCGCCACTCACATTACCCGAGGCTTGATACACGGCCATGTCGAAATGACAGGAATCAGAGTGATGATTGCAGTTACACTCTGTGAAAAAACAAAGAAATAGAAAACTATGAGGTTTGAAAACTATAACACATAACAATTGCATGACAAAGAATTCCGTCATTTGAAAACTATAACGCCGTAACAATTGTGTAAAAAAAAATAATAATTAAGAAGTTTGAAAACTGTAACCCGTAACAATTGCTTGACAAAGAATTACAATGTTTGAAAACTGTAGCGTAATAACAATTGCCTGACAAAGAATTACAACGTTTGAAAACTGTAACGTAGTAACAATTGCACGACAAAGAATTACGATGTTTAAAAACTGTATCGATGTAACAATTGCATGACAAAGAATTACATCATTTGAAAACTGTCACGCAGTAACAATTGGATGACAAAGAATTACGATGTTTGAAAACTGTAACACGTAACAACTGCATGACAATGAATTACGATGTTTGAGAACTACAATGCAGTAACAATACCATAATAAATATGATGTTTAAAATCTATAATGACGAAACAATAGCATGTCAAAGATTTATAAAGTTTAAAAACTACAATGCAGTAACAATTTCACGACAAAGCATTGCAAAGTTTAAAAACTACAATACCAAAACAATTACATAAAAAAGATTAATAAAGGTTTAAAACTATAACGTAGTAATAATTTAATGTCAAAAAGTTACGTTTAAAATTTGCATGACAGAATTATGATGCTATATAAAACTATATCGCTGTAATTGTATCTGTACAACAAAGACTTACGAATAGGTTTTTAAAAAAAAGTTACAACAGTTACAAAAAATTTTTTGTACTGTTACAAAAAGTTTAGTGTATCTGAGTTAGTAACATACCAAAGTTAAAATACTGATATCAAAACTTAATTAGAAACTACAGGGGCACAATTGTATTCAAAAATAGAATGTAAGCGTTGTTTTTAAACTCTCATGCAATAACACTGATACAATGCTATAATACCAATGATTAAATACTTCATAGCAGTGACAAAAGTACACTAAAAATAATGTTACAAAACGTGCAAAACCTGGTTTGTGAAGTAAATCTTTGGAAAATCCACTGGTTTCATATAGCTCGTTATGTGTAATTAAAATAAAACTATATTTAAATTCAAATCAATCAAAAAATGAGCATGATTTAATTGACCAATAACTTAAGAAGGCAGAAGATCCTACTTTTACAGGCGTTGGTGTTGCGTCCCTCTGCAGGTCTCCAGGGCAGGTCGTGGTAAAACTCTTGGCAGCGCTCACAGTTCAGCCCCATGGTGTTATGATTACACATACAATGGCCATGGACCTACAACGAAACAGACATAGCAGTGATAACCAAGAACAAAATAAATGTACTCAAATTGAAACTACATGTAGAACAGGATATTGAAAGGCGCCACAAATTATAAACAGAAGTCATCACAATAATTTGAGCTAATTTCCTACACAGACCCTAAAAGGGAAAGGTTTTTCATACAACAGAAACTCCAAAAAGATGGGGTTGCTACAAATCCGGCCCTAAACCAGATGGCAACAGGAAATGTTTATACTGGATGCATCTGGTCTACATTAAACAAGCTCCAGTGCTGGCACAGACATAGTTCTAGATGCAGTCTATATGTGAGCCTTTACAGAACTGCTCTGTGCCTGGAGTCACTTCAATGCCTTTGAATAAAATTCCTGCTCATAAAGATACTGAGATGGAGATTTGGATGTAATATCTGTGCTTTACATTTGTAAGACCTGCAACAGACTGACACACATCGGATTGTAAACAGAGAAGACTGCAGACTAAACAGGAACCTCACCATTGATATAAAACCACAGAAACACATACTACTTCAATGAAACCAAACCAAAAAAAGTTTGTAAACAACAGACTCTGCGTGCATTTTCTCTGCCACGTGATTATTTGCACTGTAAACTATTCAATAATGAAACCATGAGGCGGTCCGCATACTTTCATACTAATGTGAAACAGATCTAAACGGAATTAGCATGGGACTTCAAACGATTTCCTTCATGACAAATGTGTGTGAGATGTTTGCTTCAAAGCAGAGGCTTAAAAAGCCAAAAAACGGTCTGCCGCATTTAAATGTGGCATAAATCAAAAGCGACTACCTATTCAATTTACTTTATCTATCTACTATTCGTTCTGTATTACAATAAAGCCTTAAAATTGTGTGTTTTTTCAAAAAAGCTTCAGGCCAAAGTATACTTCGGACATCTGCATTACGTAATTTCCGTCATCAGCACGTCATAAATAGAAAATTGCAGCAGTTTCTGGATATCTTGAAGTATATACATAACACACACGCATATATTTTCTAAATAAATACTTTTTTTTTGCTTGCGATTGATTAATGTAAAAAAAAATGCATTGCATAAAACTCACCATGCCGTCCACGACCTCTCCGGCTCCATCGATGGGGGCGCATTCAGATGCGTGACCATAACAAAAACAGTTTCCTCTCACCACCATGTCGTAAATGGCATAGTAGTACTTCTCCTTGATCTCTATACGTGAATCCAGAAGATTGTCCCCGAGAGTGTGCAGCTTAGTGAACTTCACCCTCAGATTAGTGATCTTTAACATGTCTATAAAACGACAGGGAGAGGTCAGAAATACAGAAATTCGGTTCACATTAGTCCACTTAATGACGAGCATGTATGTTTTCATCCTTACTTTGAATTCTGGGGCTGTAAGGATCTTCAATCCTGAAAACTGGATCCAAAACCCTAAAGATGGCCTTCAGAAGTCATAGGAAAAAGAGTAAGTGGAAAATCCAGTATATAAGCAAGTTTTCACCAGAAGTGCAGTGTATTTCCAGAGCTCACCTCGCCCTCGGTGGAGGGTTCGATGTCGGAGTAGCGGGAATCGCAGATAACGTCGTCCACTTTCGTCATGGGTCCTTGAGAGACGAAGGGAAAGGAGGATTCGCAGTCATAGGCGAAGTAACGGTACACCTGCCAAGTCTTCCCGAAGTCTGAAGACCGTTCGATCACCATAGCAGCAGGTCTGAATGTCTAGATAGGGAGCACAAGAGATAATGTCTAGATAGGGAGCATAGGAGAAAATGTCTAGATAGGGAGCATAAGAGAGATCAATACAATCCAATTTGGATGATAATCCTGCATCATCATTCATGACTGATCCATACATAATATCTACACTGGATTTTTGGTTACACTTTATTTTAAGGTGACATTACCTTAAATTACACCAATTAATTATTGAATTATGTCTAATTTACTGTTATTACTAATGTATTTGCATGTAATGTATGTAACTATGTCACCTTAATACAACGTGTTACCCATTTTTATTACTTGTAAAATTAAAAATTAAAGTGATTTAAACTGCACCTTAAAAATACAAATAAATCATAATGTGATGTGACATTTAGGGTAATAAATAATAATAATAATAATAATAATAAGTGTTTAAGAATGCATCAATATGGAATTTTTGGCCAAAAAATAATCTTATTATTATTTTTTATAAATTTATATTTTATAAATGGATGACGTCAAAATAATATTGAGAGTAATATATGAGTTATTAAAAATAAAACACTACAAAGTAAATAAAATCAAGTAAAAAGGAATTCAGGCATCTCAAAATGATTTTAATCATTATTTATTAATTCTGAATTTCTTTTAGGAAAATGGGATTAAAGGTTATGAATTATGCAGACAAACATACCAGCCAATAGGGTAGCATTATTATCTTATTTTGTGTTATTTTAATATCTAAAGTTACAGTTTTTGTCAAAAGGATTATTTTATTTATTTTTATTTACTCAAAGTTTTAGACAAAGATAATCTTGTTGTGCTCTTGTCATTTTAGCAGTTTTTAATATGCTTATATTATGTCGGAGAGTTATTTTACTACATACAATTAACTACTTATTTTTATAAGTATCTAAATCTAAAACAACTACTACTTAAAAAGTTAAATCAAACAACAAATAAACAGCAGATTGTGAGGAATTATGAAATAAAATAGTGCCTCGGTTTCACAATAAAATTATTTATATATATATTTATGTTTTTAATAAATTTTGATAAACAGAGTACATATACTGTATATATATATATATAGTTTCTTTATTTGTTTTTTAAGGTATAATGTTAAATGGCAAGACACTGCACTGTTAGAAATTATGAAAATGTACATTTAATTTAAGTTCTGGTATTTTATATTGGATCAAAAATAATGTTTTTACTTTTATTATATTATAAAAACAGCGATAACATTTTTGTTCTGGTACAATTTCCCCTCAATTTTTACAATCAACATTTCATGAGCTCTGTTGTTCTCTTGATGCCAGTCGTTTCATATGCGCTCTCTGATTTCTTTGAACTGTATTGCTGAAGTGAGATCAAGCTGAAATGTAATCTTGAGCTGAAGCATTCCAGTCGTCTCAGTCGGCTGCACAGCTGGGTTTATCCCAGACCTCCCACGGCTCCCACACACTGAGCAACACTTCCAGCAAAATCCACATCGACCCCCTTCCCTTCCCACATTCTCTCCTAACGACCGCAAATCTCACCTCAGGCCGGGGCTGTGGCGACACCTTCCCCCCAAAACACACATCAAGGTCCCCTCAGCACTTACTTTAAAGGTCATGATGAGGTGGGTAAAGTGGAACTCTGCCTCCAGGTTCAGCTGGATTGTGACGTTCTCCAGGCCTGAGAAAGAGAGAGATAAAGACATGAGCTGTATTGCTCCACATTTCTTAAAGCAGCTTAATTTGTTAACTCCCCAAATTTTCTTTACTATGTTTTTTAGGCTCTTTTCTGGCCTCTGTGCACTCATGAAGAACTTTGAACATCAACAGAACCGTTCTGTTCTAGAAGACAAAAGTTATTTAAATGTTAAAATGTTCTTCACACACAAATAAAGGTTCTTTTAAGAATTGATGACTTAAAACTTTCTATAGGGAACCTGAATTGCAACCTTTATTTTTATTATCTAAGAAAAACAAAGTGTTCTACTAAATAGTAGTTTTAAGCAAATACTTTAAAGGCTCTACATGAAATTAAAGTCTCTATTCATTCTCTGTTTTAATCTAATTGCTGGCTAGAAGAAATAATTTAGATTAAAAAAGAACTTTCCTACAATGTTTTGGTAATCATTTACAGTAAAGCTTCATTGGTTAAAATTAGTTGCACATGTTAACATGATCTAACAATGAAAACACTGCTTAGTGTAAAGGAATATTTTTGTAACCAGGCTGTTTTGGGTCACCATTGACTTCCATAGTATTTTTTTTCTTACTATGGAAGTCAATGGTATAAAGCTCTCGCATTTCATCAAAAATATCTTAATTTGTGTTCTGAGGATAAACAAAGGTGGTATGGGTTTGGAACAACAAGAGGATGAGTATTTAATGACACAATGATCATTTTTGGGTGAACTTCTCCTTTAAATAATTAGACTGTATTGTAAAGTGTTACTGGTTTTTCTCCAGTAATGAAACTGTAAAGGAAGGGTTAAGCAACGTAGTTTAAGAAGTAATACACAATTGCCCTAATAGTACTGCATTACACCAAACATCTGCTTTTTTAGTGGGAAAGTGCTTTGGGGGTTCACTAATAAAACCAATAAAAATAAAAAAAGTCAAATCTATAATTAAGTAGGAGGTCACCCCTTGTATTCCCAGGCTTTTGGCCCAGTTGGCTGCTGTATCTCTCTTGGGTAAGCATCTCTCAGTCCTCTTACCCCATACTCTCTCCTAAACCATACATTCACAGGCTTCTCTGGTTGCATTCATAGCCCCTCGTTTCCTGTCCCGCTGCATTTCACACTCCTCCACCGCAATAACCAGTAAATCTCTGGATTTCTATTTCCTGTCTGTTTGTGTCATCGAGGAACATATGGCTTGTACAACTATACATTCTGATAGCTTGCAACAGCTGGACCTCATCCATGGTTGAAGATGTTTCGCAACTCAACCGAGCGGGGGGTTGTAGGATAATGTGAGTTTTGCAAGGTAAAGTTTGTCTTAAAATCCTCTTTAGAAACTTACACGGTGTGAGGAACAGAATAGAATGGAAGTCATTAATCAGTGAAGGTTGCTATCAAATCTACATTTGCATTTCCAGCTAATTAACAAGGTTGAGAAACGTTTCAACCAATAACATTTGATCACAGCAATAAGAGTGTCTATGATAAAAATAAGGAAAATGCTAGTTCTCATATATATATTTTATGTATTTGCCTTGGTGTCATATGATTTTGAACACTTTTATATGATGTTAATTTATATAACGTCAAATAAAACATTTTGGATACATACAACTAAGCACATTAATTAGTGTCTGTGTGTGTCTTATTTTGTTTTACAATTATAATGAATTACTATTATAAGAATATATAAGAATTATAAAAATAACTATCTTCAGGTTTCCAGAGTCGCACCAGATAAAACCTGAACCCATTAAAAAAATACTTATTTGATATTTTAAGAAACATATCGACTTTTGCTGAATCCTGATATTTCCTATTTTGTTTGAATTATTCGAAGCGAGTAAAAAGAGTAAAAGAATAGCATTTAAATGTATTGTTTTAAATATATATATTTATATTTGTATAATTTATCATCAGACGAGCGTCCATTTGACAAAATAATTGTTTTTTATACATATTGCATTGAGACACCATGAGATAAATGACACAATCTTCAATTGGCAGGTAGAAAACTTTTCCCAAGGGAAAAAGAGATGTCATTCCACAGACTGGTCATCACCTTAACAATTACACAAATGCTTTGAAGTAGTTAGTCTGATTATAGGGCAACTAACGGACACCCTAATAAGAGAGAGTCCCCTCTAATAAGACCTTGTTTCACAGCCTTCCTACATTCCTGTGAGAACTACACGGTCTATCACATCCGAGACTGAGCAGACACCTAAAATACACCTGAATAGCATTAAAGGGATAGGAAGATGAGCTATTGTTTGGTTAGGAGTCACAAAACAACTCACCGTTTTCTGACTGCCACCAAGTCTTGAGGCGGTTCGGCGCGAACGTAGTCACGACATTTTCGATTCTGTGGCTGGTTACTTGGTGAGTGCTTTCATCGTAGGTTCCCCTGGAATCGCACACAAAGCACTTCTTCTCTTCCTGCGATGGAGGGGGTGGGAAAACCAGATAATGTCAATGGCATTCTTGTGAAGCAAGAGCTTTTCCAAATGCAATGAATGGGTCTCTGAGATACTGAAGCAAGTCAGCCCACTTGGTCTGACTTACGTGACACAGCATTTTCAAACTGGCCCACAGTATTGGTTTCATGTGTACACCAGATGTTTTAGAGCTGATTTGTGACATTTTCTTTTAATTAATTTGACTCTCTTGAGGGCAATTAGCTTGAAAATTGGGACATATGTGGTGTTTTAATGTGACTAGTGCGTTAAAATTAGTTTGACATCACCTCCAACTCAATATGTGGCACTGCGAAGGTTTTTCCAATACTTAAAGGAAATTCTCGGTCCCAAGACAAAACTTGGAAGTAATTATCTCTCTGTTATGGTGTGGTATGAGTGATTATCACTCAGCCATAGCATCAACAAACCCCTATAACCCTGCAGCCTGCATTTTTGAAGATTCAGAAGACCCACATAAGATGTTCAATAGCCCTATGTAAAACATTTTAAAGGGTTTTGTCTAGAAAGGAAGTAGTCTAGACATTCAAGGGGTGAAGGAAGCAAATCTCTAAAGACAAACATGTTCCAAAAACGCCCACATGAAATAAAAGGACAGCAATAAATCTCTTTCTTAAGATGTTACAGATAAAAGCCCCAAAGGGTGTTGGGAGAAATCCCGCAAGTGGAAATAAAACACATAAATTCTCAATTGTGGCATTAAAAAACAATTATCAGGCTGAGAATACAGCCCAAGGCGATGCAGTTTTCATTTCGGGTAAACATATATCAATTGATGTCATGACCATAAAATGAATGCTTGTCTTTGCAACTTTTTAAAACTTGAAAAATAAATGAATTTCTACAAATTCAGAATGATAATAGGACATTTTAATTTAAATTCAAACTTAATTGCAACTTTAATGCCAAAATATCTGCATTTAATCAACAATAAAGAAGGATAGCAGTTTCCAGCACATACTGTAGGTTACCTGCAAATGACTGACGATACAAAAGGACTCAGCCTTATGGAATCCGCATGTGGAGGTTGCTGAGAGTTGGTTTGCTCTTCCAATGAGAAGATCTCCTGTGGCAGGATAACAGCTCCCCTCTGTGCAGACATCTCCCAGCTCGGGCACATCTGCGAGAGCCCATGCCCCTAAAACTTTAAAAAGAAAAACGTTTAGATGCATCTGTAGAAGTGAAATGTAATTCCACATAGTCTTTGTTTGCTTGTATTTTCAAGGTCATTTAAGCTTGAATTGAAAAAAAAAAAATGAAAATGACATACATGTATGTATAAATACACATATATAATGGAGCATGAAGAAATCTTCAGTACATTAAATGTAAAAAAAAGTTTATTTATGTGCAATAAGACAACAAATATAATTGATAAAGTTACATACATTATACTAATTTTCTTTTGAAAGTTTAAGTAATCTACTTAATTAAATGCAAAAATATAACTGCTTTGCCTTTGAGATGCTTTATATAGGTCACCCCTCTATATAAAGAGAGCCTCAGCAAAACTAAAATGAAACTTACTTGAAAGGGCTGCGAGCTGTAACAGCATGTTTCTAGATTCCTTCTTCAGCCGGGGTGCAGTAATCCTGATTTGCCTGGAAACTGCCGCGCTGAGTCTGATCCCTGCAGACTGTGCTGCTGCTTTTCAGCAGCTGGAGCTGTGCGAAACTTTTTCTCCTCAGCCGCTAATCTTCTGCGCATGCGCAAAAGGACTAGTCTCGCGCTCCCTCCCCCATCCTCCTCGAAGGTGGCCTTGAGGTAAGCAACGGTCAGTGAAAAACGGATAAAAGACATTAAAAGTGCACTGGAGTATATGTTTAAGTTCACTCGAGTCGACTGTAAATGTCAAATGAACGAGACCCATAGCAAACCATTGCGTATTTGATGTAAACGGGCCCATTGAGGGGATTTGAAACGGTACCTCAGATTCAGAAAATATATTTTACCTTTTTCAAATAGGTATAAAGTAGAGTAAAAAGACTGAAATCTGTGCCTCCAATTGGTCCCGGATGTTACAAGAGTTTCAAACGTCAAATTATTTTAACTTAAATTTACTTTAATTCTGGATATAGTTCGTCATAATTAAATAAAATGTTAACATAGACCAATATGTTCATTCACCTACTCTAAGGTTCCACTAATGGTGTACAATAGCGGTAAATTGTCACTACTACGTCGTATTTGTCGTTAATATTAAGATAAAAACATTTCTGTGGTTGAAATAATGCTTTTATTAAAATATAAAATTACCATTTTACACATATAATAGTATCTCTGGCACAAATACAAAGTCCTAACACTTGCAATAATGACACACTAAAATGAACTGACCTGTGATCAGTGAAATGGCCTTAAATAAGGGAGGAATCCTCAGTAATTAGACAGTTTAAAGGTCAGTCAAAGAGCAGGAGGTTCATGTGGAACTGACAGGGATTTGGTGGTTGTCTTTGAGATAAATTAGTGTAATAATGACCAAGAAGAGAAACAATTACTTTAGTCAATTTAGACAGTAGGAATTAAACCAGAGATTTAAATGATCAGTGGCTAAATAATGCCAAAAAGTGATCAGATATTTAGGTATTAAGTCCTAAAACACACTGTAAAAAGTGAAACCTAACTCAATTCCCTTCTACATCCTGTAACCTTTAACCAGCTTGTGTAAAGTTTTCTTTGTTTTCTCTTTGTAAACTTCAGGAAGAGATTAGGCGAAGCGACACAACTATCTGCAGATCCTTCTAAAACCTGAAAGACAGTTTAATCATTCAGCAGACTGTCTGACCTCACAAAAAAGAGAGTTCAGTCAAGTAACTTGAAGCAGTAACACCTAAATTAACTTTAAGTCAAAAATACTACTTAATATGGATGAATCAATCAACTACATTAGATTACAACTGTTAACAATCAGGTAGAAATGTTTTAAAACAATTCTTTTTCTCTTTATCTTCACCCAGTGAAGATTAAATTAACTCTGACCAAACAAAATGTGTCTGAACAACAAGAAGTTGAGGGGTGGGGGGGTCCACTCAGACTAGTGAAATAACATCAGTGGGGCTTTACCTTTGGTTTTGCAATTGAATAGTAAACGGAGAGGCTGTTAACACCACAGGACAAAAGCACAGACCCTCCACCTCCTGCGAGATACAAACGAACGCATTCCTCAAGCAGCGGGGGCTTCTAAACTTGACTATCTTATCTTAATGCACACGGAGAAGCCATTGAACTCAATTCTGGAAATAATGATGAAGTAGCTTTTTAATCAAGAGGTTATAATTACTTATGCATTAAAAATTAATTTTGGAGGACACTTAGAGGAATATGCCTATACAGCTCAGACATTAGCCAAATTGGTGATGAGCTAAACAGAACTGAAGTAAAATTTGTATTTCTGATTTTGGTTCGATTGATTCAAAGGAAACCTTTTTATAATATTAAATAATTCATTTAAAAACCTGGCTCAGAATCATTGTGAATCAGTGAGAACAACTGGCATTGTTTTGCCGTACATATGTTTTTATATTCAATTCATCAGGCCAATAACTTGAGCCTAATATGACTGGTTTTGCGGCGGCCGTTCAAATTCATGCACTGCAGGAAATAATGTTACATTTTAAATTTTTCTCTTCTGACCTCTTGTGGACAGTCAGGGTTATGCATGACCTATATGAGATTCTCAAACATAAGATTGGCCCATCATTTGCTAAAATACACTATAAATAAAATACAGAACTAGAATATGTCAGTAAGTATTTCTGGGGCTTGATGAGAACCAGTTTGTAGCTCTAGATTCTAAACAAAAAATCGGCAAGCCCACGAAGGACCAGGATAAAATGACTGCACAATCCTGTAAACCTAGTCCGAGGTAGTTTCGCCCTATCTTGCCTTAGGCAATTTCCCATGGCTGAAAATGCTTCCTCTAATTTTAAGCAAAGGAAGCCCTTACAGGCTTAAGTGGAGCACAGATTGTATTTATACACTTTGTCAACAATAATGTTCCTTAAGTCATCTGCCTCCTTCTCGAGTGCTTCCAAATCTTTTATCCTTTCTTCCTTTTTTTCCGCTGCATCCAGAATCCTTTTCTCCAATTCTGAAACGACAATGATAATGGGGGAAACATTTTATTGCTAACAAGCAATGAGCACCTCTGTGATACTGTCAATTCCAGATTTATACTCCTTATGATACTGTACCTTCAATTTCCTTCATTTTATCACCCACATTTTTAGCCAGCGTTTCAGCCTCTATAGTGATGTTCTTCAGAAGCTCGTTAGCCTCTTCATTAACATTCTGGTTTGTGCTATTCAGTTTTAACTTCTCAAACTGCTCTTTCAGTTCCTCAAGATCCTGCGAATGCAGAAAAGCAAAGCACTTTGAATAAGTTGTAATAAAATATCCAAAAAACACTTGTGTTATATATTTCATTCCGTTGTGTACTTACATTATCTCAAAAGTTCTGCAGGGTTCGTAAATTTATAGAACTTCCAGATTTAAATAACAAACCGTCCCTGTTCATTGTCGCCTATCAAATGACCCAATCCTCCTATGATACTACGGCAACACGCGTGGACAAATGTGGAAGTGGTGCATATTTACTGTGCATTTTCATATCATGGATCATGATTACACTCTCCACAATCCCAAAAAACTTAGATATTAAATATCGCCGTGGCTTGAAATGGAGGGATCTTCGTGAAAACCTTGCACTGGACAGAGACTCAGTTCTTAAGTGTTTTAGACGGGTAAGCATATGTATATTCATTGTGTAAGTAATAGTCATGTACAGGTGGTTAGGTGATTAAACAGATATAATTGAAAACATGTCATCTGTGAACATGATTTGTGAAAAGGACATCTCAACGTTTCACGCTTCGTCATTGCGTCAAAACGTTGCACCTGTTATTGTTTTGAAAATGCGACCTATGGTGTCATAAACTTCAGTGTGCTAAAGGCAGCTAGCTGCACTATCTTTTACAGTAGGTTACTTTTAAACAGTAACCATGTTTGTACATCCAACACACTGCTTATTTAAATAAAATATGTATTTGTGTTCTTGAGACTTACCTGTTCGGCATCTTTGGCACTGTCTAGCGCTGCATTGGCAGCATCTTTCGCCTCCTCCCCCTGAGCTCGGTTCATTTCAGTCTTATCCTTCAAGGCCTTGATTTCATCCAGTAACTTTTTGGCACGAGTTGAATTCAAATTATCCTCAATATTTTTTAGTTTAGGTTCAGTCTGTTTAAAAATGATGGGAAAATATTGTAAAGCAGTTTATCAGAGCAAAAAAGCATTTATCTCAGAATAAGTGAAAATGCATTGAGAGCAAAACAACAAAGTGAAGAAACTTGCAGCAAACACCTCTGGAATTACACGAAGGGAAGTAAAAAATCCTTTAAACGTGTATGTATTGTTTAGCAGAAAACAAAACCATTACCTCATTAACTTTCCGATTGATAACGTCATTGTTTTCTTCAGCATCCTCCAGATCGTTTAATATCTTGTCATTGAGCGTTGCTGTATCATTGATTGCTTTCTCTATCTCCCTCACATTGATAGCCTTGGTTCTGTTCCTGGTTATGCAACAACCAAACAGGATTAGTAACACTGATGTCGACAGGTTTAGCTTTATAAAACATAATGAAGTGGTAAAAACTACAGCTTTGACATGTTGACTTCATTACTGCAGCCTCACAAGATTTCTTGAGCCCTCTCCTTCATGTCTTCAGCATTTTTGGCTTGTTTTTCCAAATGTTCTAGATCATCATCGAAGTCTGTGATGTTTGCCAGGATCCTCTTGATGTCCTCTATCATGTCCTTGATCTCATCAGGAGATTTGGGCAGCTGAATGGACAACACAGCATTGGCCATTTTCTCAATGTCCTCTGGCTTCACCAACTCGTCTGTTAAGGTACATAACATTTTACCATAAATGTTCTCAGATTTATCCCTCACATCACACAAAGTCTAAATGATTTTCTCTTCAACACAATAGGAGACATTTAGCAAAATGAAGACTGAAAGAATGGAGTTACTTGCTAATGAAAAAGCAGAAATACAGCAAGCGGTAGTCAAGTAAGGAAGTCAAACATGTTTTCGAACAGTTGGTTAGATTTTTGTATTTGCTATGTTTTTCATTTATAGCACCAAATACAAGAGAACAGAAACAGGGTTCTGGATTTTTCCTCTGTTATTCACTGAGAGCACCACCGAGTGGTAGATGTATGTAACAGCAGGGGCATTGGGCATGTGACCAAAACAGCAAATCTTATCAGCTTAGCCAGCCTTTTTCACAGTGTGGTGTTTTTCAGAGGAAAAGATGTTTTGTGAAACACAAGGCAAGTTCAAGTGTGAAGAAGATTTGAGAGCTATAGCTGACGGCAGGATTACAACAAATAACTTAAATTCCAATCTGTTTCTCAATTCACATGCTTCAGAACTGCTTTTATGGTACATTTGCCATTGACCCTAGTCACTAAAGAGAAGCTTGGACCTTTGATTTTGTGCTTCCCAAAATGAAAACTGGTGAGAGTGGCCTGAGGCGAGTAGACGAAATAACTATCCAGTTTCTTTTCCTGCTTTATCAGAAGTAAGCAACCGACTCATTACATGCAGTACCTCTCAAGTAGTTCTTAAGCTTCTCAATGAGGCTCTTGGTGTCAATCTTTTCCTTCTCATATTTGTTCTTAGTCTGATTAATTTTATTCATTAAGTCCTCAGCTTGATCTTTGATGAAATTAGTCATTTTTGAGGTGCCCATGAGCTGGAAATAGAAAACAGAATAATGATTACCTTTCACATGTAAAAGATAATCATTCTCAAAAGATCATTATTTATCAAAAGAAACAACCTTTAAGGGTTAGTTCACCCTGAAATGAAAATTCTGTCATTGATTACTCTTCCTTGTGTCGCTCCAAACCCATAAGACCTTCATTCATCTTCTGAAAACAAATTAAGAAATAATCAGACTGAAATTATCCCAGATCCAGAAATCTAGTGACAATGTGAAGTTAATCAGTGGCTCAACGCTAGAAGAATACTTTTTTGGCGCAAAAACAACATTGAAAAAAAACATAATTTACTAAACCATTCTTCTCACCTAAGTTATGTATTCCGCCATTTTTGAGCGTATAACAATGCAATGCATATGCAAGCTTTAACTTATTTAATGTAATCAGCCTTGTTTACATCTGGGGGAAAGTATGCGCATAAACACAATTTACGGATGTTTACACGTAGGGCAAGCGTATGCATTCGTTAAGATACTTTCCAAAATGGCGGAAGACGTAAGTCACGGGCAAAGAATGGTAGAGTAAATCATGTTACGCAAATAAAAGTATTCTTATAGCATCAAAAACTGAAGTTGATCCACTGATATCACATGGACTGTTTTACCAATTATTTTGGATCTGGGATCATTTCAGTTGTGTTGCTGTCTATGGAGGGTCAGATTGCTCTCTAATTTCATCAAAAATATCTTAATTTGTGTTCAGAAGATGAACAAGGATCTCACAGGTTTGGAACGACATGAGGATGAGTAATTAATGACAGAATTTTCATTTTGGTGTAAACTAACCCTCTACGAAGCACTTTAAACCACAAGGCAATATCCACTAAAAAAGTATCCTCATTGAAATGATAAAGTATTAAGGTACTGGTATATTTTTGACATGCCTTAGCATCAGCTTCTTTGAGTTTACTGCGCAGATCAGTGATGTTCTTCTCTGTCATCTCTGCCAGTTCGGAGGCATCGAGGCTGATGGGTAAACTTCCCGTACAGCCCGGACCCCCGCATGTCTCACATGAAGCGCCACCACATTTCGCCTTCTCACATTCTGCATCGCCTGGAGCCCCACAAACCTACGGCAGAAAAGTTGTCAGTGCATATTTCTATTTCTACTAATTGAAATAGCAGAATGAAGTTTTACTCTTCCTTCACCTTCTTGTTGAGATTGGCAACACTCAGAGCTTTCACTTTCCTCTCCAGCTTATCCATTTCTCCTATGCGACACTTTCCAAGTTCCAATGTAACATTCTCTCTCGTCTTCCTGGAGGCGTCTTGGACTTTTTTAGCTGCTTCCACTTTCCTCTGACTGTCAGTGAATTCTTCATAGAGCTTTTTGATCTTTTTTAAAATATCTATAGAAATGATACAAACAGTAGTTGGATAATAGCTAACAATGCCTTTAAATGCCAAAAAGAAAGTGCTATAATGTTCACAGATTATGCCAAACCAACTTTTCATTTTGGTAATCTGACTCTTTTCATTTACAAACCATTAATAGCTTTTACATCTGTCACTGGAACATCTTTTGTCTTCTCCCTGAGATTCTTCAAGAGTCGGTTGAACTCAAGTCGGATATTGTCAATGTCAGTGTTGAGCAGTACAGTTGGATCAATAATGATTATGTTTGGGTCAATGGTCTCCGTTTCGTTCCTGAGGAGGGAGTAGAAAGACATGTAAGATAAAAGTGGTCATCATACAAGGCTATTGTAATCATTTCCAGTTGCGTCATCAAGATGAAAGTCATTTTAAGTATATATTTGAAAAGAATAATGGATTCGGAATAAAAATGAGCATTGTGTCATTGACCCACAAATAGAGTTATTGTGTGAAATTATATTACCTAATGCGTGCCAAGAGCTCCTCTAGTTTTTCAAGCTCATCTTTGGCAGTCAAGTTAGCCAGACTCTGCAGCTTCTCCAACAAATGTTTTAAGTTTTGTAGTTGAGATATAGGACGATCGTCCTCAGGACATGGCTTTCGAGTTTCTATCCTCTCAATATCTAGTCTAACATCTGAGACAATTTTTTCCCAGAGGGTGTAGCAGGCATGGCAGGGTTCACAGGCTGGAAAGTTTATGTCATGACCCGGGGCGCAGTCATCACAGAAAAGGCCTGTTACCCCCGGCTTACACAAACATTCACCCGTGTAAGGATCACAAGCTGGATGAATGGTCCCCTCTATGTTACAGTCACAAGCTGAATGAAAGATGATATAATTTAGTTTTTTTTTATATAATTTATTTTAGTTTTAGTCAGCAGACAATCACTTGGAAGAGAACTCTGTAAATTAGCTTACACATGCACTGTATATCTGGGTTTCCAAAGTGATTCGGCCCACACTCGTCACATTTTCTGCCTCCATACTCTGGCTGGCAGAAACACTGGCCTGTAATCTAGAAAGGACAGAAAGTAAAGGTGTGAAGCCCAAAAATACGTTCACCAACTATGTGATGAAACACTTTTAAAACTGAATTCATTGTATGAATGATTATATAAACAGAAATTATTAACCTTGTCACAGATGTAGTTGAGAGCATGTTCTTGGTCACAATTACATGGACGGCACCCAGGCTCCCCATCCAGGTTCCAGTATCCATCCTCGCACTCATTACATAGGGTTCCCTCGACACCCGTGCGACACGGACACTGGCCAGTTTCCTGGTCACAGAAACAGGGGCTTCCAACTGGACACTTTTTGTCATCTGTGCCCCTCCGGTCACAAGAACACTCTAAGTAGACAATAAAAACGTGACATATGTTGTTCAGAAAGACAAATAAAAACTTAATAAAGAATAATTAATATCTTTTGCAAAAACATTGTGTAATTTATTGGAAGCATTTTGTCCCCAATAAAAAAGTAGTTGTTATTTCTCTTTTTGATTTCATCAGAATGTCACACTGGATCTTACAAATAAAAATGACAGACTTCTCTCTGGTGACATAAGCCAGTCATTTAGTCCACTTAAAGGGTTACTCCACCCAAAATGTAAAATTCTGTCAAAACGCACCCTCATGTCGTTCCAAACCCATAAGACCTTTGTTAATCTTCAGAACACAAATTAAGATATTTTTGATGATATCAGAGAGCTATCTGACCCTCTATAAACACCAATACAACTGAAATGATCCCAGATCCAGAAACATGGTAAAAACATCAGTATACAGTCCATGTGACATCAGTGGTTCAACTTCAGTTATGCAATGCTAGGAGAATACTTTTTCGCGCAAAGAAAACAAAAATAACATTATATACTTAAACTATTCTTCTCCTATGACTTGAGTGTTTCACAATTGTGGAGAACATTACTGCGAAAGCGTGTGCTTTTTTTCTTGGCGCAATTAGCCACAGATTACACACATGGACATACTTTACGCCAAATATGTTAAAGCTCGCGTATGTGGTGCGTTGATCACGGCAGAAGACAAAAGTCACGGGAGAAGAGTAAATTATGTTATTTTTGTTTTATATGCACAAAAGTTTAATTATTCTCATAGCATCACAAAAGTAAGGTTGATCCACTGATGCCACATGGACTTTTTTTTACCATTTTTTTTGCTACGTTTCTGGATCTGGGATCATTTCAGTTGTGTTGCTGTCTATGGAGGGACAGATGGCTCTCTAAAATCATCAAAAATATCTTAATTTGTGTTTTAAAGATGAACAAAGATCTCATGGGTGGCAATAGGTGAATGAATCCATCTCCATTCTACAGTTGTTGATATGGTTGAATGTCGTGTTATATAAAAATGCTGTAAGCTGGCTGAATTACTACTAGCAGTGTGAATGAAACCAGAAAAATTGGAGAAAATTTTGTTCGCATGGGATCGCCCTGGTGGCTTGTTTCTATAACTACTCATTGTGAAAGCCCCTAAAATGTTTATCATGTGTGTTGTCATTGCTTTGTAATTAGAAATAGGAAATAAGAAAAATTAGTTTCTCCTTGGTTGTTATTTGGGCCAGATTAGCCATTTTGTAGCAATGTATTTTTTTAAACCTGTACCTTTGCAGTCTTGAGCGAGCGCATTGCCATAGTATCCATGTTTGCAGCTCTGACAGCGTGGCCCCTCTGTGTTATGTAAGCACCGCAAACATTCACCAGTTACAGCATTGCATGCTTCACCGTCACGAGGATCGATGTTGTTGTTGCAACGACACTCCTCGCATCGGCCGCCTGGCAACCTCAGATCACCGTAGTAACCAGGAGCACAGAAGTCACAGTTTAGGCCTACAAGAGTAAGGTAAAATTTTTTGTGTTTTTATTTTACAGTGTTGTATCTTTACCTCCATTTACTATAGTGTGTGTTACATTAAACAGGTAGCAGATGGTTTTGGAAATGCTATGAAAGAGTGAACAATGACCTGTATGTCCAGGCAGACATTCACAGTATGGAGCTCCAGAGTACGGATCTTTCTTGCAGGAAATGGCAAAGAAGCGCCCACTTCCATTTACATCTGGACATAAGCATGGCTCGCATGGCTGCCCAGAAACAGGGTCACCAACATAACCATCTTTACACCTGGAACAGAAAATGGCCATTAGCATCTTAAAGGGATACTTCACCCAGAAACAAAACTCACGCGCATGTCATTCCAAATCTGCGGGTGAACAAAAATTAAGATATTTCTATGATGATAACTGTCAGAAGATATCAGCATGGTAAGACATGTGAGAGTGTTCATTTATTTGGTCTTGGTGGAATAAATCTGCTATGCGGATTAATTGCTTTTGCTTTTGTTGTTATTTATTTATTTAATTTTTTTTATTTGTGCACAAAAAATATTCCTGAACCTTATGAAATTAAGGTTAAACCACTGCTGTCACATGGACTATTTTAACAATATTCTTACTACCTTCATGTCAGTTGTGTTGCTGTCTATGCAGGGTCAGAAAGCTCTCAGAGTTTATTAAAATATCTTCATTTGTGTTCTGAAGATGAAGAAAGGTTTTATAGGTTTGGAATGACATGAGGGTAAGTAATTATTTTTTGGACAAACCTTTCAATGGTACGGATTAAATTATTTTAGTGTAACACTAAATGAAGCGATATGATATCAAATCCTTTCTTGCCTTTCACAGTGGGGTCCAGTAGAGTGTTCCCTGCAGTCCAGGCAGTCTCCAGTGATCAGATCACAGATGTCACCCAACCCGTTGCATTGGCAACGTCTGCACAGGGGAAAACCATAGTAACCAGGGTAACATTTATCACATCGACGACCAGTTACTCCTTCTCGACACGAGCATTGACCAGTTGTCTGGTCACAAAGCTCAGCAGTAGAGCCAGACGGATCACAGTCACATGCTAGAGGAGTCAATGACAAATAAGAATGTCTTGGCGTAAGAATCTAATTTAGGAAAAATACTATGTTCTAAGAACATTATGTTTGAATTCATATTTCATGTTTATATATATAAATATTAGGGGTGGGAATCTTTTACCATCTCACGATTCAATTCGATTCCGATTCTTGATGCCACGATTCGATTCAAAA
>JAUCMT010000059.1:16487005-16507157 GCA_032357475.1 Enteromius thamalakanensis
GGCGAACAGCCAGCTGATTTTATTTATTTTTAAATCGATTCTTGGACATTTCAAATCGATTCTGAATCGTTGCAAATAAGAATCTTGATTTTTCTGTGAATCGATTTTTTGGCACACCCCTAATAAATATATATATATAAAAATAAATGATTATACCATGTTATCACTAAACATGAGAATATGACTTACGCAAGCAGCCTTCTGGCCCAAGCCCATATGTCAGAGGAGTACAGGAATCACAGCACCGACCAATAACGTTGGGTTTGCATTGACACTGTCCACCAAATTTACTGCAAGATGAGCCATACGCTCCAATATGATGACAGCTGCAAGCTGTTGACTTACACAGATGCTTGTTAAACAAGGCACCAATGCATCACAGAATTAAATACGTGTGTATCTGTGATATATGTAAATGTAGATGATACTCACACACTGCACCATTGTGAATGAAAGCTGACATACTTCCAATAAGCTTCTCACATTCTTCAGGAAGGGTGTGCTGTCCTGCCTGTGCGCCCAGCTCAATACAGCGGTATTGCTGAAACTGAGCTAGATAAGACTGCGTGCAGAAGTTTGGGAGTGAGTCCACTTTGGGAATGAGGCCCATCTATGGAAAGTGAATAGGGATATATAAATTTACTAAACAAAAAGTAAAAAATTTTCCAATGATCTTGGAAAAAACAATGGTTAAAATCTTACAGAGTCAATCAGGATGTATGAGCTGATCTGAGAGTCGGCATTAGGCATCCTTCTAAAAGTGATGTCCACATGGTATTTATTACCATCACTAAGGCATATTGGAAGATCCAGAGTGGCTGTCCTGTATCACAGAGTTAAATTAGATAAGGTAGATCTTGACATGAAAATGCTGTTGTTCAATGTAGTTCATACAATGAAAGCTAATGGGGTCCAAAACAACATTTGACTCCACTGACTTTGGATTTTGTTCCAAGTGTGTGATCTTCTTGTTGTACATATATTGTACAAAATGTATGTTCATTGAGTGAACAATACCCTTAATGAAATTAGCACTCAACAAAAACCTGTTAAATACGCTATGCAAAAATCTCACCTTCCAGAGGCTGGAAGAGTAAATATTTTATCAGAAGGGTCATTCAGACAACGTCTGTCCACTGATCCAAAAGATACAACATTCACAATAGCTGTCCAATCATTGGTGGACTGCAAAGATAACATTTTGAGTACATAAATGTGAAAGGGACCAAAACATTTCAAACAAACAATGATATTCAAATATTTAACAAAAAGACTGGCTGACCTCTGGTTCATAGCGGATAACTACATAGTAGTCAAGAGTAGCTGGTATATTGCTGACAGTAAACCTAAGTCCAGCCCCATCCTGAACTCTCACAAAACCTGGTCCAGTCCAAGTGATGGGCTGATCTGGTGTGCGCTGCCGCAGGATCATCTGAAGAGGTGAGCCTGGTTCAAAGGGGATCGTCTTCTGCATAGGAATGATGAAGTAGACAATCACATTAAATTTGGTGACATTATAACATGTACAGGTTGTTTATCCGACAGTTCAAACTTTACCTGGCCTTGTCTTGGTCTGCGAGTTCGCCGCTTCTCACGCTTGACCACCACAACTCTGCCATTACTGATCTTGAAGTCATAACCCCTCTGTCTGTAGTAGTGCTCACAGATGGGTAATGTGACATGGGAGTTGTATGGGGTTGGAGACGGCTTGATTGTTGAGGGTTCAGGTTCTTGTAAAGGTTTTGGGGCAGAGGGGCAGAGAGGGAGCTTGGTTGGTCGGTTAGGGATCTGTTCTGGGGGGTAGACCAATGGAGGGGCTTGTATAAAGGGAGAAATTGCAAGCTGTGGAAGAAAAAGTGGAAATGACCCTTAGTCACGAGGGCCTCTGATTCTTATAAATGATGAAGAATATAATTTAGTGCAAAAATCACATCCCGGTCTCTCACCAGAGGTTCTGCATATTCAGCCTCATAGATATAGAAATCAAGTGGGGCCAGGAAATATCCAGGGCCTGGCTCACTACATTTGGGGCCTACCATGTTAGGCCTGCATTCACACTGGCCATCCTCTGAGGAGCATCTGTGTGAATATGCACAAACAGACTTGTAAACAATTAATCTGTGGCTTTTTTCGGAAAGGAAACTGTAGTATCATACTCGGTTCTCAATGCCCCTCCAATGTCACAGTCGCAGAGTAAGCAGCCATAGACTGTGTTTCCCAGACCCCAGTAACCTGGCTGGAATATTGGACAACAAAGCAGAATATTAACATTTCCAAGCATTAACAACAATTTAAGTTTATATCCATGTAGTCTAATAAAGAGGTTCAGCTCACCAAACACTGGTCGCACTCTGGGCCAAAAGCAAATGGCTCGCAGATGCATGTCCCTGTTGTCTCATCACAAGGGCTGCCAGTGCGTATAGTTCCCATAGAATTACATTTACACACTAGACATATAAATAAATGAATAAGGATTAGATAAAAGGATTAAGTAGATGCATACCTTCTGCAAGTAGGTAAATGCAAAAAGGCTTAGCTATTCAAACACACTTTTACACATTATAGAGTAAAAAATGTACCAGGTGAGTCCCATTCTGTTGGTGAAAGAACACTTACACTGACAGCCACTAGGGTCGTCCCGGTTGAACCCATAGAACCCAAACTTGCAGCGGTCACAGCGCTCTCCTTTTACATTTTGTTTACACACACACTGGCCAGTTGCTGGATCACACAGACCACGGTCCACTGAGCCATCAGGATTACATTCACAAGCTGGATAGGAAACATCAGAAAGATCAGGCCTTCCTAATGGAGAATGTCTTCTTGTCCAGGCACTAGTCATTTCTGGACTAGACTATTGCATCTTTCTGACTGGAATTCATCATGTGCAATCAGGCTTCTACATATGATTCAGCACACAGCAGCTCCTGGTCTTCAGTAAGCCCAAAAAAGGTCCCATGTCACACCATTTTATCTCTCTGCACTGCCTACCAGTTTTGTCTCACATCATTTACATGATCTTAACGCTTGCTTACAGATCAGCCACGGGCTCTGCACCTTTCTACTTCCACTAAATCTTACAACATCCCCTTTAGAAACATAAAGTCTGAAAGTAAGCGACGCCTTGTGGTACCATTACAGAAAATCACTTTCTGTTGGAATGATCTTTCCACCTCATCTCTTCTGGGAGGACTTAAATGCATCTTGAAAAGTTATTATGTTATTTGCCTCTTTATGGTGAATGACTTCTTGGATTGCTTATTTGTTAGTCACTTTGGATAAAAGCATCTGCTAAATAAATAAATGATAAAAAGTACATCATTCTGAAATAATGGAATAATTATTTTAAAAAAGCAACAATAAAAAACATCCAATAGAATAATTTCTTTGTGCATCTAGAGGATTTTATTGTTCGCCTGGTCACTCACGGAGACAGCCATTGGGGTCGTCCATAGACCTTTGAGGGTCCTGGTAGTAATATGGCCCACACAGATCACACTGGGGTCCAGCACGGTTGTTTCTGCAATCATCACACACACCACCACTAACCCCACCAGTGGCCAGGTAACGTGTTAGGTCAAAGTGACACTTCTCTGAATGACCATGGCAGTTACACCCTAAATCATCAAAGGAAGAGATACACACTGTTACTCCCAGTGTTTTAATGAGTTCCTCAAGCCGTTTAAAATGTATTTTTTTGTGTGTGTGTTTTAAACTATCAATAGTCTAGTTAAGTGTCACCTACTTCTGCAAACATCCGAGTCGGTTTTTCCACCTGGCCTCCAGGGGGCATCATGGTAGAAGTCTTGACAGCGTTCACAGTTGAACCCTGCAGTGTTATGTTGGCAAACACATTTAGCATGTACCTTGAGCAAAGACAGAAAAAAGTGAACATCAAAAAACAGTTATTTTAAAGCATAGATAATTTCTTTAAACTGAGCTAGTAATTTAAGAATTAAAACAGGAACCTATAAAAGCAGAGCAAAATCTTTCTACTACACTGAACCAAGACAGGTAGTAATTATTGCTAAAAGAACAAAAATACCTTTAGGCATATTTTTTAGAAATGGTGTAAAAAACAAAGAATGTAATACTTAAAAGTCCTTCTTGAACGGGAAATAAACCGTTTTAAACAGTTTTTTTTTTGTATTTTGAGCACAATATGAGAGATTAAGATCACTTCTGAAAATATTAAAGACATGTAGGTTTCTGGGCTCAGGAGAAATGTAACGTTCTAATTAATCTCAATCCTGTCTAGGAGAAACAGTCCATATTCTGTATTAAGGAGGTCTCAAATGTGTTTTTTCTTTCTAGCAGGAGTATGCTCACCATTCCATGCTCACTGAAGGTATCTCCGCGTGTGCCATCCACGGGAATGCACTGACTTGCGTGGCCATTGCAGAAGCAGCTCCCCCGAACCACCATCTCATAGAGGGCATAATAGTACTTGTCCTCTGGGTTCCTCCTCCGTCGAGTGAGCAACGTGTCGCCCAGGGTGATCAAACGAGTAAAGTTTACTCTCAGATTCGTCAGGGTGATCAGCTCTGAAGACCATAAGAAGTATTGTTTAAGAATATATTGACAGCATATCTTGTTATTGATATTGGATATTTTAATTTATCTATATTGGCTGTTACATGAATAACTACTGTATTATTGATATCATCCAAAATTTAGAAATCAGTGCATTAGTTATGATCTTGAAAGAGAAAAAAGTGCAACCAGTTGAACAAACTGTTATGACAAGTTTGAATAATGTAATTTTTCTTTACAGTGAATTTTTAAAAGCTTACAATGAGCTCATCATTAAGACATTGAGGTCTTTTGCTTGTTGGACATGCCTTTAGGCATCAAACTGGCTTGACATTTTTATTACTGTCGTATCTCAAAAAGAAACAAAACATCTTCAAACGAGACATGAACCTTGTATAGTAGGGTCGTAAGGATCATGGATGTCAAAACTGGGATCCAACGCTTTCAACACCACCTGGATGAAAAGCAAAGTTAGACTGAACCTGAAATATATCTTAAGAAGTAATTGAATAGATTGGATTAATTCAGGATTGCTCTGTGATTATACCTCTCCGTCGGTGGACGGCTCTGCCCCAGAGTAGCGACTATCACAGATAAGGTCAGCAATACTGTCTGCTGGCCCCTCAGAGACACCGGGGAAAGATCTGGCACAATCCTCCGCAAAGTAACGGAAGATTTTCCAGGTTCTCCCGAAGTCTTTTGACCTCTCGACCAACATGGCAGCAGGCCTGAAACTCTGTTTGAGAGCATTGGTTATCAAATAAAATATGAACGAATCAAAGTTTAAATTAGATACATGGAAAGCATTGAACGTACCTTGAAGGTCAATACCAGATGACTAAACTGAAACATTGATTCCAGATCCAACTGAATGCTGACTTCATGCACACCTGGAATTTTTTAATTAAGCAAAATTAAGTCAAAATTCGGTGTACCAGCAAATTTTTACTTAAATGAAGGTCATGCAAAGAAGGTAGTTTGAGGAACGCACCGTTCTCGGACTGCCACCAGCTCATCTTGCGTTCAGGTTGGAAGGTGGTGATGATGTTCTCTACACGGTGGCTGTTGGGATTGTGGTGGAGACCGTAGGGGCTCCTGGAGTCACAGATGAAGCACTTGCGTTGATTCTGAGTTTTGAGATAAAGGACAATAATGTCTTAAATGGCAAAAGGTAATAATTTTACACTGATAAAGATCCACAGGTAGTTTTTTGATTTAATAAAAATAAGTTGCCCTTCTGAAATCAAGCCATTCTCAAATGGCCACTCCCACAATAGTTGATTGACAGCAGCGTGTCATGCAGACTCACGCTTACTTCCCTACTACTGTATATGCAAGGAACAGCATGCAAGGCGAGTAGTATGTCCAAATTCATAGCATTCGAAATTCAGTAGGCGAGAAGTACCCGGATGACCTACTACTTCCGTCCAAATTCTGTAGTAAGCATACCATGGACACTTTCCTATCCCATAAGGCTCCAGGAGAGGAGGCGTCATATTTAAAAAGCAATACTTTTTGTATGACAAGCAAACAAAAATAAAAATTATTTGATACTTTTTTCTCTGTTGTCGTACAGAAAACAATGTGTTCACAGACTTAATACTTCTCTTATGAACTCACCAAGGAGAGTAGGGGTGAATGGCAGGATTTTAATTGAATGAGGACTTATATTTCAGTCTGTTCTTCACACTAAACCAATGAATGCTTTCAGAAGACTTGGAATATAGTGCAGAGTCTCATAGATTACTTTTACTGGGTTTACTTTGGAGCATTATAGCTGCAGGCGTCATTCTCTTTTATTATATTGAAACGACCCACCGGGATGTTCTTCCAAAAAAAAATCACCTTTTGTGTTTCAAGGAAGAAACTTCTATGGAACAACATAAGAAAGTGAACAAATAAAGATGAGCGAATGATTCTTTTAAAAACGGCATACAGCAGGGAGTAAGTAGCAGAAGCTCTTGCAGTAATGTATTATTCTATGTAATTAGTGTCTCATGGCAAAAATTCACAAGAAATTCCTCAATACAGTAGGGACAATGAGGGGGGATACGCGGGGGTACGTCTTTGTTGCAGGCATGTATGAACAAGAGCTGTCCATCACATCAATAATCTCATTTTAACACCGGAGAAACCAACCTGAAATGCATTCAGTGTTTTTACAGCTTCCTTTTATTTATACCACTTGTTATTGGAAGCACAATTGCGGTGCGCTCTTCAGGCCAAGAAAAGTAGTGTAAATATCCAAAATGATTGCTGAACGACACACCCACATACCAGCTTTATCACCTGTATAGACAGGGCCGGGGAATGAGGCGGGGGGAAAGGGGAATATGGAAACAGGCATAAATTAGTGTTGTGGCAGGGAAGAGGTAATGACCTATACGACAGCTCAGGGAGGCACATCAGAACTTGTCTTTAGTATGTATTACCCAAAGGGTCAGCCAGAGTGCTGTCAATCCACACTGGAAAAGAAATGAAAAAAGCATGCCGTCTCTTTTTAATCTCAGTGCGAGTGCTGAAAAAAAGACCACTTTGGGATGGAACTGTATTCTGGGTAGTTTGGATTGGTAGATGAAAGATGCAAATATGAGTCCTGAGGGAAATGCATATGCTTGAGGGTTCAATGACTTGGGAATTTCCGACTTGAATTTGTCATATTTTTTCAAAGTGTGGTACTAAAATCCAGAGAAGCTTTTTTTCCCGCAAACCCAGCAAGCCATGTATTTTTCAAATCTTCTTTTGTTTCTGGTTTAATACTCTGAAGACATACATATTTGAAACCACATCACTGGCACCTCTTGAAGTGTTGCACATTTGAAAACTGACCTCTAGGTATCCCAGGATGCAATAGTTTTGTGGTCTGTAGAGTCCACAGGTTGAAGAAGCCCTGAGCTGTGCGGCACGGCCCACCATGAGGTCACCGAGGTTAGGATAACATGAATTCTCCACACACTCGTCCTGGAGGTGGACTGGAGCTGCCATCACTAAAAATCACAAAAGTTCAGTTTAACCAGGTTTCAAATTAGATCAACTTTAAGTAATAAAGTTAGCTGCATATTAATGACCCATCCTGTAGTACAAACTATTCTCCAATTAAATGCTTTCTAGATAGAAAATGCCCCCCCCCCAATTACCAAGCTATCATAAGAAAGCCAACATGCTGTTTAATAAAGGGAGGAGCTTTGCGACATGCCGCTCCCAAACTTCCTGTTTTGTAACTTCGACATACTTTGTATAAAATTGGTTTTGCTTGGGAAAACATGACAATGTATTGTTGCGTTTTTCGAAACAATTTCAGCAACAGAACTTTTTTTCACAAACAATTTGTGGACAGAAGTTTTGTACATCAAATCTCAAATGCACAAAAATAACAATTCTTAGCAATCCCTTCTTAATGGGCGTAAAAATTACCATCATTTAAATTAAATAATTAATGAACAGTTATATTCCCAATATTTTATTATATAAACTTTATGTTACGCCTAAAAAAACAAGGAAATTTATGGTAAATTTAACATCTGGCCAGTGCCCAAACGTATTATCTAAAATGTCCTGAATATGCAGATAATTTTTAGCTGATATAGACTGTACTCCACCGGCTTAACAAAATAAACATCTAAATTAGGGCTATTAAATTATAAATTGCGATAATATTTGACATAATGTACGTGTGTATACTCTGTATATTTATTATGTATATATAAATATTAATATTTACGAAAAATATGTTTATATATTAAACTTATTTATATATAAAATATGTGTTTGTGTATAAATATGTATTTATATATAAAATATCAGCTATATGAATATAAATATATACTGTACATGTGCATATTTATAAAAAGGCTACATAATAAATATATACAGTACACATAGATATATTATGTAAATGAAAACTTTGCGATTAATCGTTTGCTAGTACTAACTTAAATATAAACTTTATTAAGCAATGAAACAACTTTCAGTTTTAGCAAAGCTTTCTTTAAAGGTTTGAGTTATACACCGAGACAACTTGTGCTTGTTAGAGGATTCAAGTGTCAACAAGTGTGGAAGAAAATTCAATCCAAGTGTGGCAAGTGATCACATGTTTCCCGTGATTGGGCTCATCGGGTAATTTCTCTGTCAGCTTGCAGCGACGTCAAAGACTTCAGCAGACTTACAGAGGAGCAGGAACGCCGATGTCTCCAATCGCATCAGCATAGCTGGACCTATAGGACAAACAGGTGTGCGAGGAGAGAAAGAATGAATGGAGGAGGAGGAATGTGATACAGAATCAATGTGAGAAATATGCCACAGTAAAAGCAGAATGCCTCAAGGTTTACTATCGGTTTAATTAAAGCAAAGCTGTCAAAACATTTTCTCATTCAGCATTCTGTAATCAAGTGTCAAGTACAAGTAATCAGATGAACACCTATGATTTAGAGGCTCTCAGGACTGACGGAGAGCATCTTGACTGCGTTTATCACCACTTTATCTGAACGGTTAATCAGAATTCATCTGGATATCTATTTTTTATCATTTTGCAGGATTTCTGCATCAATAATCATACAGATCTTTGAGACTGTTTTTTGGGTGTTCGCTGTAAAATCTGGGTCCTGGAGCAAACACTTAAGACCTACTGACATCCATTAACTTCAGTAGTGTGAGATGAGCCTGTAATTCGATCAGTTTCAGTATGTCTGTGACACAAAGAGAACGAGTCTATCTTTTACATCATTGTATACATCACTGACTATAATGCACTAGTTTCATTCAAGACAAGCCACAATGTATTTACGTGACAACAGCTCTGGAAGTACAGGTTCTGTTTAAGTCTTACTTGTGATAAAACAGCCAATTGAAAGCATGCAAGAACTTCAAGTATCAGATTTGCATTTAAGCAATGCAACACAGAAGAACAAAACTGCTAAATAATAATATTATTTATTTTATCTGGCTTTAGTTTTGTTAGATTTTTTTTTTATTATTTCTCTCTCTCTCTCGTCTTATAAACGGGTCAGGTATATTAAGAGGTCCGCATCAAAAGAAATTCACAAAAGTGATTTTATGTACATAAAAAAGGAACATTAAATGTGTGTAAAGTGTCTATTTTTAAGATTTTTAAACAATAAAATGTTATTTTTAAACAATTTTAAATCATGTTACATTGTCATTCAGTGTAAGACAATATTTATGTAAAAAGTAAAACAACACATTTATTCTGACTTGTACATATTAAAATATAAAAGAAAAAGGAAGCATATGGAAAAGGAAGCATGCCTAACAAGATTGTTACACTGAATGACATTTCAGTGGGTACATTTAATAAATCAGGTAAAAATGTGTGATATTTATTTTTTGGCTCAGTAAAACAAAAACAAAATTGCAAGGAATTTAAACAGAAATCTTTTAATATTTTTGGGGGGAATAACAGAAACAATTTAAAGCAATATTACACTTATAAATTTTTTTTTTTTTTTGATAAATCCTTTTACGTCTTTGAGCCATATATGTATGTCACAAAATTGTGCTAAAATGTAATATAATAATACTTATTTTATCTAAATAGGACAGTTTATCTCTTACATACATATATCTCTCTATATATATATATAAATTTACAATTTGGCATTTTTAAAATAAAAAAATTTATTACAACATTGCAAATAAAATACAATATTAGTTTCTAAACCAAACTCAAATGCATACAATATTCAAGAAAATACTGCAATATTAATTGTAATATTAAAAGTAAAATAAAATTTAAAAAAAAAACACTCCTGATGAACACTTCTGGTTATGTTTTAAAACATGTGACATTTGCACATTAAAATTTTTGAATATTCTCTATAAACTAAATATGCTGAATGTATCAGATTATTTTAACCACAAACTATCACAAAATTAGCCCAAAGTTGTTTACAAAGCACTGACATACACACAACATCCCACAACTGTATAACCAAGAAGTCATTACATCAGCTGTGACAGAATATTTTCCACACATACCTCTGCAGATGAAGACAAATAGCATGTGGTTGGACTAGACTTGACTGAACAGCTTCTGCTTCTACCAAAAACGATTCATCACCGTCCAATGCTCTATAGAGAACAATAGAGCACAGACTTAACAATTTGCACGTCACTGTATTATCTTAATACCACAGCTGGTTACACAGAAATGACCAAACACTCACACACCATCACTTCCAGGACGCGGGACGGAGAGTTTGAAGGGGTCTTCTGCTGATGGTCCCGGGCTTGTGTGCTGCCAGCAATGGATTGTGAAGTAATAACTTTGAAAGCTGAAGCTTGTAAAGACACACCTGAGCTCCCGAGTGTGTGAGAGAAAGAAGAAAAGCCCCAAGGCTGTGTGAGGGAAAAAAGGATTATGTTGCATTGAGAGTTGATTTATGCTTGTCAGGAGAAGGAATGATGTCTGGATTCATTACGGGACATCAGAGTGTATGTATAAATGTGTTTGACAAGCACCACAGGTTTTCGCTTTATACTACTGCTTCAGAAGGTGTGTCTACAAAGAATGCATTTCTTTAGAGGATTGAAATGAAAAATTGTGAATATATACTTGATGAGGGAATGAATATTTCAGGACATCTCCCAAGAAACATTATGAAAAGTAAGTAGTTGTAAGAAAAGTTGTAAGAAGCCGGTGTAAAGCAAAAACTGTACATAAAATGCTCAGAGGAGTCATTGTTTCTACTTAGTTGTTGTACTAAAAGCACCAAAAGATTCAAATAAATTATTTAGGGACTGTTTTGGGTGCCTATTTGATGTCTGCTATAAAATCTGGGTCCTGAAGCAAAACCCTAAGTTGGCCCTCATATTTATAGTTATTGTTCTAGCACCAAATAATAAAACATAAATGTAAGATATGATAGTAAAAGATTTAATTTAAGTTTAATATTTTTTTTCTGGTGCTGGTCAATTGTCCGTTTTGTTTCTACTATAAAGAAAACATCCAAAATGTATTTCAGTGTTATTTTACTGCTTTTCTTTTTCAGTTTGTGTATGTAGATACTGTATCATAATGTATTAGTACCCCTACAGTACTCACACCGTAAAAAATGGCTGTGATTTTAACAGTAAAAAACTGTGAAAATGATATGGGGAAAAAACTGTTAAAGGGTTAACGGTACATTCCTGTAAATTCTACAGGGAAAAAACGTAAACTGACATTCCCAGAATTCCCTGCATTGCATTTCAAATTTTCAAAAAACTTTTTTTCGCAAATCCTACAACTTTGTAACCGTATTTTTTACAGTCACATTTCGGCAACCAAAGCTGCCAGTTTTTTACCGTAAATTTTATGGATTTTTTTTTAGAGTTTTAAACTAAATAAATAGCCAATTGCTGATTTTTTCAACCGCAGAGCCGTTGAGAAACACAACCGCTGCATCTGATATTGCATACTTCTCTACTATATAGTATGCGAGGCGAGTAGTATGTCCGAATTCATAGTATTTTAAAAGAGTAGAGAAGAAGTACCTTGCTGTCCCTGACTGAAAGCCTGTTGGAATCTGCAGCCGGAATAATTCTCCCCTGCCGCCTCTTGGCTGATTCTGAAAGAGCAAATTTCTGTACTCACCATGCACCGCTGCTCCACCTGTGATTTGCCGCTGCCGCCTGCCAACGAACACCGCGACTGCGTCTCCTGCCTGGGCAAGGACCACGTGGAAGCCGCCTTCGCCGGACCGGATTGTGCCGTGTGATGAGTGTCTCAGTATGGCCAGTCTTCGCGCCAGGCTTGCGTCCTTTTCAGGACGAGAGCCTAGCCCTCGCGCTCCCTCAGCTCGCAACGACAGCAGGGCTGAGAGCGGTGCTCCGAGTCGGGTGACATCATGCCGGCGCAGCCACGCGTGTCTCACCACCTCGAGACGAAGAGTCCCCTGTCTGCTACCTCTCCGAGGAAGCCCGTCCCTCTGCTTCGGCGAGCGACCTGGCTGCGATGCTGCCGTCTACTCCCACTGCCCCGCGAAGCCCCGTGAAGCCCCGGGCATGGGAAAACCCCAATTTGCTGCACAAAAAAGGCCTGTAAAAGCGTCCTTGCAGCACACCTTTTTAAAGGCAACCACACAAAATTACATTAAGAGCAAATTAATGTCATGAGTTATCAGTCCCTACACAGCGAAATAACGATAGACATGATAATTTCCCTAGCACTCCGCCTGAATGCCTGGTGCGCCATTCCCGGGGTGTTAGACTGGGTTTTGGGGATAATAGAAAAAGTCTATAGCCTTCAGTTTGCCGAAAAGCCAAAGCCCTTCAGCAAAATCATACACACTTCGCTCTCGGGCCCTGCCGCGCAAGTGCTGAGAACTGAAGTAGACACGCTGTGGTCGAAAAGGGCGATTCAGGTGGTTCCGGCCTCAGACAGAGAAAAAGGGCATTACAGCAGGCGTTTTCTGATCCCCAAGCGAGACGGTGGGCTCAGGCCCATTTTAGACTTAAGGATTTTGAATCACGCCCTTCACAAACGGCCCTTCAAAATGCTAACTCTGCCGAAAATTGGCATCTGTCAAGCGAGTAGGCGACCTGCAAGCGCTGTCTGTCAGCCCTGCATGCCTTGAGTTTGGGCGAAATGACTCGAAAGTCATCCTGAAACCGAGGCACAGCTATGTACCTATTGTACTCTCTACGCCGTTCAGAGCTCAGGTGGTTTCTCTAGAAGCCTTGCCACCCTCGGAGGGCCAGGACTCCAACCCTCTCTGCCCGGTCAGGGCACTGAAAGCTTATATCGAGCGCTCAGCTGATTTTATTTCTGACCAGCTGTTTGTCTGCTTCGGTGTCCGCTCCGAAGGGCTACTGGTCTCGAAGCAAAGGCTCGCAAAATGGATTGTGAACGCTATTTTACTGGCTTACTCTTCAGCAGGCCTGGAATGTCCCCTGGGAGTTAAATGTCATTCTACTAGATCCACTGCCTCTACCTGGTCCTGGGCAAGTGGGGTTTCTCTATCAGAGATATGTGAGGCAGCCGGCTGGTCCTTGCCGTCCACCTTTACAAGGTTTTATAATCTGGATATCCCAGCATTACATGCTAGGGTCCTCTCTGCTGAGTAACTCCTGCGGTTCGGGCCGCTTTAACCCGGCCGCGAACTCGCTTCTCTGTGAAGTCTCACTCACAGCACAGAGCGGCGCTTTATTGTCTCTGAACTCCCTCCTGCGAAGTGAGTCAGACGAAACTAACTGTCATTTATAGGCTGGCTAACTGCATCCTCAGATCCAGTTATAGCCTGACAGATCTACTCTTTGAGTTTCATGAAAAGCGCTATGCAATGCTTATTGCCTGACTTAAACTGCCTTCCGAGAAAGCGAGTTGGACCAAGCTTGAGGGCATTACGGGCTCCCTAGCTGCACCTTTCCAGCTTCAGTTATAGCCAGACAAAACTACACTCTGAGTTTCACTCACAAACGCTATATAAGTGCTTTATTATCTGAACAAGCTCCCTTCTGTAAACGAGCTATTCGGAGTAATTATCGCTTTAGGCGACCTGCACTGCAGTCTTCTCAGCTTCAGTCATAGCATTACTGCCGCGGGTTTAGGTGCTTAAGCCTTCAAGTGATTGGACAATGGTACTTGTGACGTAGGTAACCTCGGGTTTTCTCCTAGGTCCGCTCGCAGGCCTCAAGATTCCAGACCTTACAGCATGGCGGGATTATACTGTGTTCCCCATGCGTCTTAGCAGAGACAGTACGAGTGAAATGTCGAAAGGGAACATATAGGTTACTTGCGTAACCACTGTTCCCTGAGACATGGAACGAGTACTGTGTTCTGGGGCGTGCTATGAAAGGCCATCGGTTTAGTCGAATTAACCTGAAGATGGCTAGCTTCAGAAAAAGGAGTTTTCCCCATGCATCTTAGCAGACGCAGTACCATGTCTCAGGGAACAGTGGTTACGCAAGTAACGTATACGTTTTCAATTATAGGGCACCAATAAAGTAATTTATCATCAATTTAGTTGCAGTAATTTATGGGATTGTTATCGCCAGTTCTGAATCAATTGGCCAAAACTGAGAGTTTGGAGATCAGACTTTAAAAAGTAGATGCAGTATGCAGCTTTCCAAATTGTAGGTATAAAATATTGCCAAAAGGCACAGTTTAAAATATGTGTTAAGTATTTGAAGGACTCAATTATAATCTCTGAGCATTCCTTAAATTGCTGTCTCAAAAGGAAGAACAAGTAACTTTTTATGCAAAAAAAAAATTATTAATAAAAATCCAAGCAGAGATTTGTTATAAATAATTAAAACTATGTCCAACTTTCAAAACGAGTTCCACAGATGTGTTGTTCACCTTGGATATTCACCTATACTTTTTATTGGCAACTTTTTTTGTTGTTTTACAGAGTGTGCATTGTACAATCACACGCTTGCCAGAAGTGATTACATCTCCCATCAAGTTGCCATTAAGGTGAAGCTCCACGCTGCTAACGAGTCTTACAGCAACAATTGCTTGATTGTTGGCAAGCAAAATTATAATGTACCAAATAACAACACCTATTTCATACACAGTTGGAAACATGTGGGATTGCTCAGAAGGAACCGTATGTAATATATTTATGCTCAGCTGAGAAAATAATCATAATTTGATGACAATATCCTTCTCTGTTTGAGCAGGGTCTATTTGCTAAATGGACATGATCAATGACATATTTTATATAACTTCAGTGTTTACAAATCTTATCTTGGTGCCATTAAACAAAATGAACTAAGATTTGTGTAAGAATACCCATTTACACACTAGAGTATGAAGTTATTAATGCATTAAAACAAACAAAAAAATTGTACAAGCTAAAACAGCATAAATAGTTGATATGATAAATAATAGATCAATTAGAATGGGTAATGCCTATCTCAAATAGGTCCTTTAAAAGTCTGACATAGTCAGTGGGCACAACCGAGTTGAAATGATTCAACCTACAGTACAATATTCTTTATCATGTACCAGAGGGCAATATATTATGCTCTAAATATGGAATAGGTCAGATATTATATTTTAAAATATATATTAGGCCTCATGCATTAAACAGGAGCAGACTGAATTTGTGTGCAAGTAGTTCATAAAATTCCTTTTTTATTTTACATTTTCATGGCAATTTGTCAAATTAAAATGTTGTTTAATAGTTTATTCACTTATACTTTCAATACCATTTTGGTCTTTACAGCATTAAAGACATTGATAAATTAGTAAGTCAGTGGTTCGGCATATATTTTATTCTTACACAATCACTTATCCAGATTTCACATTGTCAGTCCTGTCTAGAGTCAAGAGGGCTAACTAATTTGTCCAGCCAGTGCCAGGAACATTTGGATGGCTTGCCTCACAGTTTAATCAGCGCAGTACAAACCCAATAAATCAGCTTCTCTGCTGTTTTCTGCTAATGAACGTCTCGTCGTCATCAATTATGCAGGAGTTTTAAATGCATCTCAGACGCAACAATGTTTGGAAAAGGGCATTAGTTAGTTCTATTCTGGAATATCAAATATTATTCATTCGCAAGTACGTAACTGTAATGGATTATTTTATGCGTTGACTGGAATATATCCGTGAGCGCGTTAATTAGCTTTTCTGAGGAGTTAAGTGTGTAAGACCCATTAATCCTCACCGCTAACAAAATGCGCAATTTCTGTGCCAGGCGATGATAAGGATAAAAGATTATTTTATTTGGCAAAATTACTTTATTTAGGCTTAGGCTGGAATGTTAATCAATATGTAGATGACTGTTTTGAGTTAATGCTGTAAATTGCTTTGTCTGATATGAAGCCATCCAGCAATTCGTTTTTAGCACATACATGCTAAAAAATGTCACAGTTACTCTTCAAAGGATCAGTGCACTGATCGGTGAATGTTATTCCGAGTATGATGTTTTCCCATTTTGACTTTGAAGTATGTGCTGAAATATACCAGCTTCATCTGGTTGATATGCTTCACACCTACACAGGAAACTCTTGTGCAAAGATCATCGAGTTCCATTCTCCTCTCAGCATGAGTTCAAACTGAATTTGTACAGCAGCGCACCTTTCATCGGTGAACCGTGAATACAAAGAGTGCATGGAGTTAATGCATAAGTACAGTGGGAAATGTGACCTAGAACATGTCAGATACAATCCTGCAAGATCAAAGAAAGGGATTTCTTAAAGATAGACATTTATTTAGTCATAATGTAATGGGCCCGTCATCATACATTTTAAACACTTCATCCCACTGACCTTCATCACTGATAAAGCCAGCACCAAGGTTAGTGGCCTGACATTTGAATGTAAGAGACAATATTTTGCTACTGGCCTTTTAATCATACTGTGGATGCAATCTGCTCTGATTTACTATATTCTGTCAGAGGTTCATCCTACATAGGTCTGACTCACAGAAAAGGTGTTATTATGCACATCACTAATGTCCCTAATGCTGTTTTGCTGTCATGATTTGTACTCGTACAAAAAAATGCTTGTAAGGTTCTCTTATTACAAAGAGTTTCCCTTGAGCGCTGTTGTAAAATATAAAGTATCAAAGTGAAATATCCTTTGAACAGAGCCTCTTTAAATACTGTTGGGGGTAAGAGTTGTTTTTCTTTGAATCGTGCTGTTCTAGTCCCTCTTAGAGAGGCAGTTTAACCCCTGTAGCGTTTGATTGGCAGGTGTCATTGTTTTCTTTTAGTCTTTAATAGCTAGCTTCTGCTTCACAGACCATCTCAATCAGAACTCCCTCCAGAAAGATTGCTTCTTCACAAATCAATATCCAACAATTTACCTCCTGGTTTTGGCTTCGCAGCCAATACAGAAGTAGCTGCGTGTAGATGAGTATTTTTCCAGTGTGTATTACTAAAGACAAAGGTTATGACAAGACAAATCTGGTTCGCAATCAAGCCATTTGATCACCTCCAGCATGCTGCTTACAATTATACTTTAGTTTATTAGGATGATAGTTGGGAAGCTACTGGTGACTGATATTATGAAAATCTGTAAATTGTGGAACATGTTGAGAACAGGCACAAGTCCATTCAGGGTAAGCTTTTTTTGGCTGCTTACTGTAGTGAAGTGCAGGACAGCAACAGTTGAAGGTTATTGAGTCCAGCTGCCAGATCACAGAGCCCAAATAATGATTCCTTTTTTTATAGGAGCTTCATTTCAAGATAATTGTAGCATAAAAAAAAAAAGTTCACATTTCTCAAACATATTCAAACCCATACTATAGTAAAGTACAGTATGCTTAAAAACAGTATGCTATTTACAGCTAAATAAAGCTAATAAAATTAGTTATCTTTAAATTTAATTTCATAATTATTGCAGTTGTATTTGGACATTTCAAATAGTATATTTTAATTATAATTAGAACATTTAAAATATATTAAGTTTATATAAATATTTAAAGTATATTACTTTTAAATATAATTTTGAACTAAAAATTTGAACTTTAGTATGCTAAATTAGTATAGAAAATATGTACTTTAGTATGGTAAATTTTCATGGAGTCACTCAATACACCAAAATTTGTGTTCTTCAGGACAAAAGACGATTTAAAAATCAGTTATTTAAAATAAAACATTATTTTTTATGCTTCTGAGCTTAGGAGTAATAACGAGTATGCATTTAATACAATTAAGTACACTTAAGAGAAATAGATTAAAAAATAATACAAATTAATTATTAATTTATGCACATAATATATGTCCTGTATTCCTACATTTAAAGTGCTTTTTATGATACAGTAAGTAGGGAAAGTATTCAAACCCCCTTAAATGTTTCACTCTTTGTTATATTGCAGCCATTTGCTAAAAATCATTTAAGTTTTTTTTTTCTTATTAATGTACACACAGCACCCCATATTGACAGAAAAACACAGAATTGTTTACATTTTTGCAGATTTAAAAAAAAAAAAAGTTATATCTTGCTCTCATCAGACCAGAGAATCTTGAGGACTGAGGCAAAGCATAAAGCCCTGACTGGTGAAGGGCTGCAGTGATAGTTGACTTTTTACAACTTTCTCCCATCTCCCGACTGCATCTCTGGAGGTCAGCCACAGTGATCTTTGGATTCTTCCTTAACTCTCTCACCAAGGCTCTTCCCCCCCCGATAGCTCAGTTTGGCCGGACGGCCAGCTCTCTGAAGGGTTCTGGTCATCCCAAACGTCTTCTATTTAAAGATTATGGAGGCCACTGTGCTCTTAGGAACCTTAAGCGCGGCAGAAATTATTTTGTAACCTTGGCCAGATCCAGGGCCGTCGCCAGAAAATCTTGAATGGGGGGGCACACTTTATGATCTCAGAAATAGACATTCACCAAAACAAAAACAACCTATTGTTATTTAAATCGATCTAGTTCTATATTAAACCAATAGTCTGTGATGATCTTTTGACTTTTGAGTGCCATATCCATTTAAAATTTAAATAGAAAAGTTTGAAAAATGTAATTGTAAAGATTTTCTCTCAAAATTGTAACAAGTAGCCCTCAATGGATCGGACAAAAATGAGTCAAAAATAATCTAAGAATATGACTCGCAATTAAAGCTTTTTAATTTCCAATTCCAACAACTAGGCTATATAAAACTACAAATCATAAAATAAAACACAAATTATAGACTAATGACATTCATTATAAAGTTTATAAAAGTCTTGCCAAAACGAATATATTTTAAAAGAAACTGAAATGCACCATAAGTCTATTCAGCACGAATAACAGATGTTTCCAAGAGATGCTCTGGCATATATATATATATATATTTTTCAAACACACACATACTAATAATACTAACTTTGTCGCCATGTGCCCTCGCAAACGGGGTCAGGTAAAATCTGTCAAATAATATACACCGAAGACAGATAAGATATATCTTACCTTGCAAACAGATTATGATGCAGGTTGCGCCAATGCAAAATAGGGAGGAGATTCAGGAGAACGCTTCTTCTGGTGGAGATTTTTTTGAATTTTTATGTGCATTATCAAATCTGTTTTAGACCTATTGACTGGAGTATGGTAAACGTTCCATTTTTATATAAACCAATCACATGCAATTTAACTAATTCGAGGTGATGTTTCAGAGCCCACTGTTTTTAAACCACATTGAGTGCAAAATAAATAATTTTCAGCAAAATGCTTATTTTCATGAATTTCTGATGCTTTGGGCCAGCAAATTAAAAACGATAAGACATTTCAATTGACATGTGAAGAATGTAATACTAAGGTTGTCCACTAGAATCATAGAAGAAGAAATCTTTTAAGCCTGCGTTTTTCTCCTGTATGTTTCCATCCACTAGAATTACAAATAAATACATAAAAGCAGTTTAAACATACTGTATTGTCAACATAGTTTTATATATATTATATATATATATATATATATATATAAATATTTTTTTTTAAATAAAAGCTTAGATCAATTATAAACCTGCTCAGGGTGTTTTCATGATGTGTGTGTTTACAGCTCTGTGTGCACTAATTCCAAATATAGGTCACCTGGCCACAAGTCAAGTCACAACTGAGACTCTTTGATGACTGAAAAAAGAATATTAGTGATCCGTATACTGACGTCTACACAGTGGTGGACAGTAACGAAGTAGTTGTAATTCGTTACTGTACTTAAGTACATTTTTCAAGTATCTGTACTTTACTGGAGTAGTTTT
>JAUCMT010000059.1:16507257-16538152 GCA_032357475.1 Enteromius thamalakanensis
GAGATGGCAATTCGTATGAATTTGTACGAATGACCTAAACATAACCCCGCCCCTAAACCTACCCATCACATGATTTTGACAAATCGTACGAAATCGTACGAGTGAGGTCGTACGAATTAGTACGAATTGACACAGATTTGGCACCTTGTACCAATATGTACGAATCGCTCGTGAGACTGTGTTGAAAATGCCGTAGAGAAAGATTCGGGCCCTTCAGCCAAACAAACTTGTAGCCAATAAGCAGTAATGGGTGTCTCTATTTGTAATGAAGGAGAAGTTCAGTGAACAGCCGAGCAGACGTGATAAAGTGGCCGTAGAAAATCATATGAAATTCATGTAAGCGTGTCATAAATAGAACGCGGCAGCAGTTTCCTGTCAGAGATTTATCTTGTCGCTCGAGTCCCATGTAAGTTAGCATCACTGATTATAATGACTTCTATAGTATTTTGACGTGGCACTTGTGTACTGTGTAGACGGTGTAATATTGCTGCAGCTTTGTTTCACAGATTAAGCTACTGCTTAAGCTACATATGTGTGGGGCGGAGCTATCAAAGGGGCAAGACGGTTCTGGGGTAGGGGCGTGTTTGTTTTGTTGATTTCAAATATCAACATTGGCTTCCACAAATCATATACCCTGCCTTTAAAGAGACTTTGGTATTTCTTTTCTCTAATGGCTAATGTTTACTTTTTGCCTTACTGATGTGACACGGGTCTTACTGCTTAATTTCTGATTGGCTGTCTGCTGCCATGTGTTCAGATGCAACAAGCAAACACTGCTCCGTTTCACCCTGAACAAACTTACCATGGTAATGCAGGGTTAACACCACAAATGAGGTGCTAACCCTGTTCCAGAGCAGGGTTTCATTAAAAGCAGTGTTTAGAATGACAATAACCAATAAAGGACAACGTGAAAAACCTTCATATCGTTCCAAATCCGTAAAAGTTTCATTCGTCTCCAGAACATAATTTAAGATATTTTGGATGAAAATTGGGAGTCCCATTTTCCCATTGAGAAAAGTATGAAAGAAATTATTGAAATACTCCACCATTCTTTAAAATGGGGCTTCAGTGATACGGAGAGACATGGTGGAGACAAATTTATTGAATAAAGTCATTTTGTTTATTTTCTTTGCGTACAAAAAATACAGATTGAACCACTGATGGCAGATGGACTATTCTGACAATGTATTTATACTTTTCCGGACCTTGACAGTGTTTATTTTGTGGCAGTCAATGGGACCGACACAAGCCTCCCGGTTTTCATTCAAAATATCTTAAATTGCGTTCAGATGACAAATTAAGCATTTACTGGTTTAGACCGACATGGGGCAAGTAATTAATAACAACATTTTCATTTTTGGTGTGGAGTAACCTTTTACCTGATGTGCTGTGGATTACTTGTGTATTATTGTGTTTATGTTTTTATCATGTTTGGACTCTCATTCTGACGGCACCCATTCACTGCAGAACATCCACTTGTGAGCAACTGATACAAAATTTAATCTCATCTTCTCATCATGTACGGTCTGGGGTGAGTAAATATTCAGTAAATTCTTATTTTCGGGTAGACTATTGTTTGAAAGACATCAGCATTTGACACTTTCATGACTTGAAAGTAAAACTAAATATATTACATTGTAACAAGTATGCATTTTCTCCTAGTTTTCATGAGGGTTAAAAGGTCAGCCCAGGGCAAAAGAAAATGACTTGCAGGTGTTTTTTTTTTTCAAATGTCGTATTATTTGCAAACACAACACAAACCCCTATGAATGGTTTTCTTGATAAATTGCACAAATCAAAGATGCTCTTTTTTAATATAAAAACATCAGTGGTCGTAAAATGCACATATTTGTATGAACTGAAGCAAATGTTTTGGGTTACAGATGCATAAAAGACCCGGTATTCATCCCATGCATCAATTTAAACATCTCTATCAAAAGCACAGGAATCCTTTAAACATCACCTTCTTTATTACCACAAATTACCTCGCGAATGAAATTAACGCCAGTGGCTGCGGCACAGATACCAATAAACAGCGCATCTGGCCTACAAATCACAGAAATACATTTTTAATCTTTTCAAAAGCAGATTTTTATGATCTCCGAGTCAACAGCTGTGGTTAGAAAGCGCATACCAACCAAGCCAACACATTTGTCATTCCCTCGAGGCTCTTTTTGGCATCTCTAGACATTTACAGACCCAGACAAAATGCAAATGTATCAATCAAAATCTTTGCAGCTTATCTTCACCGAGCCCGACATGCCTGGAATGTAAGTAAGGGATTAAATAAATGCACTGGTCCTGTTTATCAGTGCCATTCATTTAAGGTAATGTTGACCAGCACTTTAAATCATCACACATTATTAATCAGATTACACATCCGGCTTGCCGTGAGTTTATTAGTCTTTAAACCGCTGCTTTGTTGTTGTTTGCCGTCTCGCAGTTAGTCAATTATTTGGCGATGCTGTTTGGAATATGTTAAAAGGTTTTATGCCATGTAATTCTCTCATCCTTTTTTAATGCAAAAGCACTTTTGATTACCAGCTCACACTTCCAGAAAATCAGGGTATGAAGACGTGTCTCATCTTGTGTTTCTGAACCGAAGCTTGGGTTTAGTTTGACACTGCAATGACAGACTGATCAATGTTTTGATTGTAAACATAGATATGAAAAATCTATATGCTAACATATATAATATTATAAACAGATATATATGCTACTGTTCTTAGGTAACAATCCTCACAGTCTGCTATTATATTGTTCATCATAGTAAGTATTAAAATTATTTTTAATTTGATATAATAAACATATAACTTCTCTGTAAAAACTATACATCTGAGATTATTACATTTCTTGCTTTCTTTGTCATTATATTATAATATTATAATATAATATTTATATTATTATAATTTATTACATTTTAAAATATTTAGCTTAGCTTTCTGAATGAAATATTACTTGTTAGTTATTTTTCTGTCTCCTTTATATTATTCAAAATATTATATAATAATTATCATATATTTAAAATGTGTTAAATTAAATTAAAATCATAAATATAATTTTTTAGTAAAATAATTCAAAACTTATTTATTGATTTACTGTCTGCTTTATATGATTAAAATATTGTTATATGCTATTTATCATATTGTTCCAAAGTGCACTACTGTAAATCACAAGTACATTTTTAAAATTTAATAAAAGGTTATGTTTGACATAATATAAAATATTTCTAAGTAAAATTATTTTAAAAAAAGTTGATTACATTTTTAAATGAAAATATAAAATATAACTAGTTTAACTTGCATAAAAAATATTTATATTTACATGTAAAATAATATTATATATTTAATCATATTATTAAAATATATAGCATTTTTAAAATTGTCTAAAATAAAAACAATTATTATTATATTATACAATATTTATAATAATATTAAAATGTATTAAATGACATTTTTAATCTTATAACTATTATTTATTTATTTCTGTTCTACATTTCTTCTGTTGAAAGACTGAGGCTAGCTCTCAGACCTTTTAATAAAGTGCATTTCTCTGGGTATATTTATTTAGAAAATCCAATTTCTGTATAAACCTTAAAATCATCACTATCAAAGTTAAGCAACATCTTATGCAGAAATGTAATGTACCAATACAGTAATTCTGTATAAACGTATGACATTTAAAATATGTGGCAATCAGATGCAATAAAATCGCAGCTACGTGGCCCCAACTTAATATTTATGAAAAACAGGGCAGTCCTGGAAACACGGTTGCTCTTGTTGTTTTCCATTCAGTTTTAATTTGGATGTTTTTCTTTGTGGAAGTTGAAATATTTTGTGGAGGAGCAGACTACAAAAGCACAACTGTGATTATAAGATGTGTCACTTCTGATATCAGCCTCATTCTGCACAGACAAATGAGACAAATGTTATCGTCAGTGTTTGGCGTCAGCATCAATGGCTCTGTTCGTCTGGAGCTGGCAGCAGCATCACATCGCTCTTTGATCCCGGCGCAGCGCGAGTTTGTGACAGTTTCTTGGTATCAAAAGAAGTAAACAGGCAACTTATCAATTGAAGCTGGACACAAATGAAATAAATAAAAACACATAAACATTTCAGTGATTGCCCTGATATAAGCCCAACAGAACAAGCACACATTCTGGCATTAATAGTGAGATTCAGGGCCAGTGAAGCACTAAATTACTCAACCTGTCTTAAATTACTGGAACGCTCGTATACCACGCCGTAATTAAGCTTAGGAGTTAAAAAAGAATTAAAAGACAACTATCAGAAACTAAAGGGTATAGTTATTGACATTTTTAATCACACCATCACATAGAATTGAGAGGTTTCTTAATTTTATACATCAGTGCAAATAATAGGTCTTCAATAAGTTGTCTACATTTAAAAATAAAACTAACATCCCAAGGTTTACATGTTTACATCAACTCAAGTCTAACATCTGTATGTAAAACAAAACATGCAGTTTCCTTTTTTTGTTTAAACCATAATAATATATATATATATATATATATATAGTGTTAGTGTTATATATATTTTAGTGTTATTAAACAATCAATTGTGTTTAATCACATCAAAAAAAAAAGTTTTTGTTTACATAATATATGTGTGTGTGCTATGTATATTTATTATGCATATATTATATAGTATATATTTTAAAACAATTTATATGTATTTACATGTATAAATTTATATTCACAATAATATATATATATAGCCTATAATAAATTATGTTTATATATTAAATATATATGTAAATATATTTAATATATAACATATTTTTCTTAAATATCTACATGCATGTGTGTGTATTTATTTATATATACACATGATAAATATACAGAGTAAACAAACATTATGTAAAAGAAAACGTTAATTTTGGATGCGATTAATAGTTTGGCAGCACTAGATATTTGTATGTGTACTACTTATTTAAATCAAATAGTACATTAACTATAATGATTTTAAATCTAGATCAGATTTATTTTTATTAATTGTTAATATAGTAATTAATTATTGTTAATAAAACATTATAATCCAAAAATATTTTATATTTTAATTACTAATAATTATTACAATACTAATTTATTTTAAATGAAAATTTAATTCGTAAATGGATTGCAATAATGTAATAATTAATACTTTTTCAAATTATGATTAGCACACTCAATCTCTTCTGTACAATAAAGGCACATTGAAGATGAATTAGTCTCACACTTTATATAAATGTCTATCAGTGTGTCACTTCTCTGCTGTTGTCATAGAGATGCTCCTCAAGAAAAGCCAGAGTTTTCTGCCAGGACTCCTCCTGAGCTCGACTGTGAGGAACCGTCTCTCCTCCCCAAAGCACCACCACTACAATACAGAGCAATGTCATTACAACCTCCTCTAACACAACATTCATCTGTCCGTCTGTGTAAATGACATCTCACTTCCCATTTAAAAGCATGCGGGTGGGAAGAATTCATTATAAGATTTACAGATGACTCACAGACTAACCCTTATGTTATATTCCTGGTCAATGTGACCCACAGCACATTTGCTGAAATACTGAAAAATTGTAAAATTATTTCTTGTTTAGGATCATGAAGATGCATGCAAAAACTCGACAGTCTGAGATGTTGTGAAATTTCTACTATGATTATGATGCTGGCAGGTCAGTTTGACCCATAACTTTTATAGCTTAAGGCAGGAGCAGAGACCTAAACATTAATTAATAAATGAATGAATGGTATAGCAGACTTTTTCCCCCATTAAAAAAAGTATTGTGCATTAAAAGTGTTATTTTTTATCAGTTCACGTTTGTTAATTTGCTGGGAATTGAACCCATGATCTTAATGTTACTCTACACTTCAGGAAAGCACAAAATAAAAATATATATGGAAATATCAAAATTGTAGATTTAAAAATAAATAAATAAAACATTGTTAATAATATTATACTTTCTTAAAATAAACAAAAAAACTATTATTTATACAATATTTATTATATTAATTATTAAACTGAATCGCATTCAATAAAATATAACTTATTTAAATATATGAAAATTAAAAAAAACATTGAGAATAGAATTTAGAAAATCATAATCTTAAAACATTTATCAAATTAATTATTAAAATGTATAAAATTAATTAAATGATAAATTTGTTATAAGAATAACTATAACTTCTTAGTCTAAATAAACCAATATTTATTTACTAATTTATTTATTTACTGAATTTACACTGTTATGAGACTTGTGCTAGTCGTCACTCTCTAGTGAATTTCTCAATGTATTTTTCTGTATGAACTTAAAATCTTCACTTCATTAGCTACTAAATTAAATCTAAACAGTAAAACAGTTATGAAATACAAATATTGCACCCCTGAGACAGCTGTCGGGCCAGGATGCCGGGCCGTTGAATTCCCTTGGAAGTGCCGTGAGGGCCAAGAAGGATGAAGTAGCTGCCGGATCTGAGAGGAGAGCATGTGCAGCCGCCGGACTCCACCCCTTACCTGGGCCCTTCCCCCTCAAACACTGCCTGACCTTCACTACCCCTGCAGCACCACGAGGACACCAGTTCCCTTCTTTATTTTGGACACTTTCTCCCTGGACACTTGAGCCTCTCTGAGGCCTGAAACCACTCCCACTGTGTCTGTCATAAGCTCCTCCCATGACAATATATATATATACGGAGTATACAGATGCATACGTATACATCATTTTAACGTAACACAATGACTAAGCAGCTCAAACACAGTGAAACAAAGCTTGATTACACATGCATTAGACTTTGACCTTTGGTCTTTGCCTCCAGTAGCTTGAAGTCACTGAATCGTACGTGAGGACAGTAGGGCGGCTCGATCAGGTGACCCGTCCCGGGATACGAGAGGACCGTAAGGAGGTGACTGTTCCCAGCCTTTTGCATCATCTCCTTCATCTGTACAGCAGGAAATAACATCGACTCAATTACTGGCCTGAGATGAAACGTTTTAATACATTAAACTGATCGACTCACATCCGCTGCAGACTCTGAAGCCGGCCAGTTCTGATCGTCCTCTCCAACGATTAATAAAACAGGACATTTGATCTCACCCATCTGGTAAAAACATGAATAGCAAGCATTGGCTCTTTGTAGTACAAAACTGAATATTACAAAGTAAATGCATCATACGTTAACTTTCTTTGAAGGGTCATCTGGTACCGGCAGCAACAGATCCCGCCAAATTATTCTCATCTTCTCATCATAACGGATTTTGTCTATATTCCTTTTTGTTAAGCGAATGACAGATGTTATTAGTATACAGTTTGTATGTAATGTATCTTAATTTTGGCTGTTGAGTGAAAAAAGGTTTTCTTACTGTTGCAGCGCTGCATAGACATCCGCCAAAGATCCTTTGAGTGGCATGATGTGACTCCCGCTCACACAAACCACACACCTGGGCTACCAAGTGGCCATCGAAGAACAGACAAATACTTTGCATTGAATCAGCATTAAATCTCCACTCTATTGATGCAAACGAGAACTTATGATGTTTCTACCTCTACAATTTTTGAGTATCCGGTCAAACCCAGCGTTACAGACACACCGAACGACATTCCCATCACTGCCACTCTGTCAGGACGAACTTTGGGGTGTTTTTGTAGAAACGTAAATGCAGTCTGAAAGAAAAAAAAATAAATAAATAAAAAATAATAATATATATATATATATATATATATATATACGAGCGTCCCGAGTTCAGATCAACTTTGCCCTGGTTACCAACGAGGGAGCAGCCAGCGAGCTCATCAGCGGCTGATCCCACCCAGCTGAGGCTCGTCAGCCCGCGGCCAGATGAACCGTGTGAGGCACCACAGACACTGAGCTTCATCTGACTCCAACACGCTGAACTAACCTGTCTCTCTTTCTGCCCAGAAGCCAGCTACTGAGCCTCCTTACCCTGCATCTTTTTAGAGACAGACCCGGCTTTGAAACTGCCTTACCCTGTATCTTCTTTGAGACAGAACCCAGGACTTCAGGAGCTTTGAATGGGTCTTTCGGTGCCCCAACACCGACTTTATTTGGAACCTTTTTTTTAGAATAAATCCACCCTCCGGGGCTAATTTTGTTCTTCCTCAACTCGTTGTCCTGTGCTCCGTTGCTATATATATATATATATATATATATATATATATATATATTAGTGGTATATTTGGCAATATTATAAAAAATATATATACCATATATGATTATTTATTTATTTAAATTTTTTAAGTGCTTTAAATACTTTCAAGGTATATATTATGGTATCTACCTTATTTTTCAGTCTCCAATGTGAGAATCAAATTGTATGAAATGTTCAAAAATAAATGTTTTCAAATTAAATAAAATTTTTGCAATATATTTCAATGTAGTTTTTTTAAATGATTTAAACTTGAAATTATTTATCTAATTAAACATTCAAAATTATTTCACATTAGTGCTGTCAAACGAAATAAATAATATATGTGTGTATATTGTATATATTTAATTTATTTATATTGTATATAAATAAATAATAAAATATATAAATAATATATGTATCTGTTCTGTGTATATATATTATGTATATATAAATGCACATGCATGTATATGTTTCAGAAAACTTTAATTTTATATATATTACATTTATTAATAATATAAATTATATGAATCTAAATATAGACGTAAATATTTTCAAAAAATATATATCGTGTGTGTATTTGTATATATATATGTGTGTGTGTAATAAATATACACAGCAGACATACATATATTATGCAAACAAAAACATTTATTTTGAATGTGATTGTTAATCATTATTTTACATACAACTGAATTATTTTAGAGTCACTTTACTATTAACAAACATTAAATAATGGCAGTTTAGGTTATGTATATGCAAAGAGGTAATAGAAATTACATTTAATTTTTTATATATATATGTTCATGTATACCACCAGTTAAAAGTTATTATTACTACTACTAATTTTTTTTTTATTAAATAGGAAAATAAATATTTAAATGGTAGTGCATTAAAGTTTACAACAAAATATGAAGCAGTGCAACTATTTTTAACATTGATTATAATTAGAAACTTTTCTTGAGCAGCAAATCAACATATTATATTGATTTCTGAAGGATTTATGTGATCATAATTTTAATCACATAAATGAATTCGATTTTATATTACAATTAAAAACAATTCAATTGTAATAAAATTTCACAATGTTCCTGATTTTACTGTATATTTGATTCATGTATAACTATGTGTTAGTTACTTCCTGATCCATTAAGAGTTACATTTTTAATTGTTGTGTAGCACACGTACCTCAAAGTAGGTGTTGTCCACATGAAGGAGTTTTCCTTCAGCAGTCAGCATCCCCATATACTCCAGAGCCAGCGAGACATAGCCGTGGGACGCCAGGAGCGCCGAGCGATACTCAACACGACCTCCCTGCCCTCCCCAGAGGTCCAGCACAGCAGGAAAGGGCCCAGAACCTGCATTACAAAACCACACGCATATAACCCGAGTCCCTCAAGTCTCTGTGCAAGCAGACAGAATGTACAATGATTTACAAGCATCTGAATGTACAAGGTCAAATAAACGCTTCTCTTGTGGCACAATAAAAATACAGATTTCCTGAGTCATTTCTGAATGTTTTGAAATGAATCCTTTTGTTCATTTTAATGCATTACTGCAGAATAAAAGTATCACTAATCCATACCTGGAGGAATGAAGAGTGTCCCCTTTATCTCACCCTCTGTCACTTCCACCCTCTGGACTTCAGGGGCCAGATACCAGCGTTCAGCAGTAGCTGATGTGAGGGGTATGTGATGCTTGAAGCCCCTAGCAAGGTGTCCTTCATACACAGAAAACGTCACTTTAACAGGAGTCTGGACATTGTTCTTCCGGAATCTGTCAATTCAAATTAGAGTTATCTGTCAATTTGGTGCATGACAAAAGATTTTCGCTTTTACACAAATTCACCATGCTGACAAGAAACCAATATTATAACAATTAATTCAGCAATTCCCCTTGAGTTACAGTATTCTCAAATCTGTAAGACATTCATTCATCTTCAGAATACAAATTAATGTTGTTTTTTTAATGAAACTTGAGAGCTTTCTGACCCTGCATAGACAGCAAGGGTCCTACCACAATCAAGGTAATAAGAACATTGGTAAAATGGTCCATGTAATATCAGAGGTTAGACCATAATTTTATAAAGCTACGAAAATACATTTTGTGCACCAAGAAAACTAAAAAAACAACTTTATTTAGCAATTCTGCATTTTTTTACTGAGGACTTGGGTTTGAACGACACGATGGTGAGTAATTAACGAAAGAATTTCCATTTTGGGGTGAACTGACCCTTTAACGATTTCCCTATAAAGAAAATTAATGGTATTATTTATTCATCTGGAACCCAACTATTTTGACAATAAAAGATTCCTACGTAATTTTCTTTCTTTTTTTTATGTTGGCACCTTTATGATAAATTCCGATTTACAAAGAAAAATAACAGTATATACAGTTTTGGTACGACGTATAGAGAGTAAATGAAGTTGACTTTAAAGTGAACTGTCTCTTTAAATTAGAAGTTTATCGCTCGCTTTTTAAGGCGAGACACTACAGGCAAAACAATTGTTTTTTATGCGGTGGTCAATTTTGAGATTTTTTCCCTGTTTAGTCACTCAACATGTGTTCTTTAGAAATACTATAAAGATTATGTTAAAAAATTGTTTTAAATTATTATTTTATAACATTTTTTTTACTTGTGACCATAACTTTCTTCCTGTATTTAAATCTTCAAATACCGTTTTCTCAACATGAGCTTTTTGGCATTTTCCAGTACCAATATCTCAGCCTATGTTGCACCTATGTACACCAAACTTTCCAGTTATACTCTCATTAGTATTCGAAGGATATTTACAGAGGGATTTGTTAATTAATAATTCCTAGCCTGAGTTATGTGACATTTTAAAGAAAAAATATGGCAAATTTTTCGCTATTTTTAAGGCTATGGATGGTATATTTTGATTTCCTAGGTAATGAAAGCAGATATCCTAAAATCCCTCTGTAATTTTGTTTTTTTAATTTTGTGTATAAACAAAATGAAAAAATAATTTTGCACCCTATATTCAGATTTATGCAAATATATGCAAATATTTAATGAGATATTGCCTCTTTTGCATATTTAAACATAAAATTAAAAAAACTTGCAATACATTTTTTTCTCCTATTCATGTGAGTAATCAACTGGTAAAGTGTCATGGTTATATATGTAAGTTAAAAATTTTACCCTCTTCACCTGTAGTGTCTCGCCTTACTCACCGTCGACCTGGTTTACTTTCAGGAACAGGTCTCATGCTCCACAACAGACCCATGGCTTCAACTCCCTCAAATGTCCCGCCAAGACTTTTATCTCTGGAAACTGTGCATGAATAATTCAGTAAATCCTTCTATAATCAAAGCACTGATCGTGTTAGATAGTAGTGTACCTTTAACAGTCCCTGAAGAGTCGCTCGTGTAGCGGCCGAATGCTTCCCAGTCGTCTCCATCTTCAGAGTGAATCAGGGCGTGAAGAGTTATCTTAAAGTCGGCAGGTAAGTGCTTAACTTCTACTTCGGTTTTTTCATCAACCAAGCAGCTTGAAGGATGAACAGAAAGTACAGGACCGTGCTCTGCCATCTTACAGCTCAAAAAAATGGAGTCGCTGCAAAACAGCCTGAATGAATGAATGCAAACTGTGGCAAAGGCTTTTATAAAAGGTTAAAACTGGTCATTGTCCTATAGGACGGCGGTCCACACAGGCAGCTCCTTATTTGGACCTTAAGTTCTTAGATAAACAAGCCCATAAATACGTAACAGGTTATTGAAACGGATCATAAAAGACTCAGATAGTTTAACCAAAGTGACAGGATTTCCTGCCATAAAACTATTTTTGAAAACTAAAATGTACAAAATAATAAGTGTATTCTTGTGAGGGAATTGTTTGTTTACCTATTAATTATTTACTCTCATTGGCAGAAAATAAATTGCAATCAACTCTTGATATTAATACAATTATGCTGGCTTTTGTTATATATGTGTTGCATAGTGATACATATAGTTGCAATTTGTGAAAGAAATAGTGTATAATCATAAAAACATGGATTGATATTCTGCTCGTCCAAAAAAGAAAATGCAAACAATGACTGTTTGTTTCCATAAGAATAAGAAAAAATTTTATATACATATTTTAATAAAAAAGTATGTTTTGAAATTGATTTTTATTTTGTTGGAGTTGATTTATGCATTCATTTGCAGTTGAAATGCTGCTGTTTCCCTGGAATATCAAGATAGAGTATTACATTTTAATGATGAGGATAAATAAATAAACAACACAACGTGGATAAATCTTTAACATGCATTCAGAAAATATTCATTTCCATTTAATTCAAAGTTTCATCATTGCACACAACTACAGAGCAACAAACTTGATAGTATTTATGGACGATTTTAATTAATGACACAAAAAAGACGTAACAATGATTGTCTGAACATCAAACTTTAGCTTTTAGCTATGGATATTCATGGAGCTGAACACTTTTTATTAACACAGCAGAAGTGATATATTGTAACGTGTGCCCTAACTAGGCCTACTCTTCAAACAGCTGATAGCACCGCGTACATGTCTAAGAATAAAAGACAAACATAAGTTAAAAATAAACCAAATAGGTAGTTACAATATTGAATATGTAGTGGTAAATCAGCCTCCGTTGTAACATCATAATATGGTTTTACTTCAAAGAATGCTTCATGGTGCCCCTCCGGCGAATATGAGCTCCAGGGCGGCTTGGATGTCTCCGCCGGTGGCCTGCAGGGCTCTCAGGATGAGCTCCTCATCACGGATGCCCATGTCCCGCAGCTGCTGGAGCTGAGACTGCCACTGATTCTACACATAATCAAACAGAGTCACTCCAGAATCAGTAATGCCACTTGAACAAAGAAAAATGATATCAGATATATCAGCATATAAAGAGGAACAGGATGCAAATCAGTCATAGGAAGAATGCGTGCATTTTTCTGTGACGTCTCTATTTGATGGGACTCTTATGAAGAGGGATCTGGTGTAAATGTCACTGGTAGTTACTCACGTGTAAGCTGGACATGCTGGACACCTGCAGGGCCTGCTGCAGAGCCTGGTTGAACAGGTCGTTGGTTATAGGAGTGCCTGCAGGGATCGGAGACACTCCTGAAGAGGGACCCTGTCACAGATGTATTCAGCTTTTAAATTAGTGCATGCAAATCTATAACATTATACTAGACACAAGTGCTGAACACACACATAATAACCAGAGCGCCTAAGCATCAGTGGTTCATCAGTTCAGTCACGAGTTACTTTCATTACCATTAGATACTACAGCCTATGTTTGCTATCTAGCTATGCCTTCGTCATGTTACGTTGTTGCTATAATTTACAAAACGACTGAGCTTGGTGTCCTTCTTTAAATCAAGCCGTTGAGAGAGACGGCAGTTTTGCTGTGAGTGGGCGTGGTTTCAGCGCAGCGAGCAGACACGCCCCCAGCGTTTGAGAGCAGAAAGGAGGGCTTATTTTTACCTTATACCTTATTTTATTTACTTTGCCAGGGTTTTTTAGCATTGGATGGGTGGTTACTAACACACTTTTCTGTGTTGTGACAAACTCAACACACATTTATATAATCAAAATATTAATCGATATAATGAATCAAATCATTCATATTATAGTTTATATTGTTAGTATCATGATAAACACCTATACTGCTATGGGTGGACACAGTCAGCATTTTTTGGTCCAAGTGGCCCACCACCACCTACTATATAAATATATATACTGATAGATAGATATAGATATACAGCCTATATAGATATAAAACCACAAGTTATTTTTTGTGTACTACTGTCCTGAATAAGCTGTCTCACATTACATATGCTTACATATACTTCACAAGAAAAAAATAATAGCTGAATTTATAAAAAATGTCTCCGTTCATAAGTTTACATACCCTTAAATCTTAATACTCTACTGTATGTGTCGTTTGCTGGATGATTCACAACTGTCTATTTGTTGTTGTGATAGTTGTTCATGAGTCCCTCATTAGTCCTGAGCACTTCAGCTGCACATTTCAACCCTTTGCAACACTGACTTAATGATTTGGAGATCAATCTTTTCACACTGAGGATAATTAGGGGACTAACCACTATATTAGGTGAAAACATTTACTAAAGCTCAAGAAGAAAACAATGCTTTAAAGAGCTGGAGGTATAAACCTTTTGAATTGGATGATCAGGGTAAACTTTTTAACATTTAAGCATTTATGTAGCTTCTTATAAAATGAAAACAAATGTAAAATACGAAAATGTTGCACATCATCATCCTGTTTAAAAGTTTACACTGCCTAGCTCTTCTTGAGCATCAGTAAATGTTTTCACCTTATATAATAGTTATGTATGAGTCCCAATTGTCCTGAGTGTGAAAAGATTGAGTCACTGTTGGAAAGGGTTCAAATATGCAACTTATTCAGGACAGTACTACACAAAAAAATCTTATTTTGTTCAAATTATTAACCTATTTGCATATTCTGCAAGGGGTATGTAAACTTATGAGCACAACTGTAATCATTTAAATTCAATACAAACTCACAAAATAAAAAATGGAATACCCCATCCTGTTGGATAAAAATAAAACGTCAGCTATTTAAATTAGATTTATTTACATTGGCTCTTTGCACACTTTTAAAAAGTGCACACACGCATTAGGACAGGTTCTCCGTGTTCCCTTCATGCAAGAACACTCGATTAGAGCGTGATACTGTCCGTGGCCCGGTCTGTCTGAAAAAAGAAATCCTACACTGACAAATACATTACACAACCGTTCACAGTGCCGTAGAAAAAAACTATGCTGCTAAGATTTTTATGGGCCAATCAGACAAATATGGTATGAGAAGATGTATTGTCCCGGCCCAAATAGTATGTGGGCCCAGCGGGAAAATGTCAGCCAGTCCGCCCCTGGATACAGTAATGGGCAGTGTACTCTACTGAAGTGTTCTTTACCTGGTTTCCTGTGGTTGGTGTAACAGCGCTGCTCTCAGGGGTGCTGGCGAGGGCCAGAGCGGTTGCCAGCTCACTTTGAGTAATGGGTCTGGGGCCCACGGCGCCGTTATAACCCAGAGAAGCTGGCCTCATGCCACCCAAACCACTAGCAAGAGTGGACGGCCCTCCACGATTCCCCTACAGATGATAAACTGGCTTAGGGTCCAATACTGATAATGCACTATTCCTAATGAAGAACAGTAAATCATCACAAACCGGCTGGAAGTCTTCCTCGTCATCAGACATGCCTTCAAAGAGGAAACCTCCTGTAGATTAAATAAAGTTTATGCATGAAAACTACTATGGATCACCAAAATGACCCGTCACATTATGTAAATGGTGGGCAATAGCTCATTTAAATTGTGTTTAAATGGACACCCACCTGGCATGTCGCTGTAGGAGCTAGAAGACACGTTTCTGGAGGAGCTGGCGCTCTGCTGTGGCGGCACACTGCCAGCCACCGAGTGCAGCACCAGGATGATGGCATTTACCAGAGCCGGATGGGAATTGGCCAATCTGGTGAGACAGTTAAGCTCAGGGTATCGTTCGCTTTAACCCAAAGTGCAGCACATGATTCAAATGTCACACTCGGAGGCAGTTAAACCTCAAAAGGAAGGAAGACGATATGGTGTTCACAACCATTTGCCATCCCATATAACATTACTAATTATTACTACTTTTAATAATAATATTATATTATTATTATTATTTAAAAAGTAATTATATTATTAATTTATTAATTGATAATAACATTTATTTAATGTTATATATATTTGATTATTTCTTATAGTAATAATTGTATTTGTATTAGTTTAAAAATATTGTTTTATTACATTATAAATTAATAACATTGCTGATTTATTATTATTTTAACGTCAGTAGTAGTAGTATTGCTAATATATTTTTTTATTATAATACTGATTAATTAATAATATTACTATTTTATTATTTTATATATTATACTACATATTCGATTTTTATTATATTACAATAGTTAATGTCAGTGTATTATATTAGTTAATGAATTATTATTAAATTATCAATTATTACTAACATTACTAATTAATATTGGTGTATTATTATTATTTTACATTTAGCATTATTGATTTATTATGATAATTATTATTGTTAATTATGTTCTCCCCCAACTGCTAATTATTATGATTTTTATATTTATATTGATTAGGAACAATTATGTTTTATACTGTTTTTCTTAGTAGCATTGGTAATAGTTATAGTAATAATTAATATTAATAATAATAAACACTACAATTATTATTCATATTTAACAGTTAAATTAATAAAATCAATTGTATTATTAATTGTTATTTACAGTTTACTTGTGTTTACTGTTGTTATTATTACACATAACACTATGTTTTATTGTTGTTATTTTTCTCAGATAATTAGTACTCCTTATAATAATTGTCTTTATTTATTAATTTTAGATGAGTTGTATGTAATGATGCTCACTCACGTGTCAAGCATGTTAGGGTCTGTGAATTGTATAAAGAGGTCTTTGTCCTGAAGAACCCCTAAAAACACAGTCAATATATAAGCATGAATAAGTCTTCAGCACGCCTCACGTTACAAATCCCTTCTGCCTGCACTCATACAGTACCCAGAGCCACAGGATCACTGCTCAGCCCAGGGGTCGCCACGATGATCTGGTCGAGGGATTCCTTGTTGTTCAGCATCTTGAACACCTGGAATGAGTGAACAGCTATCAAACATGTTCCCAAGCATCCAGACAAACCAGCAGCAGAGAATCTGTATGCTGCTCCAGTCCACCTACCGAGTCTCTGTATGCAGTGCTGGTGTGAAGAGCTGCCTGTAAGACACGAAACTCCCTCGCAGCCGCAACCTTGTCCACCGGCTCTAAAGGAGACCACACAGGAATAAATAATGAGCTGTATTCGTGGCGCACTGTTCTCTTTTCGGAGCTTGCCGGGGTCCATCTTTGTGCTCCACGGAACAGGACTCACCGGGATGGATTTCGGGCTCCGGCCATGACTTTCTTAGGATGTGCACCGTGGATCCCGACTGAATCCCGTAGGACTCCAGAGTCAAGTCATCCTTTAACTTTCTGCCACAGTACACTAATTCTGCAATGCATAAAGATAATGGAAAAACGGTTTGCAATCTTGTCAAAATTTCCTCTAGAGGTTATTCCCAGAATTTATTAATCTTTTTATTTATTTATTTATTTTTGGAAACATGAAAGCGTCTATAGATGTCATTGCAAAAGGGACACATTTAAGTTTTTAAAACTCATAATTTCAGCTTGATGACTTCAATCCTTAAATTTTGTATTATATATTACAGGGTAACACCTATTAGTTGCTTATTAGCATGCATATTACTAGAATATTAGCCATTTATTAGTGCTAATTAAGCAGATATTAATGCCTTTTTCTACATGAACTTATTCTATATCCCTAATCCTACCTAATACTTAAACTTAACTACCTTACTAACTATCAATAAGCAGCGAATTAAGATTTTACTTGATGCCTTCAAATGTAAAATGCTTTTTAATTATCCCCCTTGTAATGCAGATAATGATGCATTTATATTAACTATTGCACAGTTATAATACATTTAATACATATAAATTCATCTTAAGTAACCCATAAAAAATTTTTAATTGCATACGATTATTTACGAAAAGATTGAATGCTCCTTTTAAATCTGTTATTAATGTGATAAAATTCTTAATAAAGCTAGATACTAGTAATTATTAGGAAGTTATTAGTAAGGTGGATTATTGGATTATTATGTGGATTATTATTAAACTACCCAGTGCATGGTTACTAGCAAAATTATAATTGCTACCGGCAACAATTGTAATACAAACTAGACAAACGTGATTTGTTAATATCTGAACCACAAAGAATTCAAAGCATTTTTGTTAACATACTGTATATTGATATATCAATGGAAGATTTTGCTTATTTTTATAGTAAATATTAGCAAAGCAATACTAGAGTATTTCATAAATAGACGATTAAATTGAATAATAGTCATCACATTTAAAAAAATATCATAAAAACAAATAAGCACTAGTAAAATAATAGTAAACAATAATAAAAGAATCATAAGCGCTGGTAAAATAATAAATAAGCACTAGGCTTAAAATAACTGGCTTATTTAGTTACCTGAATAGATTTTAATTTGACTTTAAATGTCCACATCAAATTAAGACACTGTAAATAAAAGCTCTAGCGTTTTTAATCAGTCAAGACGTGACAGCCTTAATAAAATACTGTCGTGTAATATTATAATGGGTCATATTCTTCACAATATATGTTACCTATGAGCTCAGGATCTGGTATGGCATCTGGGATCTGAGCTGACACGAGCTGCTTGAGCGTGGAGACCCGATACTGTCCGGGAGGAACATCTCCGGGCTCTGTCTCGGGAAACTGCAGCACGGACTTGGGAAGAGAAGGCTGATCCAGCAGCTTCAGAGACAGACGCCAGTCTGAGAACGCCATTGAGCTGGACGGACTAGAGGTGATGGCCTTTCTTTTGGCGACGCACAGAAACGACGAATAAATCTATCAATCCTGTAAACGCTATATGTCTTTGAAATAAACAGAATCATGCGACTGTTTTCATCCGCGCGCCATGACGTCACGCAGGAAAGATGTCGGTTCTGGGAATTGTAGTTTTCCTGGTGCGTTTCCAGAATGTAGCACTCGCGTGCGAACAGAGAGAGCAGTGTAGCTATGAAACTGTAAAAATAAAATTAAATAAAGCTGTTAAAAATAAAAAAAATAAATCTGTTTTGGAGAACCCACAAGGCTTAATATTATCAAAAAACATAAAAATCAATTTTTTTAAATAAACGTTTAAAGTAAATAAATAATTTAAATAAACGGAATTTCAAGGTAAGTCTCATTTCAATTTATTTTAACCTGATGTCGGCCTTAATAACTAAATCTGAAAAATAAACAAATAATATAAACATGTTTAAAAAACAAATTAATATGACAAACTCACAATAAAATTACTTGATTAATCAGGCTACTAAACAAATTTGCTCTTACTAAACTGAAATGAACATCTTTGTTACTTGAAAGTAAAACATTAGCCTACCTGAACTTCAAATAAGGTAACATTTCTCATTTACCTTTTTTTTCTTGTTTTTTTTTTTGTTTTTTTTGACATGTGGACAGGTATGGTGCCCCATACTTGGAATTTGACCTGGGAGCCAAACCTGCGACATCCGGGTTACAGGTCTGACCCTCTATCCATCTGGCCACAACTGCCCCTTTTTGTAAAACTAATAAACAAAACCCTGAAACATCAGCATCCCTGGTAATATGATTAAAGAAGGCTGTACAAATTAATCTGCATTGCTAATGCTTTTGATCATTATAAAAAAAAACTCAAATACACAATTATTAGCACCCCTAGATATTCTCTAAAATATCTCTGAAGTATATTCCCATTTATATTCACAATTTTGAGCACTGATTATGAATATGAAATTAACCAGCCACACTAACTCATCTAAAAACAATCTCCAGCATGTTCAGTTATTAGACACAACTAGAACTACAAATGGGAATGGCTTCTATGATCAAATGAAACTAAAAATTATCTTTTAAGCATCAAACACTGAAGATGGGTTTGGTGAACACAGGGATAAAAAGGACCCCGCGTACTGCTGTATTTTTAATGTTATGTTCCTATATTTCTGCTGGAGGTCCTGGACATGTTGTTTAGACACGTAGCATCATGGATTCTATAAATAATCAATAAGTGACTCTGTTAGAAATCTTATAACGGGCCATGTTTGGATCTTCCAACTCTACAATAATCCAAACACAAACCTCAAAAACAACAGAAAAATGGGTAGCTTCTCCTATGGCCATGCCAGGGATACATGATGTAAATAATCCACTGACTAATCATAATTATAATATCATTCAAACCCTTTTAAAGTCATTTAAGTAGGCTACTTTGAAATAAATGCTTTGGGTTTTTCCCCTGAATTTTCCGAGTCACTTCATATTATTACAATTTAAAATTTAATGAATATAGGCTATGGTCCACAGCCTGTCTGTTTGTATTTTTTATTTTTTATTACTTTTTTCTGGAAGGTGGCTGGTCTTTTCACAACCCAGCTGCAGAAGGTTAGCATTAGCGGTTAGCATTTCGATTGACTTCAACGGCGGTTGCTCTGTTAAGTACCGTGTGTAATTTCAAATCTGTCATTTTTGCTCGTTGGCACAAGTGTAGTAACGATATCTACCAGTAGGGGGTAACTACACCATACTAAAACCAGCAGGTTCACCTACAGGCTAATAAACAGTACTAAATGAGCAGTTGCAGCCAAAAACTATAAAAAAACACCTTGCACTCACATTTAGTCTTTCAAAGTTAGTAAGCAATAATCTTAAATCTGTGACTAATTGCTTTATATCCATTCATTCCTTTCCATTATGCTTTGTTTGGATCAGAACTCTTTCATTTCCAAGCTCTCATAGCCTATCTATCAGTTTTCTGTGCTAGTCGAGGTTTTAGTGAGGTAGGACTGTATTTGTGCTGTCACGCAGTTATTCGCAGTGACAGATGGTCTCTTGGCTGGATACGCTTTTCAGAGAGCGCCAGTCTTCACCGAGCTCCTCCACTCGAAGCAGCATGCCTGACAGCGCCTGAGGGAATCAGGACACACCAGTTATGACAGGGATAGAGCAAGCGTCCAGACATTTCACACCCTGCGAAGAGACGCCCTGTTCAGCCAGAGCCGCTGGAACATGGCGCAGCTACAAAGGGACATCACTTTGGGCTTGTCTAAAGATCAAGACAAGTATGAAAGTCTGTGCGGTGTAGATTAGAGGAACCGCTTGCAAACTACCACAGTGTCCACTCAGACTCTGGTCAGTTTGAAGTGGAAATCAGACGTCCCCTTTGTAGCAGGAGACTATGGAGACTTTTTGACATTTTGCTTCAGAATAATGATTATGTCCACTGGTTTGACATGCCATACTCCGTTCAAACATTATGCACACAACTCATTTTAACTTTTAAAAATTTAAAAAATATGTGTACTATTACAGAATTTGGTCAATTTGTAAAATGAAAAATCGAAAGTTGAGGAAACTCAAAATTTTATGGCAACCCGTCTCAGGAGAGTTCAAAAAATCACTCAATACAAGAAAACTCAAAAAAGGCCTGAAGCTGGTTGCCTTAAACTTTGAAGTGTAGGTAACACACACACTCAAACTAATAAAAATGGCATAAAATAAAGACAAAAAAAAACACACAAAAAAATAATTAACTTATCTTATATTTCATCTATAGTTTCTCTAAAACTAAGAAATATTTCAGTTTAATATAAAACAAACTAAAATAAAATAAATAAAAATAAATCAAATCTGTATAGATGTCGAAGGAAAGAAAAGAGAAAATTTTATTATAAATTAAAAGTTGCTGCTGCATATTTGGCAACCTAATGGAGTTGTCAGTTATTTCTTATGAACACTATCTTAACTATATTTCTTTAAAAATTTCTCAGGAAAAAAGGAAATTGACCATATTCTGAGAATTTTAATTAATTGGAATAATTACCATTTTAATGTTTTTGAAATAAGTCACATGTAAATATGTAAATGTAAATTGTGTCAATGTACGAATTTCAGATTTATGATTGCAAATTTTGTTATGTCGGCAAATTTGAGATTTATGAGACTTTGTTGGTCTCTTTCTCAAGAGTAAATTCTGAGATGCATAAGAGTTAATAGAACGTCTCATACAGCTGTTGCTCTCAATGCTGCCATCCTTGAAACGGGCCCTTTTCTCTGTCACAGCACTTACTGTAAGGAAAGTGTGAGAGAGTCCATGAGCGTATTGGGCAGTGTGTTTGCGACATAATGCTTGATGGAGTCTCTTCCAGTAAGGTCACTTTGCATTCACATCACACAGTACAGCTTGATTAATGGAGAGGCTGAGGAATGGATTCTTTAATTTGATTAATTAGGCTCAAGACCTTGTCTGCAGAGGTCTGATGAGAATTGAATATAAGCATTCTGAAGAGCCTCGAAACCCACATTAAGGGATCGTTATGTATGGAATAAATGAACATTATGTGTCAATCAGGAAACTCAGTGAATGAGGGAGAAGCTAATGGGTTTGATTACAAGCGACCCCATTAAAACTTTTGTCCCAGTTTGGCCCCATGTGGATGAAAAGATTAGTGACTGGGATACAACTAATGCAATCATTATTCTCATAAGCAAGCTTAATATCATAAGGACCTTGCCCAATGATGCCACAATTATCATTATTAACAGCCTTTATAGGAAAGAGGAAGGAAAGTTTCTGTTTAGTGCATTTCTATATGACCAGTTCAGCTTTATGGCATGGTACATTACGTTTGATAGCTCAAGTTCTTGTACTAAAGAAACTTTGAAAGCTAGTCTCTGCTATGGGACAAAAAATCAATAAAACATGTAATTTATTTGACTTTTTTCTCGCAATTGCAAATTTACATCTCCCAATTCTTATTGTTTTCTCACAATTACAAATTTTTATCCAAATTCTTATTGCTTTCTCACAATTACAAATTTATATCTCACAATTTAGACTTTTTACTCGCAATTGCGATTTTATATCTCAAAACTCAGACTTTTACGAATTTATATCTCACAATTCTTATTGTTTTCTCACAATTACGAGTTTATATCTCACAATTCAGACTTTTTTTCTGCAATTGCGAGTTTATATCTCACAATTTAGACTTTTTACTCGCAATTGCGCGTTTATATCTCAAAACTCACACTTTTTTTTACGAATTTATATCTCACAATTGTGAGTTCATATCTCAAAACTCAGACTTTTATGAATTTATATCTTACAATTCTTATTGTTTTTCCACGATTACAAGTTTATATCTCACAATTTAAACTTTTTTCTCGCAATTGCGAATTTATATCTCCCAATTCTTATTGTTTCCTCACAATTTTGAATTTATATCTCCCAATTCTAATTGTTTTCTCACAATTACGAATTTTTATCCAAATTCTTATTGTTTTCTTACAATTGCGAATTTATATACTGTGTCAGAATTCAAACTTTTTTTCTCACAATTACGAGTTTATATCTCACAATTTAGATTTTTTTCACGCAATTGCGAGTTTATAACTCAAAAATCAGACTTTTACGAATTTATATCTCACAATTCTTATTGTTTTCTCTTATTGTCTTTTATATCTGTTTTTCCGCTCAGTTGTAAGTTCACATCACACAATTACCTTTTTTTCAAAAAAAGCGTTATCTCACAATTCTTATTGTTTTCACGCAATTGTGCGTTTATATTCTCACAGAATTTATACTTTTTTCCTCACAAAATTCTGAAATTTTTCTAACAATTATGATTTTATGTCTCACAGTACTGATTTTTTTCCCACAAATGTGAGTTTGTATCTCACAATTCAGACATTTAGTTTCGTAACTGGGTTTATGTCTCACAGTTGACTGTTCGCAGGGAGCTTGATCGACAAGCAATACTGTTGCTATCCGGCATCCTGTCCATCTTGTAACAGTCAGTTTGGACTTTTCTCACAATTATGAGTGTAAATCTCACAATTAAATTTTTTTATCTTAATTTTTAGTTTCAATTGTGTTTATAAATAAATATATATATATATATTTAAACTGTTTTACTCACAATTTTGAGTGTACAGTATATCTTAAAATTATGACTTTTTTCATCATAATTTAGAGTTTAAATCTGAAACTAATGTTGTGATGTTTTTGCGTGATGGTGTCATTAATGATGTAAAATTTTGTCATAAATGAAAATGCACAATGACATTACCCAAACAAAGCTAATTGGCCATCTTTGGCATTTTGATAAAAATTTTAAAACTAAAAAAAAAAAAGGAAGGGTAAGAAAAAGCAGAACATACAGTATGCATTTGTTTAACAATTTGATCAACAACGTAGAATGAATGAATTTTGCTTTCGAGCCAACTATTACTTTAACTGTTCACTATGATTTATCCCACAACAGGCCTGAACTACTGAGCTCAGGGCAAGGTTAATATAAGTGTAAAGACAAGACAGCAGCATGTATTCAGAAACAACTGTCCTAATACAGCTCCATGGCACAGAACCACATTGCAGACAGGCTAGAAGTGCTTGCCTTGAAACCACCTTCCACAGTCCACCACATTTAATCAGTAGTGTAACCATTTTAATAGCAACTGCAATAATCCAGTTTCAGGAGAAAGGATCCCCTAGTGGAAGGAAATCTGACAAGAACAGCATGAACAGGAGGCTGCTTATAAAATGTATTTTGGTGTAAAACAAAAGGCTCTGCAAGCAGTATGCAGCATTGTGACACTGTGCAGCTGCTATTTCTGTGTGATCTGACTCAAAAATTACACTGAATGGTGTAAACTAGAGGACTTGTTATTAGCTAAACCTAAAACCATAAAAAATTACTTAACATAAAATATAAAAGAGAAATAAAATGTATTTAAATGCATTTATTTAAGCTAATTGCCCAGGTAAAATTTCTAATTTTAGTTTGAAAGTAAAATCTTATATATGAATTAATTAAAATAAATAAACAATAGAATCTATTACTTAGAATTATATATATATATATATTAATAGAAAACTTAATTCAAATGCACGTCTAATTTAAAAACTATAAATACTAATACTAAAATAGACATATAACGCTGGTGCAAATAAATCAGTTTATAAAAATAATATTATTAGCATTAATTAAAAAATAATATTAATTAAAAAAAAGTTTTTTTTGCATTTATTTATTTATATATTTTTTGCGCAGTGGTAGATGACAGAAATTTCCTTTTTGAGTGCACTATTCCTTTAAGACTTTATTCTTCAACCTTGTGTTTGCCTTAGTTATAATTGGTCTCTACTTGTATTAAGGATTAAAAGGTATTCCATAAAAAAAACTGCACAGTGTCCCTGGAAGGCAGTTTCAATGATTGGCTTTTTATTATAAATGATTGCATAACAGCCATCTCCAGTTGAAATGGGTCGGAGGTAAAGCTTTATGATTTAGACTCCAATTAAATTACCTCACTCACACTGACAGATGAACTCAGAGCCCGGCCTTGTGAGGTCTTTTGAAAGAATGAGCCCACAATGTCAGAGTTCAGATATGGCACGGCTAATGTGTTTGACACTATGGACAGTGAATCTAGCCTCTTAATTAATTTCCTCCGTCTGACCTGCTGTACTGCGGCACTTATGATTGCAGACACTCCTGGGCATTTCATTCTTATTAACTACTTCTTAAAGGGACGGTACACCCCAAAATAAAATTCTGTCATCATTTATCTTTTGAAATGTTATATTGTTTTATAACAGAACACAAAAGGAGGTCTTTACAGATGTAAAAACATAATCAGATTTATATATTTTCAAAAGAAAGTGTAAGCGGTGGTTGCCTGGACGTTGTTTTTTGGTTATTCCATGGTTTTTAGCTTGTCTTCTTCTGGCCAATTTTTAAATGTTTTTTTTTTTGGTCATTCAAATCAAAAGAGCTCACCTCCATGTTTATTTGACCACTAGATATAAGAAATCTACAGATATTTTTACTAATTTTGCAATCCACGAGACAAGTCTGATTGCGTAGAGAAGTAATAACTCACTTCTTCTTAATAAGCCACAGTATTTGGGGCATCATTCATGTTTGTAGTGCAGACCTTGCAGTATGAGCCGCACAGCAAAATGTAACACAGTTAGGGGATTGTTCAAATCATTAAGCCTAATTAAGGCACTAATGATCCTATATGAGTCTTATATGCAAATATGAGCTTTAGCAACCGCAGCTAATAAATAGATCTTCTGTAAAAAAAGCTTTTTTTCCACATCTATTTTAGTGATAATGGCTAATGCAGCAGTTTTATTGTCACAGACATGGTTACTATGGTGCATATATCACAGTAAAAACAGTTTTACTAATTAACGTCCTGGTGAGAGTCAGATGATTCGAAATGAAGCGTCTGCCAGAAAGTTGTAGGCATCGTTTTATTCATAATTTACTTTTTTTTTCAAAATAACAGCCTAATATAAAGCACATTATTTATATTCCAGTAATTCTTTGGGGAAGCATACCACTCACTTATTTAACAGTGTCTATTTACTGCACAGTGTGGGTGTGACCGAAACCAATTCTCACTCTTCAGGGGGCTTTGGACTGGTTTTAATGTTGTGCTGAGATACATGATTGTTTCGATATTGGCATAATCCCTCATAATTAATCCAAACGATGGTTAAATTGTTCTTTGGAAACTCCATGATAACAGAGGTTTTTCCGTGATGATAATTCATTATCGTTAGTATCATCCTAAACATTTCTTAAATATGGATGGTGCCGTTCAAAATCATTTCGAACTGATTTAAACGATTGATTCACTTCGAAATGAAAATTCTGTTCATTTATTCACCCTCATGTCATTTCACCGACTTTCATTCTTCAGTGGAACAAAAAAGGAGATCTTTTCCATGATTTAGGCTTTAAAATTACATAATAGCATTATGAAAGTATTGTTAAAATGTAAAAAAAGAGCCAACAAAAGCAATGACTTTACAGAGACGCCCACTATTTTATGAATGCATCAAGGACTTTTGGAGAATAACAATTAACTTTTGCATCTCAGATCTAACAAATACACTACTGCTCAAAAGTTTGAAATAACTATGCAGCTGCATTCAGATACTGAAAAATACAGTAAAAACAGAAATACTGTAATTTAAAATAACTTTCTATATGAATACAATTTAAAATGTAATTTATTCCTGTGATGCAAAGCTACATTTTTAGCAACATTACTAAAGTTACATGATCCTTCAGAAAACATTCTAATATGCTGATTTGCTGCTAAAATAAAATATTTATAATTAATTATTAATTATATATTATAATTAATTATTAATACTTGAGCAGAAGTGATAACTAATAACTTCAGCCTGTCCTTCAACAAAAATGACTTTATAAGTCGTTTCTGCAAGTACCTTATTATGACCTATATTTACGTTTTAAATGTAAGTGTAAAAATAACGACAGTGTCATATTGCGTTTGTCGTTACGCTGATCTCACAGTGATTAAAACATATTTTACTTGGTTTAATTTGTACAAATGACCACACAAACCCACTCCTAAACCTACCCGTTACAAATATTGTGCAAAATCATGATTTACAGGGTTCGAACCCATGATCGCATCTCATCTTATAATGCATCTCTCTTCAAACTGAGCTACACCAACCCTGGATCACATGTCCGATAAAATAGTACAAAACATTAATATGCAAATGTTCTGTTGCCGATAAGGGCGCAATTGTAGTATACCCTCTGATGGGTCGTATTTCACAGCTATTGTAGAAATGACCCATATGGGCGTATTAGTTAGAGGACATTGATTCAGTGAGCTGAACACAAGACCTGAAGTCAGATCCACAAACGTATCATTCAGAGTTTATGTCAAGATTCTGCCTGTAACTGTTTTTGTGTCTTGTGTCGTGTCAGCAAATGGCTTTGTTTTTTGTCAGCCATGTTCCTCCCTAGTCCCTCCTTCTTGTTCTCTCTATCTACCCGGTCAGGCTTCTCCTGTTGCTGTTATAGTCTATGTTCCTCATGTTATATCATCTGTGCAATTCACTACCCTCTTGTATCAATCTCTTTTGTTAGTAAACCCTCTCTTCACTCTACCTACAAATGGGTCCTCCTTCCAAATCCCTGACAGTTTAGTTTCCAAACAGAACTTTAAACAAAGAAACCATTGGTGATGACAGTAGTTATAAAATTGACTTAGGCTTCTGATGTTTTGAAACCAAGCCCTGAGTGGTTTGTAAATTGAATAAACTGATTCACTGAAAAGATCACCCTCAAAAGAATGATTTATTCATGAATCTGAATCTCTCATAAGCTTACCAATAACAGCCATCAGGAGTCTTCAGACACATTTACATAAACAGCTCGTGAGTATTTGAGTACTTATCTGAGTACTTGATTAGAAATTCCTTAATTTCTTACAACTCTCTCTTAAACATGCACACATTGATTATTAGGTGTAGCACTTACTGTAAATGACCCAATAAAGTATATATAGTGTTTGATTGTAAATTGCTTCTGAATTGTTTATCAAGTAGCAACATGGTTTTTAAAGTGCTTTCTGAGTGTTTCTACTCAGTCTCATTTGCTGCGTTGTTGCACATGCTTTCACAGAAAGCTGTTTATGCATAAGTAAATTAAATTGCTGGGCCATCATTACATAATCACTGGACAAACCTACATCAGTCTCATTTCTACAAAGAGTATATGTGATTAACCCATTATGCAACATAATTCAGGATATAACACCAATGGCTTTTAAGCTTGAAATAATTATATAAACTCAGCTGAAAGTTTTTGGTAAGGTGATGGGGGGTGATATTTAGCAATTTGTTGCTTTCTGCATTATAATATGAGAGTAAGAGGAAAAGCCTTTCAGAAATGAAGGCAAAATGTCCTTTCACTGATGATTAGTGATGCATGGTTTAAGATGAAAAGAGCCTTGAAATATCCAATTTGTGTTTATAAGATTATGTTATGATTCAATGACTCATTCTCAGTAATTGTGCCAGTATTTTAAGAACATCATTTTCTTTTGAATGCATTTTACCATTTTTTACTTTAGTTTCAACATTTGGCCCTCTCTTGATTAAACACATTAGCTCTCATGTACAGTTTTTATGCAGTAAATTACCATGAAGTGGGAGTTTTATTGAGTCCCTCAACCCATAAAAAATGTGTCTGCTTAATGCCTGTACATATGTAGGCTTTGAACCAAATGAACCTGAAAATCTGCAGTAATGTTTGCCTGAATATTTTATTAACCACTCAAAAAGAACAGTACATAAAATAAATAAAAGTATGTAATATTCAGAAGATCTTTTATTGAAATGGTTGTGATTGTAGACATGAATTTTAATGGGAATTTTAAATTGTTAGTATCTATCCAGGCCTGGAAATCAAAATTATTACATTTCTTGATTATTTCCGTTTTTTTTTTTTCATAAGCATGGAAATTATATAGCATGGCGGATCACAAAGCATTCTGTATCTCTAAATGGCAATGTAATCAGACTGTCTGAATCAGGGTGAAAGTCGGACTCTCCTTTTAATGGATTCTGAGGAAATAAGATTTTCTCAGGCAGGAACTTCTAACATTCCCTTATCTTAAAACTGCCAGGAACATGAATACAAACTAAGCACACAGATTTTCATATCAGAGAATGTGGACTTACACAAGAGAGACTGTCTCGTTTCGCTGAATATTATACAAGCAAGTTTGCATCTGTAATGGAAGTAATGAGGCTCATAAATTAAACTGTTGACAGTATCACTGTATTGTGCATAATTTCTGATTTGCATACAGTAGGGAAACATTGTTATCAGAGACATGTCTTGTTCTCGCTGAAATTAAGCATGCATTCCCGCTGTTATCGGAGTATGGGCAATCTTTCACTGGTAAATTAGCTTAGTCGCTTTTGAATTGATCTGACCACAGCTTAATTCACTAAAAATCTCTCCGCAGGACAGTAGGACCCAACATTAGCATTCTCAATTGATTTTGCAATGGAAAGCCCAAATCCCTTTCACTATCTAAAATGACATCTAATGCAATGCAGTGTTGGAGGAGCCTCCTTAAGTGTGACCCACAAATGTAATCAATATTTAAAGCAATAGTTTGCACAGAAATAAAATTGTGTGACCCTCAGGTTGTTGCAAAACTTTATTTTGAGCACAAAAGAAGATATTTTGAAAAATGTTGGTAACCAGACGGTTGATGTATACAGTACCATTGACGTCCATAAAAATAAGTCGATTGCTACCATTAACCATTTCTAGATGAGTTTTCATTTTTCGGGTGAATTTTGGGTGAAAAATTATTTTAAACTACAGTAAAGATTTCTTAATACAATAAAGAAACTCTTTGGAAAAAGCAGTCAGTTACATACACAAACAAAAAGTAGCTACCTACATTGAGGCATTTGTGAGAGGCAATAGATGCAACTTAAATTTTATAAATCATAATATAATCAGTTTTTCTTTGGCTCAAAAACAATGAGGGTTTGTGAATGAATCTGAAATAGAATTACATATTTTTGCTAATTTGAACAAAAATAAAATAATCTAAATAAGGATTATATTATTTTAACTGAAATAAAATAAATTTGAAAAATGTTTAATTAAAAAGCTAAAGCTTAAAACTAAATATTAGACTTCTGACTTTAACTCCGCCCCTCCATAATGAACACCACTGCCGACGTCTCAACATCCAATCAACAACTGATGAACTAAAGCAAGTCTCTGACCCTACCTGCAAAGCCAACTGAAAAACTATCTCTAAGTGCAACTCGGAATAGAAGCTGTTTTACCAAAATATGTAATACCAAATATTCATTTGATTTAGTTAATAAAAGTTAATTGATAAATTAAATCGACATACCACATCTACTTATGGCATTGACTGTTACATTTTTTGTCACGGATCAGCTGTGATCCACGTACAGATTTGTCACAACAGTTGTATTTATATGACTTTATTAATACATTTATGAGCACGTAACCCAGCACCTGCCTAAATCTACCATCCGTTACTAAAACACAAGATAAACCAGCAGATACACATACCCACATTATTTATTAAAAATGATTAATATTCTAATTCTTCCGAGGTAAAAGGATTGATCACCATCTCTCCGTCCGCCGCGACTCATCTGTGCTGCTT
>JAUCMT010000059.1:16538252-16556765 GCA_032357475.1 Enteromius thamalakanensis
CCTGACTTGTTGCATGCCCTTCTGTTGTTGTAGGGACATTTCCACGCCCCGAAACGTGACGCTGAACGAAATGAACTGTGGTTGGTTGTTTGACATGTCGGTCAAACGGCCTTATGGGAGCCTTGACCAAAGAAAGCGGCTATGAATTCCAGACCGTCAGCCGTCAGTCTGAAGGTCTGGCTAAGCAAGACTCTCCGTTAAATTACATGGTTGTGGGCGGGGTCAAGTTGTTCGAGACCAGCGGAAATTATGCAAATATGTTACGAATTACAGGATTCAAATTACTAATGACTCACTTAGGCTGTATTGAGCCGATTTTTTTTATTCTGGAGGATGATAACTTTATTTATCGTCCACTTTCAGACACATTTTAATACAATATCAACTGGGTCTGATCTGCTTGTTTGTAAAAAAAAAAAGCAAGATTTGAAATGACATAAGGGTGAGTTAAATGATGATTTTTAACTTTTGGATCTATTGTCTCTTTTTTACTTCTCATGAAATAGTAAGCTCAACTCAAATGTTTGTCTGTTAATAGAAAACTGCAAACAGAAAACTAGCATGCTAAATACTAGGCTACTATTATTATATCTATATAACATGTTTTTGACCGGAGGTACAAGAAAAATTAGATCACTTTGCATATGAGCAGTAATGTGTTATCATAAGTAAAGCAATATTAAATACAGGGCTTTATTACATATAGCAATACTCAACATCAGCAAAATCTCCACTGACTGTTCAGCATAATGTAAACCCCAAAATACCCATATAAACTGTTCTAAATCCCATTATAACAGAACATTAAATATTAAGAACTTTCTTATTTTTCTTCTGACTCAAAAGCATATAAATTGCACTTGCTTACAATATTAACTGAAGTCTCATGCAAAGCAGACTGGAGCTAGAAAAGTCTAGTTAGATTTAGTTCAAAGTTTACTTACAAATTGTAATCCATTACTGATTAAAGGTGATGAAAACTGTGGTTATTAAGCTAATGCTAATATAATTAATTACTTTTAGATTATTGAATCAAACTTGATTTAAATGTACCATAAAGCAAAGAGAAAGTAAGCATGTTCCATGATTTGATGTCATGAAATGCATTTGAACATTACTTAGCGAGTTAATAAAAACATAATAATTAATTCAACCATAAAAATACAATTTAAACCCTTCATGTCAGTGTGACTATTCACTCTCCAACATCAGAGAACTGTAAACATGCAAAGGTGCTGTTCAATTATTGATATACTAACTACTTATTTCAACAAATATTTTATTTGAATGGGTGACGAACCGTTTGGAAATCCCTGCATCAAATATCCGTTAATAAACATGGAAACAACAACATGCCCAAAGTCATGCTTCCTGGTTTGAAATATTTTTGTCCACACTTCCAGATTCAATAAATTATGAATTATTTACTGAATAATATGTACTCATGTAATGCAGATCCACCGCTTTGGTCTATTCGTGGCTAATATGTATGAATTTGTATTTCATTAATTACTTTTGTACCTGAATTTACATCATTTGTTTATAATACATTTAAAATAGCTATCTCTAGTCCTGTGATTGGGTACAAATATGTATTAATGCCATTTTATTTATTATGTTTTTACCATATTAGCCACCTCATTGTTGATAGCACCAAGATTTTCCACTGTATTTTCTGAAGAATGCCTGTAGTTGTATACTATACCTGTGCCTGAGCTTAAGCCATAAATGAGTAATAAGGGTATATATCTGTATCTATCCTTCCCATCTTTATGTTTCCCATCTCACCCCATTTCACCCACTGGCATTGGAATATTTAGTATCTGTTTGTGCTGAAGGGAATTTGTCCTCCTGCTGTGCTAGTAACTGCATCTTACATAAGATCTCAACCATACGCTTATCAATATTCCTTCTCTCGCTTTACCCAGCTCTTTTTTTGAGCAGGGTCTCAAGGCTGGGGCTCACAAATCAGAGACGAAACAAAGCACGGGCGAAGCGATCCTGTCAGATCATGAAGTCTGTCTGAAGATTTTAATCAAATTATAACATGCATAAATGGTTATATATGGCGGGATATTGAAATCATATGACTGCACTGCAAAGACATTATGTTTCCCCTTGTCAATATTAAGCAGCTTAGTACGTTATTTATGACGCAGTTATGTTTGATTTCTTAGGATTTTGATGATAAAGCACTGCTCGGATTGAAACAGCAGAGTTTTTAATGATAGCTTGTTCTGTAATTCGCTGCTTCTGATTGTGATGAGCTCAGGGCTTTGCTGCTGCCGAACTTTCTAATCGTATTCAATGGCAGGATGTGCGTTCACGATGCATCAAATCGGCTATTCAGCGGCGAGCCATAATAAGTAGTCAAACGCAAACAGGAAGAGCCCAAATGACAGGCATTCAACAGCCAGAATATCCATTCACAACGCACCTGCTGCTCGAAAGCTCACACAATACGCGAACAACGACGAGCTTACGCAAGGACTGTACAAACATTATGTACTGTATTTGCGAATAAGCTATGTATCAAGCCCTGCCAAGTATGATAAGCGCTATGTCGTTATCAGAGGGTTACATTTTTGAGACTCCACTGCTAGGCTCCTGTCTGGAGGAGGTATTGGATCATCTCTCGTGGGGTTGTGCCCTGTGTGCTGCTGTCAGACAGTTCATGTTTAATGCATTTCTGCCAACCGCACGCTAACTGATACGAGATCAGAGTGCCGCTCGATTGAGACCAGCTCTGAAACAATTGCTACCTTGTGAGGGGCGGTTTGACTTGAAGAGCCTTGCACACCTTGCAAAGCAGAAATGCTGACCTATAGAAATCCCCAAGCGTTGTGATTGTTGTCGGAGGCTCTGCTCATAACAAGTGGCTAGTGCACTTGCTGACTGCTATGCACTTGTAATATGCGGTAGGCGAGTTCAGTAACTGTATGATGCATGCAACACTAGAGTCGGGGAGTGACGAGTTGCATATAATATATTATGTAATTTAATCTGTTACAGTTACTGATAATAAAATTGGTAATTAAATTGTAGTTACTTTTGAAAATGTTAAAGAATTTAACGGGTATAACATCTGAATATTTTGCCTCTTTTTGATGTGGACACAAAGAAAACAAAAATAGTGACTTTATTTAACAATTCCTCTCCCTTGTGTTACTGTCTTCTACCATTGTGGGGGGTATTACAATAGATATGCACACTTTACCCCAAGGCAGCGTATTTTTGTTGCTTGGCTGTTAGTAGTTGAGAGCGCAGCAGGTTTTTTTTCATTAGGACGCTGCATTTGCTATGATACGGACAACACAGTCTCACAACCAATTCAGCCAATTCAACCAGATGGAAAATTGTGCTAATTCATACAGATTTATACGACTTCGCAAATTTGTACGAATTGTCTAAAACCTAGTGACGGGTAGGTTTAGGGAAGGGGTTAGGTATAGGTCATTTGTACAAATTCATATGAATTGGCAATTCGTAAAATACGTACGATTTAGCAAAAATCGTATTAATTCGTATGAGTGAGGTTGTACGCATTTGAACAAATTAGCCACCTCGTAAAATATGTACGAATTGCTTTGAGACTGGGCTGCATACGAATATCTGCTTAAGTAATAGCAAACGCATCAAATGGTGATTATGTTCATGGGTGCATTTCCAATAAAAGTGATACAAGTGATTAAGTTACACACTATAACAAAAAAGCGGCTTTACCTACGAGATGCACAAAGTATGCAAAAAGTCTACTTGGATAAAAGTGGCTGCCGAATGCATAGAAACTATAACACATTACAATTACAGTACTAATATTTATGTTTTTTCCTTTGCTTTTGAACACAAAGAGCTTTTTTGGTGAAATGTTTATCTTTTTATAACGACAGATTTATATACAAATCTTATTACAAATTTTGGAAGAGGCTGTTATCATATGCATGAAAAATATGACATTTTTATATTATTATTTGTGATTTGATATTTGAGCTAAACTATACCACTATCTCTGGAATTTTACGGTTAATTAAAAAATTATTTTAGCCAGTTGACGACCAATTCAATGAATATTTTTGTTTCAAATGGTGATTGTCTTAAACTTTATTCCGAACTGTAGTAGTGTGAATGAAGAATTATGCAAATGTTTTTCAGTTACTAATGACATTTTTTAAGGCATTTATAGTTTTCTAAAAATCTATCCATTCCTATTCAAAACTAAAACAATTTAACATATCTTTTGCAGAAGCTATAAAAAGTTAACTTTCAGGACCAAAAGCAAAACAAAGACCAAAGAATTCATTTGGAAGATTGTTTGAATCCCCTATCTAAAACCTAATTAATGTAGCTGGTGCAACAAATCCCATGCCATTCTAAAAGTTACAACCCTTAACATTTTTTTAGCCGATTTGTCTCACAGTCATCTTACCTGCAGAACCGCAGGTCTTAGAGTCAGATAATTGCCAAACCTTCCCAGAAGGCTTTTAAACAGAGCGTGTTTGGAACAGAGTATGAGTCAGAACAAGCATTTGACCAATTTAAACTTTTGTGAGAGGAAGCCTGATTTAAAAGCAGTAAGAAACAGACCCATCACCACCAGTGGGTTTCTAAAGCAACTGATTTGTACCTGAAGATACCTCTTAGAAACCATTAGATTCAAAAACAGATTCTAACCTCATACATCATTTTCATCAAGCTGCCTTCCCCATATATTTGCTCTGAAAATAATTTCCATATGCATTATCATATCTATCTACATATATATTTATGCAATTGGCAGACGTTTTTATCCAAAGAGACTTACATGACATTTAAGGTATACAGTATGTTACTGTATATAAGCAGTGTTGGGCAAGCTACTGTACTTAGAAAATGTAGTGAGCTAAGCTATCAGTTACTCTACATTGAATGTAGCTAAACTGCACTAAAGCTACTATCCTGAGAAATGTAGCAAGCTAAGCTACATTAACATGGCAAAAGTAGCTTAACTACATCTAAGCTATTTTTTTTTTATTGAACCAACTTTAAATCAGTGCTCCCTTATCGATAAAAAAATGTCATTCAAACAGGCAGGCATGCATAATTGTGCAATTATTTATTATTATTATTATTTAACAATTGTTCCAAACCAATCTGGCAACAGAAACAAACATAATAACAAATAACAAAAGGTGTCAAGAGAAATGTTAGTGTATGGTTTATACAGGTCGTTCAGTTTATTTGATTACAGATAGTCAAAATGCATAATTTAAAATAAAGTAACTTCTTAAGTAGCTTAAATGGATTTTGAAGTAGTGTGTAATAGCGGTGTACTGATAGACGATATCGCCTGTGGCTAATCCCACTGACAATTATTATTATCACGCTAGTAATGTTATCTAATTAATATTAGGGCTTTTTGTTCCATCATAATTTGCGATGAGTTTATTAACACAATGGCCATTCAGAGTTGTTCAGATGAGTCATCATTATGAGTTTTGTTGTTCAATGCGGACTCTCGCTGACTAAATTCAACTCTCACGCGAATAAACAACAAAGATTTGCAGACGTACTTGTGAAATATATTTTAACATTACCTTCCTGGTCAGTGTTGTTCACACCGTTGTACTATAAATAATGAAAACAAAAGTCAGTCTGGTTAAAACAACTGAATTGCTGATGTAACCTGTTTCAAATAGAAGGCCCATATGGGATCCGTGCATGTGCTGTTTTTGGCGGGAAATCTGTAGAATTCTACGAAATGTATTTAAAAATGATTCAAACGTGTTAAATGGAGCTTTAAAAGACATATTTTATTGCTAGGTGACGGCGTATCAAATTAGCCAATTTATTGAATTACACAGACACAAAAAGGATCACATCATAATTCTGTGTGCATGGGGTCTGTAAGTGAGCAGTGTACTGGTTACTCTTGGCAGCAAAGAATTCAGAATCATGACCAATGTTTGGCTGTTATCCATGGAATAAGAGACAGCTGAAAGACAGATGAGCGTGTGGCAAAACTAATAACCATAACAAGATGTCAGTAGTAACATCAAGGCTCTGCTGCAAGGTGTAAGTGACGGATGGAGGTGTTAACTCAGGCAAGAGCGGCAGAGCTACCGGTGATGCCTGAACTTGGCCAAGGAGACGAATGAGACAAATCCAACCGAGCTGTGACTGAGATGATGAGACAAATGCCAGTCTGGGACACTCATAGACTCAGTGACAGTAATGAGGCAGATAGATATCCACCCGAGGAAAGAGATTAATTAAGGAGATGTCCTCTCACATAGTGCTGAAAGCAGTCGCCCAGCACAAAGGGAGATAACCGCGAAAGAGATGAGACGTTGACAGGTGCGAATATGAGGAAATCAGTTGCACTCCCATTGTCTGATTCGCCGGGTGATAATTAGGCATCACAGATGACATCTCGCTTGTATGGGGGTGTCACACTGTACGTGGGGGGGGTGTCCTCCTGCAAGTCTTTCTCCTTGTTAATCTATCTGTTGGTTGCTGTTTGGGTGACAAGCTGTCCAGTCAACAGCCCTTAGGTGGACGTATCACAGGGGCATGCATGTGTTCGTGACCTTGTGTATGTTCGCGAATTGTGTCCACTGTGTCCGTCTATTAGTTTTTGTATATTTAGGTAGTCAGTCAGTAATTGCGTTTAGGTCAGTAACCGACTTTGTGAAAGAGTTACCAAGAGGGTGTGAGGTAACATAGGGCATCATTTTTGAAATGGCGTTGTGTTACGAGAACTGCTTTTAACAAATTTCGGAAAACAACAATATGTGTTATCAGTCATGCGTAGTTCTTATCTGTTTCCCGCAGTGCAGGAATCAGTGCCTTGTTTAAGAGCACAAAGCGGTAGCATGTATCGCCTTGTGGGGTGAAAAAAGGTTCATCTTATCGGAGCTGATAGCCTTGTGGGCATTGCTCCGACATGTTGTGCAGTTACACTTTGAGTGACCCGAGTTCAACTCCGGCCTCGGGACTTACAGGGAAGTTTAATTCTGCTCTTGGAGGACCACTTTCCTCAGAGGCGGACAAAAGTGAAGTACATTTACTTGAGTATTGTACTTTTTAAATATCTGTACTTTACTTGAGTTTAATTTTTTCTGGAAACTGACTTTAACTTCACTACATTTGAAACACAAATATCGTACTTTTCACTCCACTACATTTCTACCAAGGTCCTCAAAGTAGAAAGTCATTTCTACAGTATGTAGCATTAAGTATAGTATAGTAAGTATAGTATCCATGCTTTGTGTACTTTGTCCGCCTCTGACTATTTGCATTGATTAGCAATCCTGATCGAACTCACCTAAATCAGCAAAGCAAGGTCTTATGAATTACTAGAAACTTCCTAGCATGTGTGTTAGGCGTAGGTTGAAGCCAAGACATTGGGCCTCCAGGAGCAGAGTTGTTCATCTTTGGATTAAAGTCCACAACCTGTCACTTACTAAATCTCCCCATCAGCTTGTGCATTTGAACAAATCACTCCTTTAACTTTCAAAGTAAGCCTGTAATGTGTGCTTTACCTCCCGGAGCTCTTTTGCCACGTCTTTAAGCTCAGCAAGAACTTCCTCCAGCTGTTCCATGACCATCTTAATGTGCCTGCGGATCTCTGTTCTCCGGTCAGGGCTCTGGCTCCGTTCAGATGGTCCTAGCACTGTACTGTGAAACATCCTTCACATGGGGACGACAGCAGCAGCAGGAGCCAGGAGGGGACAGGACACTGGGCTTCATGTCTGAAGACCACCACAGTGTTGTTTGGCCCTATCTGAATGAAAGACCCATTCCCTGCTCCAAACATCTTAGCATAGCTTTTTTTTTGCTGATGTCGGGAAACTTTGAGTCCGGGAGCATCTAGTATCTCTCAGTAAATTCAAAAGGAAAACTCAATTCAAAAAGAAAGAGGGCATCAAGAAAATTGGAAAAGTTTCAGCACTGAAGTAAACAGTTCTCAGCAAAGCTTTGATCTTTTTCCGTATGATGTTAAAATTAAATCAAATGGTATCATTTTTGGCATGAAAGAAGCTTTGTTCTTAAGACAGCCTGCAAATAAATAAATAAGAGACCATTTTGAGCTTCTATTTTGAGAGGTTTGTGACATGCCGAAAGTCAGTATACCAGCTCATGTAGGACATCTGTCAATCTTTTTACCGGTTTTCTACATATACATCCTCTGTTGCAACTTCACTTTTTCAAAAACGTATACAATACAGTGTGTTTTCCAATAAAGTGAAATCCTTCAGAGTAGGAGCCATCAGAATGTGATTCGAAGAATAGATGTATCCCAAAAGTGCACTGAGAATTGTTCAAAAAAAAAAGTCACAATGCCAATCGAGCTGGCAGAAAAAGCACACATCCGATGTGACACCAGGGAGGACGAGCCAAAAATTGCTTCTCTCCAAGGCAATCCTGGCAGATAATGCTATGAAGAACCATCACCCTGAGACATAGAGTGTTCCGGACATCCAGCTCAGCTAACCCACACCAGAATTTCAGTATAGCTTGTCTTCTCTTGGCTTTTGTGGCTTTGGTCCAGAATTGATGCCGTTTGGACTTATTGCTGCTCCATATGTCTATAAAAAGCTTCCGCAGAGTTGCCAGGCTTATCCCACTGTGCCCTCGTACCGTGCAGCGTATCTCCTACCCCATCTGAGCACGCTCAGATTACACTAGAAACGGATGCATGCTCAACACCTCTCTTGCAATGTTGTCCTCTATCAGTCACTGATGCTCAAGCACTTAGGAAACCTCCCCCTTCCCTCTCTCTCTCTCTCCCTCATTCACTCACCCTCAAACACTCGCATTCGTTCTCTATGATCTCTCTTCCATAACTCTTCCCTCCTCTTTCATACTTGCTACCGTACACACACTACCCTTTAGTCCCGCTCACCCTTGTCCTGTCGCTTCCATCCTACTTCCGACAAACATATCAATTCATGTACACTTCCAAGCTCGCTCTCTGCTCAGATCTTTTCAACCACTTGCCACCTCAGTTGGGGAAGCAAATTAATTCAATTCAGTGTTGCAGTGCAGGCTCGTGAATTGTGAATGTGACGGCTCTGCAGCAATAGAAGCGGACCAGATTATCCCATTTAGATCAGTAATGAATAGAAGACAGACGCAAGTACATCAGGAAACCGCTCGCCCTAACCATAATTATGTGCAAGAGATGCTTCAGCCTCCAGTATTCATTTTCCTGTTGCTCTCTTCAAATCACGAATCGACCAAGGGACTGTGTCAGCAAGTTTGAAATTCTAATTTACCTTTCTATAATGATTCTTCAAAATATCCTGCGAGGCTTGTCCCAAACAAAGCCCCTCATTATTTCTTAGGTGTCTCTGGTGGGAACTCTGATGAGAACTATCGGGGGAAAAAACAACAGGGTTTAGCACAAAACAAGCAGTTGTTTGAAAAGTGTATTCAGGCATATGGTGCCGAGCAGTCGTGTGGAATAACAGATACAATTTGAGATGAAAGTATTAAGGAAAGCAACATGATCATTTGTGCTGCAAACATTAATTATGCCTTGAATAGTGGGACTTGCTGGGGAAGGTGTGCTTGGAGCATTGGGACAATTTTAGCCTTGCAGATGGTAAAACAGGCCAAAATGATTTTAAGGATATATCTTAGTCATTTCTTAAGGGTGATGTATTTTTTATTTAGGTTAATAAAAAACACATAAACACTCTAGCGGTGCATGGCAACTACCCTAACAACCCAAAAGCAATGCAATGAAAAAAACAACTCCCTATAGCAACCACAAAGCGATGCAATGTAACACTCAAAACACCCTTGCAATCTCAAAGCCCCACAAGTGAAGCAGTCAAAACACCCTAGCAACTAGTGTTGTCACGCTACCAAAATTTCTGTGTTTTCCAAAATTCATGGTTCTCGGTACCAATTTTAAAGAGATGCACAGAACATACAGGATTCATATACATTTACAGATACTAGTTCATATAGCAAACTGTAGGCTACATTCCGTTTTTAAACTGGATTCCAAGATTCCGTTCCGCAAAGCAACACAGCTGAAACAGTCAAAACACCTAAACAGTCACAAAACAATGCAATGTAACATTCAGAACATCAGCAATTGCAAAACAATGTAATGCAAGCAACTTAAAAGCAATGCAGTGTAACGCCAAGAACACCATAGCAACTAAAAATAACTAAAAATAACAACTTAAAACACCCTAGAAAGCCTCAAAGCAATGCCATGTAATGATAAAAACACCCTAGCAACCACAAAGCAATGCAATGTAACTTTAAAAACACCATATTACAAAAACAGTGCAATGTAATGTTCAAAACACCCTAGCAATCCCAAAGCCCCACCCTAGAAACTAGTGTTGTCACGCTACCAAAATTTCTGTTTTCACTACCGATACTAGTGATAATTCATGGTTCTCAGACCAATTTTAGAGAGATGCACAGAACATACAGAATTCATATACATTTACAGATACTAGTTCATATAGAAAACTGTAGGCTACATTCCGTTTTTAAACTGGATTCCAAGATTCTGTCCGCGTTTTCTGCATCGCGGAAATCAACAGAGTAGTTTTATTTTTTAGCAACTTTTACTTTTACTTCCCTACATTCCTAAGCATACGATTGTAGTTTTTACTTCACTACATTTCATAAAACATATCGTTAATCATATATCACGTGCTCTGAGATGCAAACGAGTAATTCCTTAACAAACTGATTCTTTTCAATGAACCTGTGCAATCGGTTCGCAAATCGTATCAAACGATTCATTCTCGAATTGGAACGATCCGAGTGCAGCTGTTCTCGATTCGACAGCTCACTGATTCAAACGATCCGTTCAGAGCGAGTCTCCAGTGAACTGGATTCACAAGAACAACTGGCGCGCGACTGATGATGCGTAAAGTAAGTTACTAATGACGAAGTTTAGGATTATTTACTTTAACTGAAAATTATATTTAGGTAAAAATTGTCAGTTTGTTACACTGCAGTAAAGGGTGATCTGTTCAAACCCACTGAAATGAATGCAGATATATCAACATCAGTGAAAAAACATTCACATATTGCCTGCTGCTGTGACGTTAGCAGTTTTATTAAAATGCTACGCATTTAGCCCTACGTCTGTTTTAAAGTTGTTTATCAACGGTATGCATTTTTTATAGTGTTCGGTTCAGCTAGCCGAGTAGACAGATATGAATGTTTATTTATATTATTAGATAATGGCCAAATATTTTTTATGTATTGCATCTGAGGGGAAAATATATTTTCCTTCAAATTCTCATGTTCTAAATTACGTTCTGTGACGTGCTTCTAAACACTTTTTTCTTACTGGTCAAAATTATATGGTCGAAACTGTTTTCTAAAAAATATGTGCTTTATAAAAATAAGTAGCCTATATAAAATTACAAAATAAATCTATCAGTACTTTTTTACTTAAGTACATAAAAAAGCAAGTACTTTTGTACTTTTACTTGAGTAAAATTGAAAAAGAAGTACTTTTACTTTTTACTGGAGTAATATTTTATTGTATGTATCTGTACTTTCACTCAAGTACTTGATGTGTACTTAGTCCACCTCTGGCCTTTTGACAACATTACAAGCGACTGTAAAGCAATGCAATGTTACACTTAGTGCATTTTACGAATCACAATGCAACAGAATAAAATACTCAGAACAACCTAGTAATCCCCAAGCAATGCAGTGTATTGCCCAGAACACCCCAACAACTGCAAAGCAACACAGCTGAAACAGTCCAAACACCCAAACAGTCACAAAACAATGCAATGTAACATTCAGAACATCAGCAATTGCAAAACAATGTAATGTAACGCTCAGAACACCCTAGCAACTACAAAGCAATGCAATGTAACATTTAGAACACTCTAACTATTGCAAAACAATATAATGTAACGCTCAGAACACCCTAGCAATCAAAAAGCACTGCAATGTAACATTCAAAACACCACAGCAATTGCAAAATCAATGCAATTTAATTTTTGGAACACCCTAGCAATCGCAAAGCAATGCAATGTAACATTTAGAACACTTTAACAATTGCAAAACAATGTAACGCTCAAAACGCCCTAGCAACTTGAATGCAATGCAGTGTAACGCTCAGACACCGTAGCCACAAAGCAATGCCATGTAACGCTAAAAACACACTTTCAACCACAAAGCAATGCAATTAACATTCAAACACCACAGCGTTTGCAAAAACAATGCAATGTAACACTTAAAACACCCTAGCAACCACAAAGCAATGCAATGTAACTTTCAAAACACCATAGTGATTACAAAATCAATGCAATGTAATGCTCAAAACACCATAGCAATCCCAAAACAGTGCAATGTAACACTTAAAACAACCTAACATTTGCAAAACAATGTAATGTAACGCTCAGAACACCCTAGCAAGCACAAAGCAGTGCACTGTAAAACTCAAAAAACCCTAGCAACCAAAAATCTATGCAATGTAACACCCTAGCAACCACAAAGCAACCAGATGAAATGCTCAAAACACCCCGGCATTTTAAAAAAAGCAACAATGAAATGTTCATAACACCATAGTAACTGCAAAGCAATGAAACATTTAAAAGGTTTTAGCAACCACGCAGCGACACCTTTGTAAATACCATGGCATTGTGGTGTGCACAATAAGCATGTTCAAACACTACTCACATTTGCTTTAGAAAATATTCCTAGTTGTTGTTTAGATGCTTGACACTTTGAATGACATCATGTTTCAGGCACTAAAAATATATTGAAGTGTTCTATTTTATTAAACGCTGGAATTGAGGACTAAATGCTGAGCTTTTGAGATTTGCAGAAAGCTAATGCAATCCTAATTGCATATGTGTGGCAATTTATGCATGCATTTAGGGCTAAGTACTAGCAGTTGAAGAAAACTTCGTTCAATGCCTTAAAAGGACGATTCAGATGGTTTTATTTTCATTCACTACTAGCTGAATTCTTGTCCGTGAAACAGAATACCAGCTCCGAAGATTTTTGTCGTCCGTTCGTGTCATAGCTAAATGCGTTTCTTTCTGAAAGGACTGAAACAAAAACACAGCTCCTGATTTCTTAAAATCTTTTCAGCGAATGCAATGTCAGTGTTTCAATGAAATCTTACAACAAGGTCTTTCATTCAAGAAGACATGCTGCTTCTGGAAAACTTGCGATTATATGTAGTTCAATGAGTAGCATAGTAGCATCTCATATTTTCCATTTTCTATTCAGGTTTGTAAACTTTTTTTTCTTTCAATTGTTATTTATTTATTTATTTTTTACATTAGAGTCATAGGAAATTTTGGGTATCTCCATAATTCAAAAAATGCTTAGAACAAACAGAAAATCATACATTTTGACAGGTTTTGGGGGGGAATAAAATGTTGTATATTTTCAAGCAAATTATATATAAACAAATCCATATGTTAAAACCTTCAAGATAAAAATATAAAGTCTGGAGTGTGTAATTGCTACTGAAGTGGAGATGTATGGCTCAGTGTAGGAGAAAAAACGAATTTTGAGAAATATGTATTGTAATTAATCTATTGAGAGTAAGTGCTATCAAACAAACACTTAACAGTGTCTTTTAGATTATAGGTAGTTCAATGAGTAGAATTGTAGCATCTCATATTTTTTTCATTTTTTATTCAGGTTTGTATAGATTTTCTCAGTTTAGTCAAGGAGTCAGGATACAACACAATCCTTCAAATTGACCTTGTTGTATTGAAAATACAAACCCTCACTTACAAAGCCCTTCATAAGCTTCATATGTATCTGAATTATGTCAGCCTTTATGCAAATGTCGTAAATCATGTTGTATTCTACACATAAGCAATAAATAATTCTGAGTATACATAACGCATACTATAAATAAGTGCTTTAGTATGATAGTATATACTTTTTTCAGAAAGTAGAGACCAAATGCAATCTACGCAGGCTTTTAGTGCCCTCTAATGGTGGATATGCAGTGCGAGTCACTGCTGGTAAATAGGGTAAAAAAGAATTAACTATTAGTTATCACCTTACTTACCTAGTTGATTGATTGTATTGATAATTGCAAACATTATTCGTATTAACAATAATACATTTAAATATGCAAAAAAGGCATTATTTAATGAAATATGTGCTAATTTGCATATATATGTTTAAGTATAAGTTAGTTAAAAATGCATATAACAGACAGAAAATAATACATTTTGACAGGTTTTTTGGGGGGGATAAAATGTTGTATATTATCAAGCAAATTCTATATGAACAAATCCAGCCGTTAAACCCTTCAGGATATAGACAGGGATAAAAATGTAAAGTCTGGTGTGTGTAATTCTTACTGAAGTGGAGAAAAATACTACAACTGTTTTGACAAATGGCCTTTAAAAATATGTATTGTAATTGAAATCTATTGATACAAGTGCTATGAAACAAACACTTAACACTGTCTTTTAGATGATTTCTTTTCACTATTCTGAAAAAATATTTGATGAAAAACCAAAAAGCCTAAAATTTTACATTTGACAGGTGCATGAAAAAGCAGGGTTTCGGCTTAAAGCATAACAAATTTAATAAATGAAACAAATGTATTAGTTGCCATTTCCATTTAAATGTTTTATTTTAGTGCATTAAATGAAAATGAGAAATTTTGCCTTGGCAACATGCTCAAATAATAACTTTAATGTCATAAAAGAGAAAATGTTGTGTTTTCATTTTGGGTTTAGTTTACTATTAATGGACTCAGACACAGAATGCAACATTATATGTTTATTATCCATCAGGGAGAGACAAAATAATATAAAAGTAATACAAAATGAACCAAAAACAATTCATTTCAGACTTCAAAAACAACCACCTTCAGAAATCACGACTATTGAGCTTCACGTTTGCATGATTGATTGATTGATTGATTGATTGATTTCTAAGGAGAGCTTTTCTCAGGAAACTTAACATGTTAAAGTATTTGTGTTGCATTAAATACAAATTGAGTACACCAAACATAGTAGCTGAGGGAAAAAAATATGGCTGAATTGATATTGGTACCAAATAATTTAAATGTATGACCCTTATAAGTCAAGAAAAATTGCAAAAAATAAAAAGAAGTAGATAAAACAAAATAAAAAAACTGTAAAATGTACTGGACTGTGGTTCTTGTCTCCAAGTCAACAATACATTCCACTTTAGACGTGACAAAATAATTAACATCTACACACATACAGAGTGCCTTTGTACACATGGCACAAGGTTTGGTTCAATTCACAAATTTACCAAGCACCACACACAACTCACTATACAAAGACAACTATCTGTTTTGTGTTACTCTACTGGCATCTGTCCACTCACTTAACTTTACAGTATGAACAAGGCTTTATCTACTCTTGGGGTACATAGGCATGAAGATCAGGGCGAAAACATGGCGGGTCTTGGAAAGGACAGTGACCTTAGCTTTTGCTGGTGCGGCTGAAATATAACATTCACACTAGTTGATGTGATCAGATCATGCATGACAGATGTCAATATTGCTCCTGCCAGTGTTTTCTTATTTAGACGATCATCAACCAGTCCACTAGAGGGCACAAGAGGACTGCGGGTGTCAGTTAGAGACGAAACCTCAGCCAAAGCTTTACACAGGAAGTCCTGTCTTCCCAAGCCCCACAGAACATCAGATTGTGAAACAATTTACGCTCGAAACACCCAAATACACACATTATCGAAACATCAACAAAAAGATCTGCACAGAAACAAAAGAAGCACAAAAAACCTCCCCAAACATACATGAGTAATATCACACATTGGTATTTCACAGTTCCTGAAATGATTTAAAGTATTTTACAAGCCTTGATAGAGACATTAAGATGACGTATTACACATACTGTACACTATTATTTTAATCTATTTCATACTTTATTTTCATATAACTATGACCCAGTTCCAGAGTCAACTGCCTATTCATCACCGACCGGCTCCTCAGACTAAATTCAGTTGAGTTGGAAAAACAAATCTATTTAAGTGTTCTACTATATATTACAAATCCACAATTTTCAAATCCGAAAGTGTTTAAATAATCTCTAAATATCTTTCATTTTGAATTTCACGACGCATAACAGAGAAAAGATTTTCAGAACGAATCGCCAAACGTAGACGTAACTTTGGGAAAATGTGAAGTACTACAATAGATCACTATGAGAGTAATCAATTATTAATATGATACTGTATATATATCGTACTTGAGACAATATTACTTCATAATGTGCTTGAGTTGTCCGGTTTAAACAAGTGGGGAATAAACCACCCAGAAGCCATATTTTATAGAAATGACTAAAATTCAGTCTGAGATTATACGCAAAACAATGACATTTGTGACAACGAAAACGTCAAAATATCAGCCTACTTCACAGATTCAGATCATAATGGATTGAAATATATATATATATATATAACAAGCCTGTAGTTAAGAGAAGATTAAATATTTACTCTATTTGAGAAATCAACAAATGTACATGTATAAATATTTCGTCCAGTCCATTTCGTTAGCCGAGCATCGGCTACAGTACATCAGCAGGAAAATGAGACGATTAAATCCTGAGGTAAAGAAAACAATGTTAACAAACCCAACCGCTAAAACAGCCTTTCACACAAACAAAAATACTAACAATTAAAACAACGTAAACATATGGCTTTCCTTGTGCATTCAGCGACAAAGAAAACAAACTTTCTTTGTACTCGCACTTGATGTAAAGCGCTCAACACAAGCCATGTAATGTTTATAAGCTGGGTTGAAACTTTTTAAACTGCAAAATCAAGTAAATACCAGTCAATGTACTTCCGACAGCCGTTAACTTCTCCGTGTGCGTGAACGTACGTCTAGTCATAAAATGTGAGAGTAACGATGCTAAATAGTGGAAATGTGTTCTCGAATACAAGCAGCCAAACAAAATATAGAACTGGCTTGCAAATACCACACAGACGAACCAGAGATTCTAGTTACTATAGAAACTTAGTGAGCTTTGGAATGTTTCCTTACTGGTGCTTTAGTTCAGCCATGCCTGAAATACGGTAAGTGGAGAAACACTACATAACCGTTAATTAAATCTGCCGTAATACCACATGGCGAGACTGATACTTTCCTATTGAGGTGTTCTAAATACCCAAAGCAACTCTTCAACCTATCGCACACTTTTAAACCGGTTGAAGCATAAGCTTATATATTGTTGTGTGGTGAAAATTCGTTTAAATTCAAATTGGTCTGATGTATCTTTCTTTGCTCCCTTCCCCCGTTTCAACCAAAGACTTTATCCCTCTGGAACTCCCTCCCAAATACCCTGTTTCTGTCCCCTCCCCCCATTGTGGATCTACATTGGCTCGTCGTAGTTGTAGGTTGGGGCGGCTGAGTACTGCTGACCCTGCATGGCCCCCTGTGCAGCCCCCATAGCTGCCTGCTGTGCTGCCTGCTGGACGTGAGGGTTCTTCCAAGCACCGGTGGTCCATTCTTCCTGAGCCTTGCTTATGCTGCCCCCGCTGCCGCGGTAGAAGCGGTGAACCTGACACAGAAGAACATTCTATTACTCAAAAGTTGGCATTTGTCTGAAGTAATAATAAAACCCCCCACTTAAAATCAGGTTTTCAAACTAAGTTAACATTATAATGCACTGTATCAAATGGTTATACATTTCAATTTCTGTTAAAGATTACTGTTACTAAATTATAAGTGTGTCAAAGATCAAAAACTTATGTAAGGAGAAATTAATTTATTATGTTTATCAACAAAAAACAATATTGTTAATATTAAAATATTACACACAGCAAAAATGTGGAATTGCTTTTTTTGTAGGAAATTTCATGAAATCTGCGTATACCTTGGTGAGGGCAATGAAGGAGAGAACAGCCACGGCGGTGAACATTATGGTTGGAATCAGCATAACAACAGCAGAGCCAATATTAGTGCTGAAAAAAGTGATGGTGGCCAGCCAGCCACTGTAATACAAACACATAAAGAAGACATATTCTCGTCATTAACAAGGTAGTTAGAATGTAAACTACATGCAAAGCTTGTATAAAATTTAGAATACAACGTAAAATCCTAATATAACCTAAACAGACCATAATATATGTGTGCTAAAAATATTTGATGACGCAGAAGAGTGCATGAGTCATTTGAGTTTCTATAGGGAAATATCAAACCGGAACTGACCCAGCTTTCCTGTATGTGTCCACACTACTGCTGAGTTGCAAATAACCCAGTTTGGCTTGTTATGCAAATAACTTCTGGGTTAAACATGAACCAAACCCGACCTTGGGTCGTATATTCAATTTATTTTATTTATATATTTTATTTAACCTATCACAATACTATCACAATACAATACAATATCAATATATAATACAATATCTATCTATCTACTGTATCTATCTATCTATCTATCTATCTATCTGTCTGTTTGTCTGTCTGTCTATCTGTTTGTTTATCCATCTATCTATCTATCTATCTATCTATCTATCTATCTATCTATCTATCTATCTATCTATCTATCTATCTAT
>JAUCMT010000059.1:16589484-16622357 GCA_032357475.1 Enteromius thamalakanensis
TTCATAATTTTGTGTGTGTGCTTAATGATTGCATTTTAGTTTTGTATATTTACAAACAGCTGCATTTGATCTAAAATTATAAATGTTTGTTTGTTTGATTGAATCACAAAACATTTTTTTTTATTTTAATTATTTTATTTAATTATAAATTTTAAACAAATTGGAATCAAACTTTGTGTGAAATCTAAAAATAGTATTATATGTTCCAATTTTAAATAGTAGTACTTTTATATTAGTTTTATTATATCTATCTATATATCTATATATCTCTATCTATATATATATATATATATATATATATATATATATATATATATATATTAGTGCTGTCAAACAATTAATCTTGATTAATTGCATCCAAAACAAACATTTTTGTTTGCAAAATATATGAGTGTGTACTGTGTATATTTATTATGTATTTGTAAATACACACACATGCATGCATATATTTAAGAAAATATGCTGTTTATATTTTAAATATTTTTATATATAATATAAAATATGAATATATAAATGTACATACATGTAAATATTTTCTAAATGTATACCCTGTGTGTTTATATATACAAATGAATAAAGACAGGACACACATATATTATGTAAACACTTTTATTTTGGATTGGATTAATTCTTTGACAGCACTAATATTGGGTGTGTGTGTGTTGTTTTAGATTTATTATTATTTTTCTATATTTTGTTTAAAAAGATTGGAATGTTATGCTTGTCTAAAAGTAAAAATATATATTTATAAAATAATTATTTTTAATAAAAAAATATTTTAAATATATTTAAAATAAAAAAATTTATTTACAATAATTAAAATGAATTTCATTTTAAATAATAGTATTTTATATATTTGCATTTTATATAAATAATATAATTTCTATATACTGTCACAAAAAATGATGTACCGTATTTTCATTCTTTTTAATATTTTGTTTAAAAAAGTTTGAAATGTTAATCTCTCGACAGTAAGCTACATAGTAGCTAATTTAGTCGCTCATGTCCGGACAGCCAGATACAAACGATTCCAAAAGAAGCTCAGAGGTTCCACTGCAGACAAGAAACCTACACATGAAACTATTGGTTAGTAATATCACATACAGTGTCACAGTGGTCTGATGTGCCAATGAAAATGAGTGTATTAACTTACTTTTTTGTTCAGCTAAAGAGTGGTTGGGGCACAATACAGCACCCCGACAAGTCGCACTTGCGCTCAATGAGAAGACAGTACTCCAGATCTTTGATGAGAATGGGTCTCTTCTCAGTTCTCACAGCTTGGCCAATCAAGACCACCTCAATGTGTTAATATCCAATGACCATCAACATCGTGCTCTACTCTTGAAAATCCCCAAAGAATATGATCTGGTAGGAATTCGATATTTCAGCCCTCATTTAAACTAATGTTCAATGAGACTTCAAGAAGCTGAATTTCTGTCCAAAAGGTTTTGTTCTTTGAGGACGCTGGTCAGAGGTCAATGTTCCTGGATCACCTGCGCTCAGAGCTGGAGCACAATATTCCGAGTCTAACTGTGAAGGAAGTGAGGGAGAAAGAGATCCTCAGAGATGCAGTGACCAGAGCACAGAGAGAAAAGATTGTGGAGACATTCTTTAAGCACGCTTTTTCAAGGGTAAGTGTTTCTGTTGTCTCTTCTTGCATGTCTACAAGTTCTAAAAAGTTGTGGCACAACATCATACGTGTGTTTTTTGACACCAGGTCTTGGACATTGATAAAAGTGATGCAGGACACTTGAGCAGTAGGACCAGAGAAGCTTTACAGTGTGAGCTCACACGAGTTGAATTCGCCAGCGTGCTCGGTCTGAAGCCTGACTCGCTCTTTGTAGAGTCCATGTTCACACTCGCTGACAAGGACGGTAACGGATACCTTTCATTTCAGGAGTTCCTGGATGTTATTATCATTTTCATGACAGGTGAGGATCTTTTGTATCGCAGTGCAGTAATTTATTATTTTGTTGCAATATCACCATTTTAAAATACTACAAAGTTAGTGTTAAAATGTTGCAATGCTACACACTTACCTTGCTGTTACCTTCTTACTGATATTACAATGTTATAGTATTACCATGCTACAAAGTTACCTTTTACAGTGTTACAATGTTAGAATACTTCTATGGAACAAATATTGACGTTAGAATATTAAAATTGTACAATTTCTCAGCGTTTCAATAGCCTTGTTCAGATCGGCAGTCCAAATACAATATATATGCAAATCCGATTAAGAACATTTAGGTTAAGTCTGAATGGTTCGATGCAATTCGTGCAATTCTTTTTCGAATGACATTTATATGTGGTTTGGAAGGCTATTTAAATGGCATTCCTGGAAATCAATTTCAGTTTGATTGGTCAGATTGCATTTAGCGTAGCTAAACGTAACCACTTCAGACGTTTTTTGTAGAAATCATAAAAATGTCATTGCAGAAACAAATGTTTTTTGTGAATTGTAAATTAAATTGACAACATCTTTAATGCAAACTGAATTGCTGTTATTGTTGTTTTTGGCGTAGGCATAACAATGCCACAGCATTGCCATAAAAACCAACGCACATTCCGATAAAGTTTTTGTTACATTATTAGGATGTTACACTTTTACCGTTTTATGGCGTTACAATATTACACAATATTACAATGTCACAATACTACAAAGCGACGTTGTTATGATATCACAGTTTTAAATTTTACAATTTTTATGTTAAAATGCTACAAAATTACCTTGTTACATTGTTATTACATGATGTTTTTACGGTGTTTTAAAGTTACAACACTGCAATATTATTATACTTGTACAGTATAGTTACAACATCACCTTGCTATGTTGCTAGAATGTTACAGTTTTGCAGCATTACAGTGCTACAAAGTAACCTTGTATTAGAATGTTACCATTTTACAGTGTTATGGTGCTACTGTGTTGTGTTTTAGTGAGAGTGTTACAGTGTTACTGTTTTTGGATTTCAAATTCAGGTACTCCTGAGGAGAAGTCTAGGCTTCTGTTTTCAATGCATGACATTAAAGAAGATGGCTTCTTGTCCAAGGAAGAGTTCACTTCATTACTCAGGTCGGTTCTGATGTTTGTTTTTGAGGCTTTTCAAGAACAAAAGTGTTTTTGCAAAGATTTCTTGAAAACAACCTGCAATTTAAGATTTAGATTATACTTTTACACTTAATTCATCAGTTTTTCCTCTTGTCTTGTGCAGGTCTTTCATTGATATCTCTGGAAGTGCTTTATCTAAGAGTCAGGCTGATGATGGTATAGCAGCTATGCTTCAAGCAGCAGGTCTTAACAACAAAGATTCCTTCTCCTGGGAGGACTTTCACTTTCTGCTGCGAGACCATTCAGCTCAGCTCAATATTAAAGGTTAGGATACATTTTTCTTTACGGTATAATCCCATATGTCATATTTTATGGTTCAACACAGAGGTATTACGTTGAAACTGTTCTTCGTGTATTTCCAGGCATTGAAGTACTTGGAAAGAAAAAACTATCCAGACAACAGCGAGTATCTTTCATTAAGAAAAATAGGTAAAGAAAAATTATATAACTTGAAACTCGTTCTAAATGAGTACACACTAATACATCTAAATGATTTATATTCTGTGCAGTTCTTCTGCTTTGGAAGAGCTGACTCACAGGCCTACGGGGGAGCAAGACCAGGAACTTCGTCAAAGACAGATCAAGAAGTGAGACGTTAATGTATAATATCACTGCCGTGGTCATGTGTTTGCATTATGGAACATGTTCTGACATGTTTATGGTCATTAGGAGCTCAGCTAGGTGTTAGATTTAAGCCTTTGTGAAACACTGTCATCTGTTGGCTATTGAGAAATGGGGCAATCAGTATTTGCGGGAAGTGATGCCATTCTGTGACGTAATATTGGTCAGGTTTCGCTTTAAATGTCATAATCTTTAGTTGACTGTGACAAAATTAAACAGGCAAATCCAGTAGCTGAAATAACTTGATTTTTCACATATTATGTAGACAGTGTGAGTGAAGATGACCTGCACAATAGTCATAGTAGGCGTTTCGGAGGATGTAACTATGCAATTTGCGATAGTTGACTAACTAAATAGGCAGACAGACTGAACTATCCTCCTCCTGGAGGGCAGTGTTCAGCTCCAACCCCAATTAAAAACACTTAAACAAGCCAATTAAGGTCTTATGAGGTATACAAAAAAACTTCCAGGCAAGTTAGAGCTGAACTGTTAGCTATGATTAGCTTTTTTGAAATGTTACAAAACAAAATAGAACTTTTTCATGATATTCTAATATACAGATAAGTTGTTATATATGTCTGTCTGGATAATTAGTTATCCGCATATATAATTGGTTATGTCTCTGCCTGATTATTAGTTATTTATCCAGCTCTTTTTGGTTCAATTAGTGAAACATCACCTGTCTTTCTAATTGGTTATGCATTGAGTAGTTTTCTACCTGCCTGTTTTCCTGTCTATTTATTTCTCAAATTTGGGTTCACTATCTCGCTGTGTAGTTAGTAAATGATCAACCTGCCTGTCTAATCAGTTACAGACAGCTGTCTTTCTATCTTGCTAGTTATCTTACCTGTCTGTCTATTAATTAGTTAGAATGACTGTGAGTTAGGTTACTGAATAGACACACATAAAAACAGGTGGATAAATAAACAGATACAGTACAGACAGCCAGATACAGTAGATAACTATGTAGTTAGTATCCATCTGTCTCACCCACCAACTAGCTAGATAGAGAAAAGTGTGACAGTCACCAGAATCAGAGCAGGCTAAAAGACTCTGAAGGAGTCAGTGCAGCGCTTTTGTAGAAACCCAACCCAAGTTTAAGCAACGAAGGTGTTGTATCAGTCAATCCCTGCAATTTAAAGCCTAATATGTTTCTTTTTCCTTGTTAGAATTGGTCCAAGCAAACCAAAGGTGTACGTGAGGCCTCGGAGAAAACGCTACAACAGAAACCCAGTGCAGCAATGGATCCAGCAGTTCAAACGCTTCATAGAAAACTACAGAAGACATATCATTTGCATACTCATCATGTACGGGATCACAGCTGGACTTGCACTGGAAAGATGCTACTGTAAGTGTCCCTTTATATTCTCTCTTTACATCATTGTATCATGCATATTTAAGTCCTACAGTAGCATGATTTATTATGATCGTGTTGAACTGTTCCTATCTTGTGCCACTTGAGATCTGCACTAACAGTTGCAAACCAATAGCAATGTTTGTAGATTATGGTTTACAGGCTCACGCCAGCGGCATCCCAGAGACCTCCATGGTGGGTGTGCTCTTGTCCCGTGGCTCTGCGGCCGCCATCTCCTTCCTGTTTCCCTACATGCTCCTAACTGTGTGCCGTAACCTGATAACCATGTGCAGGGAGACTTTTCTTAACAGATACATCCCATTCGATGCGGCCATCGACCTTCACCGCCACATGGCTATAGCTGCTGTTGTCCTTTCAGGTCAGAAAAGATAAATTCCATCTACGTGCCAAACGCTATCATTTAATATGTAAACTTCTTTAAGTGCCCTTTCAAATGATTTTAACCATAGATATGATTCCGCAGAAAGTTACATCACCATAATTATGCTTTAACGCTTTGTGTGTCACGACATATTTGTGCAGTTTATAGAATCAAGTATGTGAATCACAACTGATGCATTTAATTGCCAAAGATCAAAGTTCCCTTACAGGATGTAACATTTCCTGAAAGTAATGTGCCATACATCAATTATATTAAAGGGGTCATATGATGTTGCTAAAAAGAACATTATTTTGTGTATTCAGTGTAATGCAATGTATTAATGTGGTTTAAGGAAAGGAAGTGGCCAGGTATGGTTTCCCATACTTGGAGTTTGTGCTCTGCATTTAACCCATCCAAGTGCACACACACACAGCATTGAGAAGTGAACAACCACGCACACACACCGTGAAAACAGTTGGGGCAGTTGGGGGATCGGTGCCTTGCTCGAGGCTCTCACCTCAGTCGTGGCATTGTAGGTGGAGAGAGTGCTGTTTATTCACTAACACCACCCACAATCCCTGCCTGACCTTGGACTGGAACCCACGACCTTTGGGTTACAGGTCCGATACTCTGTCCATTAGGCCACGAGGTGCAAAAAACACATTATTTTCCACACATATTATGCCTCTTACCATACTTTGATGATGTATCCCGGCGCTATGACACAAAAACACATTGCAAATTAGACATTTGTTGCATCCAGTGAGGACATAATTACTGATAATCATGACTTAGTTCTGTCTTTTTATGTGCTGCGTTGCATCGCGCCTTGTCACACCATGTCTGCATTCGTGATCGGAGAAACGACAAACAACAAGCACTACCTTTCACTGCTCAAAACTCACGTTTGAATAGTACGTAGCAGGTTCTTTAAATAAGAAAACATAACTTTAAGGTAGTGAACACACTCTAACATTTGTGTTGAAGTGCTTAGTTTTGTAAATACAACTTAACCTCTGATATACAGTTGTGTCAACCTTTTGTAAGCACAAACAAAGTAGTTTCTCTTTCACAACGACCTACAGCGTCTCCAGAACATGGCACCCGCAGCAACACTATAGCCAGAATAATAGCTCCACCTTGTTTCTTTGCATAAACATTTGGACGGTGTTTGAAAATAAACCCACTCTGTGATGTAGAAATGTGGGGCCATTTTTGAAGTCATAATTTTTATAAGGAATATCTCTTTGGTTTTGAAGCTTTATTATTTGCAACTTCAGGGACCTTATCTATGCACTAACAGCTTGTAACACTCCAAAGAGAAAGGAAAATTTTAAATCACATCATATGACCCCTTTAATACATGTGCTCATATAAAATTATATATTTTTTTATTTAATATTTTTTTATTTTTGTGCCAGTTGTTCACAGTTTGGGTCATGTGGTCAACGTTTATGTTTTCTGCGTCAGTGACCTCAGCATTCTTGCCTGCCTGTTTCCTAGAGTTTTCTCCAACAATGGGTAAGACATGTTCCTCTTGATTGATATAAGAAACCGTTTAGTTGGACAGTCATCAACTAACAACTACTAAAAGTCATCCAACATCTACTGATTCATAATGTTTGATAAAAAGGAATCTTCTCTATAACTTAAAATATTTCCATCTGGGAAACTCTACAAGTGCCAGGAGCCTTGCCCAAATTTATGAGTGTTATTCATTTGCAGGTCTGAGCTTCCGATGAAATGGACCTTCTGGTTTTTCAAGACAGTTCCTGGTATAGCTGCACATTCAGTGTTGGTAAAATATGCAGTATTAAATTTATAGAGTCAGTTTTTTATTTTGCTTTTCGTTTTTCTTTAAGGTCTCACTGGGGTTCTTTTGCTGTTGATTTTCGCCTTTATGTATGTCTTTGCCTCGCACTACTTCAGACGCATCAGCTTTAGAGGATTCTGGATCACACACCATCTATATGTGCTCGTCTATGTCCTGGTAAAGGAAAAACATCTATCCATTTCATGAGTTTAATAGAGTAATAGAGCTTAAGTATTGTGTACTAAGAAAAATAGTTGAAATTTAGATGTTGAATATCCAGAAATTATTATGATTAGAATATTTTACTATTTTTTGTTTAAATCTACACTGGACATAGTGATTTTTTTCTCTTTTTCTCTCTGATCTCATTTGGCAGACTGTGATCCACGGCAGCTACGCCCTCCTCCAGGAGCCCCGCTTCCACATCTACCTGATCCCCCCTGGCCTCCTCTTCCTCCTGGACAAGCTCATCAGCCTCAACAGGAAGAAGGTGGAGATCCCAGTGGTGAAAGCCGAGCTGCTGCCCTCAGGTAGCCAATACACTCAGCAGTTCCAGCACAAAGCTCTTTTATCTCAGAGTCTCCAAGGGCCCGAGCAAACAGTGCTGTGCCATGAGCTGTAAAGTGTTCACTTCTAATAGCTCTGGCTGTGAAATCATACGGCGTCTCAGAACAAGAATCCTTGAATCAAATTCAGACTCAAATAAATAACTTTGCAACTATGTCAACTGTGAATCATTGAAGTGCTAGTAGATTGTCTGCTTATTAAAACTTTGGGCTAGGTTTACTAGCAGCTTGTGCCAGCGCAACCGTCCTTTGGCGTTCAAATCTTACTGTCAGGTTTTATTAAAGATGCACAGTGACAAATTATCTCTGAAAAGGCATGGAAAGAGTTATTTTTGTGCTTGACCTTATTGAATATGCATTTGTAGGAGTTTCCCTATCAGACACAAAAGTCATGGGAGGAGAATATTAAATTAATCACTCTCTCGTCAAATTACAGCCATTTTCGCTTAATGCTTTTCTTTTAATGCGCAAAAAAGCATGTCTTAAACTGTTGAAATGGCTGTTGCTTGCAAATTTGCTATTTAGTAAAACTGTCCCTTTATGTTGATGGTCCCCCAGCAGTCATTCTACTGATTACAATATTGCATTACTCTATAAAAGAAAAGACTAATTGCGTTACTTTTTATTGAAAGTAATATTACATATTTTATGTTAACTTGAACTGAGCTTGCCTGTTTATTTTTAATAACAACAATCCCAAAGGTTATGTTTTTGGCAACTACAAATAACCTTTCACATTAAAAGTGAAATTAATAAGCACTGATTTCAAAACCGATTATCTGTTTTTTTCTGAATTGCCAGGTGTAACTTACCTGGAGTTTAAGCGTCCACAAGGTTTTGTCTACCGGTCGGGACAGTGGGTACGTATTGCATGCCTAGCATTGGGCACAGATGAGTACCATCCTTTCACCCTGACCTCCGCACCTCATGAGGAGACCCTCAGCCTTCATATCCGTGCAGTGGGACCCTGGACCAGCAAACTCAGAGAGGCCTACACCCCTGAGAATCTCCAGGAGTTTGGAGGATATCCAAAGGCAAGGATAGCCAGTTTGTGTTTGGTTTATATAGACATAAATAAACCTGAATGCATTAGGTTATCAAAGTATATATATAAATGGGAAACATTTATCAGCCGATACGATAACCGATTATTTAGAATTATATCCGCTGATACCAATACTATACAGGGACCCCCGTCATTTAGTACATAATATCATAAGTTAAAATTAATAACAAAACTAAATGTTAATTTTCAGTTATGTTAATCCCTTGTTCTGACACTTGAACTGAGGCACTACACACAATTTAAGGCGCTCACAGTGAACAGTATTTGGAAGCTTGACCTTGCTGTATCTCCACAGCTGTATTTGGATGGGCCATTTGGGGAGGGTCATCAGGAGTGGACAGACTATGAGGTGTCAGTGTTGGTGGGCGCTGGGATTGGAGTCACACCCTTTGCTTCCATCTTAAAAGACCTGGTGTTCAAATCTTCAGTCAAGTCCAAATTTCACTGCAAAAAGGTACACTAGAATGTGCAAGTTTTCATTGTCCTGTAAAAAAATGATTATGTTTTTAACAGCTCTTAACATGGTGGCTCTAGGTGTATTTTATGTGGGTGACACGAACTCAGCGTCAGTTCGAGTGGGTGTCTGACATCATTAGAGAGGTGGAGGACATGGACGCTCAGGAGCTGGTGTCTGTGCACATCTACATCACACAGCTGGCTGAGAAATTCGATCTCCGCACCACCATGCTGGTAAATCCATTGTTTACTTGAGAATGATAAGGGATTTTATTGGTTTCTGAGATTACGGTAAGTTCCAGTGAACTACTGTGACGTAATTAAAAGCAAATTACTGATATGAAGTTATGGTTGGGTGTACAATTGTCTCTCTTTCTGTTTCTGAAGTACGTCTGCGAGCGGCACTTTCAGAAGGTGTGGAACAGGAGTCTGTTCACTGGCCTTCGCTCCGTCACACACTTCGGCCGCCCACCCTTTCTGGATTTTCTCAGTTCACTACAGGAAGTTCATCCAGAGGTGAGAAGCCAATCATTTGCATGTACTGCAAGATGCAGTGGAGCTTTACTGTTAAACTCCATCTAGGACAATAACTATAATTATAATTAATTAGACCGTTTTTAGAACGAATCAATTTAGTTCCATGAGAACAGGAACGTTTACACCATAACGATAATGAAACAAAAGAACAATATCACTATCGGATCGCATCACGAGTCGTTAGATTCAGATCGTTTAAAAGCGTGTATCGTGAATCATTTGATTTAACGTTAGATAGGGATTATCGTTATTATCTTTATCGTTATTGTTAGCATTCTAATTATCGTATATTGTTATTATTATTGTATAGTTATTGTTAAAATTATCTTCATCATTACAGTTATCCTTATAGTTATCATTATTATCTTTTTTGTTATGGTTATCATTTTAGTTATTGTTATAGTTAACTTTATCGCTATAGCTATCTTTATTGTTAAAGTTACAGTATCTTTATCGTTAGTTATCATTATCATAGTTATCGTTATCATTATAGTTGTCTTTAATGTTATACTGTAGTTATTTTTGTAGTTATCGTTATATTTATCGTTAAAGTTATGTTTATCGTTGCAGTTATTATCTTTATTGTTATAGTTAAAATTAGTTTTCGTTAAAGGTATTGTCAACATTTTCTTCGTTGTTACAGTTATCCTTAATGACACAAAGGCACATTATTATCTTTTTTGTTATAGTTACTTTTAGCGTTATAGTTATTGTTAAAGTTATCTTTATCGTTAGTTATCGTTATCATCATTGTTATTTTTAATGTGTCTTTAAAGTCATTTTTGTAGTTATCATTATACCTACCTTTATTGTTTTGGTTATCGTTACAGTTATCCTAGTTATTTTCTTTATCGTTAAAGTTACATTTATCGTTACAGTTACTCTTATAGATATAGTTATCTTTATAGTTGTAGGGCATGTTCTGTTGCATTATTTTACATTTTCATGTATTAGTAAATATCTGTGATTCATATGGGATTTTGTGAAAGGAGTCAATTGAAGATTGAGTATTAATAAGTCATTTAATTAGATCATTGTGACAGTTACATTAATCTGACATACACCACTGATCATTTTTCTTTGTTAAAGGTGGAGAAGATGGGGGTGTTTAGCTGTGGTCCTCCCGGTCTGACCAAGAACGTTGAGAAGGCCTGCCAGCAAATGAACAAACGTGACCAGGCACATTTTGTCCACCACTATGAGAACTTCTAGACTATGATTGAATCATATAAGAATACTTAACAGCAAATCACCGAATCATCAGTACTGATTCATTTTAATTAACTTGGAGTCCATTATTCCATTAATACACCTGAGTTGCCATTACTAGTGGAGGTCATCTGAAACTGTAACGCATCCAACAAATCAATTAAAACCCCAATGGTTTTATATAAAGAGAGATTAATGATCTTTTGGAGTTATTCTAAATGAATCACCTTTAGTTGCTACACATTTTTGTTGTTTTCTGCGTGTCTATTTTTGAATTATATGAAGTGCATATAAATGATCTACACTGTATGTAACGAATGATAAATAAATGAAGTGTTATTACATTTTTGTCTGTTATTGTCATTTAATTAAAGGTTATTGTTGAGGTCTCATTATCACTAAAAGGATTTATCAAATTCCATCAGCTTTTTTGATTGAATCTGATGATTTTGTGTTAAAAATAACCTTTTTTCTTTTTTGATGATGCCTCGTTGGATCAATAGCATGACTTTTCCGCCAAAACAACAGCTGAGATGAGCATCCGTTAATATATATTCCAAATACGTATTACAGTGCAAAACAGTATGATTATTGTAATAATATTGACATAACTGGCAACCATGCAATAACATAGAAATAAGGAAGAGTGCTGGGAGACAATATCACTGTTGGCAATGAGAATCCCGATTAATATCTGTTAAACTCAGTTAAACCCTTTGATTTCTTGGTCCATGCGTACAGACTAATACTAAACATAAAACTTTATATTATAATGTGCATAGGTTTTTAGACAGGTATATGCTTGTAGATACTATATCTGTACAGATATATTGAAAAACACAAATACAAACTTTTATTTTGCTTTGAACATGATGGACTGAATCTTAACACTGCTGATGCCTACTTAGTTTAATTAGCCTTTTTCTTTTTGCAATCTTTTAGCCCTGATAAAGGCCGAAACAGAACTATTGTTTTCTGTTTCACTTTCTGATCGTTTTCACATCTCCACTTTATAGATGTTGCATGTATTGTTCAAAACACACTCATTGGATTTGTCAGATGATCCTGCTATAAACAGATTAAAACCACTGTCACGGATGTCATAAAGTTTTAGGTCACCAATCATAATACAATAAAAGTATATGCTACAGTTTATTTTTATTTTTTACGTTTATGTTGTTTTATTTCAGTTTGATTTATATTCACTAAAATATTTTTTTGAGTGTTTGTTTGCAAAAAATACACTGTTCTGATTTATATGTGAATTATATTATATAAACATTTAATGATATCAACAGCTTTCTCCATTTTGCAGATTTGCCATGAAAACTGTTGAGAGATATGGTTAAAGAATATAATTTGTTATTGATTTCACAGCTTTAGAATGACTTTTCTGAGTAATTCAGATATGAAAGGCTTGGCCAGATATTATCCAGTCAGAGATATTATTAATGAGAACCATGATCTTATCATATCGTTAGCCAATCCAGTCCTAACCTATCCACTACAAATAAGCCAGTTTCCTTTCCTTTAGTATCTCATTCAAGCATCCCTCCTCCTCCTCGTGGAGGGTATACGGGGTCCGAGCCGGACGCTCACTAGGGTTCATATTTCCAGGGCTCAGAGTCCGCCAGGGCTCGCCCCCCAAGACATGCTATTACTATTTATAGCGTGAACTACTGAATTATAACTTGATAGGCCAATTTAACAAGAATCTTTGCTTTGAAGACTGTAATGAATTCAGGTAAATTGAGATGACTGGAATAACCCTCCAACTGACCTGAATTTCCTAGTTATATAGCTTTATTGTTTTATTATATATTAACTTGACATTATTTTCACTATAATTTTTTTTCACTTGTGTGAATCATTTCCATAAAAAGATGTTTGGTTTACTGTAAGAGGAAGTGTGCAGCAATGTGATGGGATGTGTATCAGTTTCTCCTCCCTTTTCCTACCTTAAGCCAACCTTTGTAATACAGATTAAACAAGGTTACGAGCCGTCTGAGATAAAACCAACACTAAAGCTTACATTAGATCAAGCTATTACTCATTCCATCAGAACCATATGTTAGGATAATGATAAACTTTATCCCAACTTCCTTTTCAGACCTGCAATCAATACAGCATATATAGCTTTAAATACATATAAACTAATGCATTCAAACTATTCATTGTGATTAACTGCATCCAAAATAAACCTTTTTCTCAACATGTTAAATGTGTGTGTACTGTGTATTATTATATTACTTATAAATAAATACACACACACACGACTGTGTAAAATAAAATTATGTTTATTTTTATATATTTAATATATTTATGCACAATATAAGTTATATTGTTATAAGTGTAAATATTTTTAAAAAAAAAATATATATATAATATAAATATAATATATTAAAAATATTATATATTTGATTATTTTGTAAATTCCAAATAATTGCCATTAAGTGCCTTTTAACCTGAAATACCTTTAAGATAATTTTGCGAACTCTTATTTTATTCTCTTATGAATAGAAACCTCAAGATAACAGCATTTATTTGAAATATAAATATTTTCTAACAATTTAAATGCCTTCTTAAATGACTTCAGTTTAATGCATCCTTGCTTAATACAATGTTAAAGCTATTTATATATGTATATATACACACACACATTATATATTTATTTGTTTATTTTTTTAGAAGTTTATGTATAATATACAAAACATTAAAATAACCTATTCAATCATTAATTTTAAGTAATTTTTTTATTTAAATAGTTAAAGGTGAAGCATTGGAAAGTTCCTGATTTTGTAATAAAGGAGGTACATTTACTGAGAATCAAAGATTTTAATGTAGCTCCTTGATTAAGATTATGTGGAATTGATAAGTGAGGGTGGGATCGGTCACGTACGCATCCAGGAATATGATCCTGGGGAATATTATGTTACTCATTCGCTTCCAGTGCAGTGGTAAGATCAATGCTGCATCATGTGATTGCAATCTTGTCATTTGTGTTATAAAAGGTTTCAGTATGATGGTAAAATAATGCCATCAGATTTTTATAATGTGTGACAAGCAGCCTGTTGTCTGTTGGTATTGAATAACAGGAGTCTGTTCAGGGTTAACATGTTCAGGTGTTATTTTTATACCATTAAATTGCTTGTTAACAATTTATAGAACTTAACTTAGTACCTGAAGAAACTTTAAATGGTTTAAATGGTTTTTAATCAATTGAATGTTTATTGTAAATCAAGAGTTGTATATGAGAATATAGGAGTCAGCATGAAAAGAGGACTCACTCACAGTAAGATAATACAGATTTCTTGTCAAACGGAAGCCAAACTTGTCACCTTTCATCAAAATGACACTCGCAATGTGTTTTTAAAGCATTGGGTATTGTAGCCAATCACAGGCATCACTGTTGGAAGCAAAGGCCAATCAGAGGTGTTTACTAGGACTAAACAGAATTAGCTTTTTCACGCAAAAGGTTCACTTGCTTATCTCTAAACACACATCTTTTTCTTTTCTTCTTCTTCCTCTTCTGTTCTTGAGGCTATGGCAGCCTAAAAACCTGTTTGTTTGATACTGAGTTGAGCACTATCCATTTTTTTCATGTCGCCTGTTTTGGTCAAACAGCAATTTTAAATATTGTTATAAAATACCATGTTTCACAAATGCATTGTGTCTTCACAAAAAAGTTTTGCCCTGAAAGTACTCACAAATGCTAATAGTGTTTAATTCGTTTTGTCTTGTCATGAATTCATAAAACAGGTTTACCAAATAAGCCAGGCTTATGGCAAATTAACTGGCAATAAGTCAGACTAACTGAAATAAGCCTGGCTTATTCTTTAATCTTGGTTTATGGAACAGGCCCCCGGTCTCTATAAGACTGTTTCAACGATAACATAAACAAACGTTACTGCGCATGCATACTCATGAATTAAATTTTGCACAGGTTCTGCTACTGTATGTGTACTGTATTAATCTGAAAACATTGTGTCGGTATGCTTTTATAGATAGATATGGCCATATAGATAGATAGATATGTAAAGATATTGTTAATCAAAGCAGTTAAATTTTTATTTTGAGGAAAAATAAACTGTTCTGATCTCGCAAACTATACATACCAGAGGCCTAAAGACAATTAATACAACTGCATAAAGCTTTTGAACCCGTCTCTTATTTCACTCGCTGCTGTTTGTGGGTCTCATGAATTTAAACGAAACTTTCTCATTGGACGATGCTGCCACCTGCTGGTCAGCAACTCATATTAAGCTCTTCTTTTTTTACCACTGTAAGAGACGCGGTATAAATAGCAATGGATAGATCCCCAAAACGGATCTTTTTTTGACATGCATCACTCACAATACACCGCAAAATTACTGTTATTTTTAATATTTTATGTTTTACAGTTTTATAGAGCCTAGATTACAAATAATGAGCAGCTCGACATCTTAAAAATGGCATACACATTTGATATCGAAGTTTTATTCTGATTCTTAGAGAAAGCACCAACTAAGCCTATAAGATATGTACAGTACGTTTTTATTTTAAGAAAAGAGGCAAAAAAATATTTACAGTTTACTCTGAATTGCTAATCGATGTTTTATTTCAAATATGAAGATCTGAAACAATATCTGCAAACAAATCGTTGCAGAAATTAAATCAAATATTTTTTTTTTCAATAAGTAAATATTAATATTGTTGGGTTAGGGTTTTGGGAGCATCGACTAAAATGCAAATGGGAATTCTTCACATTGTTTACCAGTATGTTCAATGTTGTCATTGTCCTGGAAGAGGAGGTTGTGATGAAAAACGTAGGAGACTTCACAAACGCATTCATTGTCCTCTTTGAAAAAAGAATGAATGAGAAGCATAAGGAGTTCAAATATATGTTTATTCAGAATTTCTTCTTGAACCTTGGGATTGAGAGCAGCAGAAACGTCTGAGGAAGTTATTGCAAACGTAAGTAAAATATCAGTGAAGGGAAAAATGACTTGGTGTTTTATGATCGTTTACATTTCTGCCAGTATTTGTTATAATAATGTTTAATGTGCGAGGTGAAGTTTTATGAACGTCTTGAATGTATTTAGTGTTTATATTGATAGAAAATAAGGTCTTTGGCCTTAACAAGTCACAAATTGCATTGCATTTTATTTATTTTGCATCTATTTTTCAAGGCTTTGGCAACTGTAAATAGTTTTAATTTTGATGTTTATATACTGTATAACAACACAAAATGTATTTATCCAGGGGCCTGTTCCATAAAACAAGATTAGAGTACAAGCCAGGCTTATTTTGGTTAGTCAGGCTTATTGTCAGTAGATTTGATACAAAATAAGTCTGACTAACTGAAATAAGCCTGGCTTATTTGGTAAACCTGTTTTATGGAACAGGCCCCTCTGGAAGTGAAATAAAAATAATATTGTGCAAATCTATTCACATATTCCCACTGGAGCGGTAGATTTGGTGTTCATGAAACCCTATTGTGTTTCTTGTTTTTCAGCTTCTGCTATAGAGGCATTTGATTAAATAAAGATGCTGCTGATCATTAAAGCTCTTCTTCTCATTTCGGCTGCTCTAGAACAGGTATAAGCTTGTATTGTAGTATGAATATTACACAGATGAGTACCGATCATGTGATTATCATGATTCCCCACAGGATCACAGAGCTGCTGCTGAAGGAGTGATCTATCCATTCAACATGGCACTGAATTCAGTAGACGACCAGTACGACGGATGCACAGAAGACATGGCTCACCTGGTGATGACAGAATACCTGGAGAAGGAACTCAATAACTCAGCTGAATTTAAAATGGCTTGGCGAGAAGCTGAAAGCAACGTTTCGGTGCCAGAAGATGACTTAACAGAGAATCATTTGATCGCTATTTATGTGTACACCAATAAAGAAGTATATCGGGAGTTCAATAACGCTGTTCGCAGAGAGAAAGAAAATTACAAAAGCATGACATACCCCTGGTATTCGCTTCACTTTTTGTTAACTGAGGCCATACAGCTTCTTAAGAAAACGCAAACAGGTTGTAAGTCGACTTATCGTGGTACGGATGTCGAATTTGATAGCGATGTACTGGACACAGAGATTCGTTTTGGCTCGTTTACGTCTTCTTCTCTCAATCGTTCAGTAGCAGAAGAGTTCGGGGATGTCTTTTGTTTCGAAATCTACACTTGTGAAGGTGCTGAGGTGGCGAGGTATTCAAAGTTTCCTGATGAGGACGAGGTGCTGATTCCTCCGTACGAGACGTTTAAAGTCTCTGCTGTCAGGAACCGAACGGGTCAGAGTGATCTCTGGTGTCAAACTGTGTTTACCTTGGAAAGCTCTGGGAAAATCAGTGACCTGAACTGTAAGTTGTTTAACAGCGGGAATCAGGCTGCTGGTTTTAGTGTTTTACTCATTGTAACATTATTTAGCAAAATGTTTACCTCGTAATTTTGTATGTTTCCTCTGTTTGCTTGTCAGAGTCGACTCATCTGAATCACTGAACGTCATCATGAAACATTAGCATATTGCACGCCCAAGTGTTGGTCTGATTAAAAATGCTAATTTATTTTTTACCACTAGGTGTCACTTTTGGAGCGTTAAAATATCTGTTTCCCCAGTAACGCTGTACACGAAGCAGCACTGCGCTCAGAAACACTGCTTTATCAGACACTACTACGCTTAAATGAGTCCAATCACAGCAGATTAGCGTCATGCAAAGGAGGGGTTTGAAATCGAATTGTTTGGGAGTCGTGGAGCAATTAAGATAAAAATAAATACATCTTAGAAGACAATTAAAGAGTTTTTTGACCTTGAATGCATGTCAACCTGTTACTGGGGACTCCCACATTTTATTACCCATAATAGGAAATAGGAAACTGTGATGGTACCTATTGGACTGTAGTAATTGGTTCTGTTGATAACTTGTCAAAACCAATAAATAATATATATTTTTTAATGGTTAAAAGTTGATGGCTCTCTAATGTTTATAATTATATTTGAGGTGGAAAGCATTAGAATTTCTGTGATGCTTTCTGTTACAGTATAGTGAGGAGACAAAGGCAGCTTTTCAAAACCTGAACTGAATCATTTGGTTTTCTGATTTTGACTTAAATACACCCGAGTACTTCTTTTTATATAGATTTTACATCTCTGATCTTGTTTCATACATGCATTGAATATATTTTCTGTTTATTTAGAAAGAATTGTCACATCACGTGAGAACCAACTTATGTGATAGATTACTCTACAATTTGTATAATACACGCAACACAACCTAAAATACTGTGACAATAAATGCCATTATTCAATTTTGTAGGCAAGTTAATTAACTAATTAACTTAACTACTTAAGCCACTTGGCAATAAACACCAAACATGGTGTTGGACAAATGGACAAATAGATAAATGAATAAATAAAAATATGTAGCCTAATTTAAGTTTCAAACATTGATATAGTAAAAAAACAAACAAAAATACAAAAAAAATCATTCTTCAAAGTCTGGGGGTCAGTCTCTGTAGCATACATGAAAGATCCTTGATTACAAAAGGCTATTTTTCACCCTCTTTGAACAGAACAACAAAGTTATCATGTGAACCTTATTGACACTGATTTGAGAAGAACTGTTTTTATTAGTTGAACTTCTACACTAAGTCTTTATTAATAACTACTTAATTAAATGCATTCACTTAACCACAAAAGTTGATAAGGTATGATAAATACAGAACAATTAAAATATTTTATGGCCATTTTTTAAACCACTTTATGGACTTTTAAACATGTCAGAATTACTAAAACTGAAAAAGTAAAATGTTTAAATGTACTTCCCTCTAGAGTCTGGTACTGCAGTCAGGATTTTTACTGACTATATAGGCTACTGTATATCTCCAGTAAATGTGAAAAAATAATAGAATTACTATATAATGCATATATATATTTAGTCTCATAATAAATGCAATGTTTAAAAAAATGAATTTTATTGTGTTTTCTTGTTTATTAAAACGAATAATTATTTATTTATTTAAATAGTTATTTACACAAAAAAATGTATTTCAAATACACAGACTATGTATTCCTGTTTAGAAATAGACAGATCAAACTAACCGTAGTCTGCTTAACAAAAGCTAATCCTATTACCATCTGTAAGTACCAAGCATGTACTTTGTCTCTGTCCAGATTGTCCTGCTGTCCCAGACACTTCGGGTGTCACAACAAATACAGGCTGCACAAACAAGCATGGTCACGTATTAGTTGTAAAAAAATATGCACTTTCCTTTCTTCGATGGAACTGTTCAAGACGTCTTAGTGGGAATCCTCAATGTGAAGATGTTTGGAAGTGGCTCTAAGAAGTGGTTTATCAAGAAGAATAAGAGACAGAGGACTAAAGGAAGGAAGCCTGTCAACAGGAAGAGAAAGAAATGGGTCGCTAAGGTCCTGAAGCAGCACAGGGAGATGATCCTGAAGGAACTGGATGTTAACAAGGTGCTGCCGTACTTGGTGTATGACAAAGTGTTTTCTCTCGGGGAATACAAAGATATCCTGGGCCAAGACTCCAACAAGAAACGAGCCGAGCTCTTCCTGGATCAGCTGTCCCAGAAGGGCCCGTGTGCGTTCAATGCCTTCTGCTCTGTGCTGGAGGAAGTGTGTCCTCACCTGCTTACCTGCTTCCTGTTGGATGCTGAAGGTAAATCAGACTTTTAGGAACTAGTAAGCTATTTAGACAGACGGAGGACATACCTCATGAAAACAGGTCCCATTTCACTCTAAACAAAACTAATTGAATAAAAGGGCTATATAAGGAAAATTTAATATTTCTAAGCATTTAAAAAAAAAAATATATATATATATATATATAATGAGAATATTGACAGAAATGTGCTTAACAAAAATAAGAAAATGACATAAAATGATTATTATTGGGGGGAAAAACAGTAAATATAGTCTAGTTTTATTATCTTTATATAAATAATATTATAATATTATATATATATATAGGTGCCATTTTTTATGAAATAAGTAAATAAATTAATATTTCTAATTATTTTCTTCAGATTCTGGGATGAAATATGACCTAAGCCTGAATTGTGACATTTTTCCATGTACAAGAAAGTTTTTGGATTATGATAATTGACAACATTGAGAGAAATGTGCTGAATAGAAATGAAAATATTATTAATATTATTATAAATAATATATTAATCAAAAAAGCAATGAAACATACTCATAAATAATGATCCACTTCATTAAAATAAATAAATGAAAATCATACATATGCACACAGTGCATAAGTAAATAAATTGATTAATAAATATTTCTTATTGATTTTCTCATATTATTGGATGAAATGTGAACTAAAAATAAATTGTGAAATTCTCTCATAAACTATTATGAATAAACTATTCCATGTCAAGGGGTAACGTGATTCAGAATAACAGAAATATTATTATTATTTTTAGCGTTCCTATTTTTATTTATTTTTTTAATATAAATAGGAACATAAATGAGGTTGGTGTAGGATCCAGCATTAATGCAAAGCCTTGGTACCTCCACAAACACCATTGCAAATCGCTGAGGTTTCTTATCTTAATCTAATCTTAAAGAGTAGTTAAAGCCCCAGTTGACTAGCATGGAAGTACAGACACCAGTCAGGTCTGTATGGCCCACAAACTCAGTTAAAGCCAGCGTGTCCCACTAAGAGCTGGCAGAAAATAGCCCGCTTAAATCCGCCCCTCTGAGGAGATTACCGGATAGCCCTGGCGACATGCAGTGACGGCCATAACCCAGCATATGGCCTCAAACTAAACTCTCTAGGTTAAACTTGTTGGCTAATTTACCTTAATCTTGCAGTTTGATGTAGACAGATTAATGTGAGGATGATAAAGAGGCCAAATTACCAGGATAGCTAAGCTATCACTCAAGCTATAGGGGGCTAATGACTTATTCATGCAATTAATCAACCGTCTTCCCTCTTATAGAAGACCTTGGAAGAACATTCTTAGCTATGTAACTTGTGTTACGGACGCGTCGTGATTTTAGATCAACAGTAACAGTTTAATTTGGCGCCTGGAGAGGGCGCTCGATATTTGGTATAAACACCAGTAAATGTACACAGCTTGTTTAAAATTATTGCGTTGCATTGAAATACAATTACATAAAGGAAAGAGGAAAAATAATAACAAGTAAGAAAGTACGAGTAAAAAAATCATATGCCTTAATGAAACTGTTATAATATATATGTTTATGTGAATCAAAAATACTGTACATCAAAAACAAAATGGTCCAGACAGCAAATTTAAAGCTGCAGTGCGTAACTTTTAAATGGCTCACATTTATATCATCAATTACCAAAGTGATGATTCAGTAAGCCTTAACGATTCCACCGGGAAATAATATAGATTACAAAATAACATGAACACTACTGTACCACTACCACCTAGTACTGTAGTGTTCTAAATTCCCAGAATGCATTGCACTTTCCCATCACCTAACATCATTTACTCACTGAATCTTTCCAAAACACTGATTCGTTTCAGAGCGCCGTCATTGCATTACTATTCAGACACTGAAGTCAAAGTAAACTTTTCAAAGGTGTCTGAAAGATTTTGGTCTCCTAAAAGTAGCTGTTTCTCTGTGTTGTTTCTCCCTTACAGATGGCTCAGCTGGAGGAAACAAGAAGCAAGGGCAAACTAAACCAGCGCACAGCCAAGAGAACACACTGTCAAAGGGACAAGACACGGGTAGTTTTCTACCTATGTACACAGACCCACTTTTTGACACGAGGTAAGATTTCTCATCACTTGCGCTGTAATTGCCGCAATCTGTCCCCCCAAGCTTCCTCTGTGTCGTTTTGCATAATGAATGAGAGCCTGAAAGGGCCTAGTACTCTAGTTCTAAATAGAGCACGACGTCAGGCTTTAAACTGCTGGTTTAATTCTCTTTTTCGCATTTGCTTTCTCATTGATGTTTTTGGAGCAAAATTTCAAAAACTACTAGCTATCATGTGTTCTCAAAACTTAGACTAATGATCAGGGTTCTTCTTAGTAACGTTTTTTTGTTGTTGTTTTTTTCCAAAAAACTTTATTTCGGCATCCCTGTAACGCTTTTAAATGTCAAACTAGGGTTCAGAGCATAACAGTGTTCACAAACTGGGATGTTCTCTTAACATTAGCATATAACCAGGGTAAAATATTTATGAAACATGTTTAAAGAATGGTTTGAGATAAGGCTTTCGTAACATAAAGGAAATGTTAGTAAGCATTCACACATGTTTTGGGAGAAAAATCCCGCCATTTTTTGGAATCTTATCCTAGTATGTTCTCAGAACTTTGACGTTTTAGGTTCTTTCAAATTTAGGAACATTCTTGCAGTAACGTTTTTTTTTGACGAACTTTAGTTCAACATTCTTTTTTTGTGTTCAACATTCTTTTGATGCTTTTAAATGTCACACTATGTACAGAGAACATAACAGCGCTTGCAAAGTGGAATGTTTTCCTAACATTAGCGTACAACCATTTGTTTACGAAACGTTAAAAACTGGTTCGAAATAATCTTTTTATAACTTAATAAAAAAGTTAGTCAAACATTCATGTGGGCTGTTGACACAGAATATGTTTTTCCATTTCTCTGTACTACTTTTTCGTTGTTCTGTAAATGCAAGCTAGATTGGTGTTTGATTGTTGCGCTCACATCTCATGCGTGAAGCAGAATTGTAAAATGATGGTGCTCAATTAAAAAACTTTTTTAAAAGACGCACCTTGACACAAAACTCAAAAAGCGTGTTATGTGAATGGCTTCTTAGAACATATTTTGTTAGCTTTGTAGGATTCTACGCAATCTGAAGTTTCGCAGTGGGTTCAAGTTTGCAAATTAGCAAACAATAGAAACCAATACCAAACCAAAAAATATTATCTTTTTCCAGTAAAACCATTACAAACACTTTTTGGGTGGCACTTTTCCAATAGAATTTAACATCCCACCATGGAAATCCATCACAAACTAGTAGACACCATTATACTTTCCATTAAAACCAATGCAGTTCCCATTATAACCATTAAATCCATTACATTTTCTATTGTGTTTTGGGCAGGGTTCTATTGTTTCTTTCTGCAGGGTGTTTCGTGAGCTTGCTACACTACTGACAATAGACTTTTTGCCTGCAACATTTCCCAGTTTGAGCTAATGTGACCATGTTTTCCTGGCCAGTTTGTCAATAGTAGGTGTCGAAACTCGAGAACAGTCAAAGTGTGAGTTCTTGCATTGCATCAACACATTTGGGTAGATAGGCAGAAGTGCTGAGGATGCTGCTGTTTGTCTCGTTTGATGTGTGAATCCCGTCTCATCCGTCTTCTGTATTTCTGGAGTCTCTGGAGACGTTGACCTTTTCTGTTCGGGATGCTTATCAGGCCTGAAGGAATGTCCGCAATTTTTGTGCCCTTTCAGTGGCATTTCTTTATTTTGTTTAACTGCAGATATCATACATAAAAGGCTTGCGGTAATTAGTGTAATGCAACGTGTATCCAGAAATATACACTTATTTTACTCAAGTTGTAAATGTCAGTTTTCAGTCTGAAGTAAAATGAATGTCATTAAGAAGTTTTTTAAACATGTCTTTCTGTTAAGCTGCACAGTGTTGGTTCTTTTACTGTCTCAGGCGCATGCAACCAGTGTAACGTGAATCTGATTAGTAGTCTGAGTTGGTAATTTTCAGTGTAACAGAAACAAACAAAAGCAAACATCCAATAAATGAGCAAATTCCCATGAGTGAGTTAATACCATGTCGCATATGTTTTGGGAGCAAAGTCGATTCGGATGTTATCACGCTATTTGAATGGGCTCTTATCAATCGTTATCAGCCTATTCATATGGGTCAGTAGGGGCCTGCTGCACCTACTGGTAAAACGTAAAATTAAGTTAATTATTCTAGCGATTAGATTGTGTTTATTTAACGTGTACACCTACCCCAAACCTAACACCTACCCATGATAGAAAAACAGTATTATTGACGTAAAGTGTTAGAAAAAAAAAAATGTTCGATTGATGTGCGCATGCCCAGCAGTCCTATGGATGATAACAGCCTTCTAAGCTTACTAGTAGGTGCAGCAGGCCCCTACTGACCCATATGAATGGGCTGATAATGACTGATAACGACCCATTCAATCGAGTGATATATATATGTGTGTGTGTTTTATTTAAGTGATGAACGTCCTTGAACTGCACTTGAGTAAATAACTTTCCAATTCTACTTTCCAACTTCAATTCAACATCATGTTGCATTTGCCCATTTAAATTCAAACTGATTTCTGTGAACTGGAAAAGACCTAGTTCTTTGAATCTGAATGTTACTCATCCCTGACTGACAAAAGACAACTTAGATGACAGTTTGTGTGTGTTTCGCCTGTGGTTTGTCTAGTAACAGTTGTCGGGTGGAGAGTGTCTGCCAGTGGTCTGTATTCAACAGTGGAAGCGACCTTTGATGAAACCAGAAAACAGTACCATTGACTTCAATATAAAACAATATGTATAAGAAATTGCACATAAAGCTTCAGGCACTAATGAGTTATGAAGCACATGATCAAATCTGGACTTCACAGATCGTGTGCCTGTGTGTTTGAGAAGATCACAAGCTTAGAAAGCGTGACAGATGGACGTGGTTGAGAACAGCGTGAAGCCGTTTCCTCAGTCTCTCTCAATCCACACTTTATCTCAGTTTATCTTCCTGTCTAATTACACATGATTAGCCTGATTGTCGGGTTAGAATGAAGGCAGAACTTTGAGACATACAATGCAGCACTTTCTGCTGAATCCATTAAAAAAACGTATTAACAACTATAGCAAGTCTCCATCTGGATCTCCAAACGCCTGTTAATACTGCTTTAGAAAAAATAATGTGAAATATGTCATCTTTCATTTAACTATCACAGATGTTCTTCTCAGACATCTGAGAGCCTTTACAATGCTACAGTTGCGTTCAGCACATTCAGAATTATAGCCAAAAGATAATTTGACAAATCAATTCAATTAACCAGTGTTGACCAGTGTTGGGGAAAGTTACTTTTAAAAGAAATGCATTACAATATTGCGTTACTCTCTAACAAAGCAACTAATACCGTTACTCAGTTACTTTTTATGGAGAGTAATGCATACGTTTTTTAAATATGGGCAGAGCTTAAGTGTTTGTTTTTAATATAAGAAGTTCTGTTTACAGCAAATGTAAAAGCCCTTTCACCTCAGGCTGAGGAAGAAGTAAATTCACATCTGTAAAGTAGAATACAGGAGAAGAAAGTTCGATACTTTTCAGCAATAAAAAAAAGCAATGAGGCATAGAAGTTAGTTTTAAAATAGTTTTTAAATAGTCATTTTTGCTTATGATTATGGTTGAACTGAATCATCAAATGTCGGCAGCAAAGACATTGATTAATAAAACGGGATTAGATACATTGATGTAATAGTTGATTTTAATTCATTTTGATGAATACTGAATACACATTTGATGAGTGAGATGAATTAATGCGCATTCCCATATGCAACCCTGGACAACAAAACCAGTCATCAGTGTTATTTTTCCGAAATTAAGATTTATACATGGTCTGAAAGCTGAATAAATAAGCTTCTCATTGATGTATGATTTGGATGGAGAGGGCAATATTTGACTGAGATACAACTATATGAAAATCTGAGTGGACAGAAAAATCTAAATGCTGAGAAAATCACCTTCAAAGTTGTCCAAATCAGATCTTATCAATGCATATCACTAATCAAAAATTACGTTTTAATATACTTTCGGTAAGAAATTGGCTAAATTGCTTCATGGAACATGATCTTTACTAACTATCCTAAGGATTTTTGGCAAAAAAAGAAAAATCAATAATTTTGACCCATACAATGTATTTTTGGTTATTGCTACAAACATACCTCAGCGACTAAGGTTTTGTGGTCCAGGGTCACAATATAGTGTTGAACTACACTGTATTCACACATCACACTCAATGCTCTGTATTTCTGATTTCTCCCAACATGGAGTCAGGAGACTCGTCAGTCAATAAATGAGAAAACAAAGTAACTGTCGTTATTTTTTTTTAAAGTTACAGTACCCCGAAATTAAAAAGTAATGCGTTACTTTGCTAGTTACTTGGAAAAGGTATTATTACGTAACTCGCGTTACTTGTAATGCGTTACCCCCAACACTGCTTAGACACATTATAGCAGTTATCTGCAATTAAATGAAAAAGTATTGCAGTTTTAATTCTTATTAAATGTTGTTAGCTGAACTTTAGAGTGTGTTTGATCTATTTCAGTACATCTGTAATATCATCATAACTTCTATTTTTAATGTATTACTGAATTATACACTACCGTTAAAATCATCAGCCTGTGCTTTAGTATGTTGATCAACATAACCAAATAATTGTGCTTTAATAAGAGTTGTACTTGAAGTAAAACCTTTAATTTGGCATTACTACAATATATATACAGAAACTGATTTTTGTGCCAATCATGCAAGTGTTTTAATCATTAACTCCTCAAATAAATCGCAGCTAATAAAGACAACATCTAAAGAGTTCATGCATCTGTTGATCAAATGAAGGATCGTAGACTTTCTGAAAATAAGCAGCTAAACAATCAAATGCAAGAATAAAGTTCACAGCAATCCAGACATGAAATATAATCATATATAGAGACAAAGTGAAGCGTGTCCATCAGAGTAAGACTCATCTCCATCTCTTTACCTGTGCCACAGATCTCAACAAAATGACAGACATAAACAATCAGTCAATAACAGAGACTTACCGTAACAGTGCAGCTGCTGTAGCTGATGTATTGAGTCTGTTGGTGTCTGTGGACTCCTGCAGGTTTGTCCTGTACTGCTCGTCCAAATCAGTCACTAGACGGCTTGTAAGGCACTTAATCCACACGCCTCCCCTCCGCTCCTCTCCTCCTCTTTTCTTCCTCCACCTCTTCTCTTCTGTAGCCCCTGCTGCTCAACAGCAATTAAAGTCTCTTTTGTCCTGTGCTCATGAACCCCAGACTATCTCAGCAGCTCGCAGTTAGTCATTTCATTACAGTTGTGTTTAAATAATGTGATGAAATGCTTGGGATGTGCTAGAAAAACCTTTAGGATTGACATTTATTGGTGTCCAAGTAGACAGTTTATAGCTTTTTATATACATATAAGTATTTAATATTAATAATATAATTTACATTATTAGCATGAGAATTCAAGTCAACAGTTTACTTCCTAATGAAGCTGTCTAATAACCTGGAATTGTATATTGCAAATATTGTTAGGTATATTTTGCATCATTGAGATTAAAGAGTGTAAAAAATATTTTTGTAACATTTTAGGATATTGTTAAGTTTAATGTACGGGAAAAGCAAATGCAGTGGATTTCAGAAGTGGATAGAAGATGACTCGACTGACTCCCTGGTTAAAATTATTTTTTATTATTGTATTATATTATTTATTTATAATTTTTTTATTTACTTATGGGGCAGGAAGCCGTGTAATAAGCAGGATAATGTACAGCAAGCAGGTTGTTATCTCAAAATAAATCATTTCAACGCGTAGCTGGACATTATCAATAACTTATTGTAAAGTGTTCCCTTTTATTTTATTTACTTTATATATATATATATACACATAGTTTTTGTTAAGAACAACATTCACGTTTTTTCCTTTTTGCATGTTGCTTTGTGTAAGTGTTCGCTAAATATTTATAATATAAATAGTATAAAATATTTTATTTAACCTTATTAAAAAAAAAAAATTACATATATTTTAAAATTTGGTGCTTCACTTTGTATTTAAAAGCTGCATAAACATATCCTGACGATCATGTTCTGCTGATGATAAACCAAGACCTTTTGATACATTTGAGTTGACCAACACTTCCTGTAAATATTTCTCAGTCACTTTACATCACAACTAAAACTTCGCTGGCATACTGTATCTCCTGCTCAAGACGCTCTGCAGACTGTAGACATGGAGTCTTTGCTCCTCTCTGGAGGCTGTGTTTTGCCACATGCTGTCACAGGTCTTAACAAGATAACCGGCCTAATTAAAGTCTGAGCAGAATCCAGCACAGCAGCCACCGAGACAGATGGACACTGATTGAGGTCAGAGGCAATATGCACAAACACAAAGCACAGAAAGACTGAGAGAAAGGTGAAGAGGACAGACTTTGTCTCACATTAGTGACTCATTAATTACCATCCAGTCACAATGTAACAGACAGTTTGAATCACTGAAAAATGCTGTCATTATTCTGAGCCAAACAAGGAGGATAAAAACGGGATTATTATGATATGATGCTTAAAAAGCTTTTGTCTTTCTGTTTAAAGACCATAAATGTAAAACAGCGACTGGACAAAACTAGTAATTTGACATTTAGAGTATTTGTGGTGTTTTATTTAGTGTTGTCTTAGACCATAGCATGATATATTATATCAGAAACAGAGCAGCAACTGTACTAACAAGTCATGAAAGTAAACTACACAAAACATTAGTATCATTATCACATTGTTCTCCAGTCAGGTTAGTTAACTTGTGTAACTTATAACTCGTGTTGGTGTGTCAGCTCTGCTCCTGTTTCCAGGAAGACAGAAATCAGCTCAGAGGTCAGAGGTCACTCACCTTTGACTGTCCTGTACTGGAAACCGTCAGATGAGTTTACAATGAAGGCATGACACAGAGTTACTTATAGAAAACGACTCTGATTTATTTGATGATTTAACTTTCTGAACTCTCAGTCAAAGCATTTGTATTATTTAATTACAAAACAAACAAAAATGCAAATTAATGTAAAAAGTTCAGAAAAATATTTATCTGGAAATTTATGCAATTTTACACATAATAATCAATAATGATCACATTACATAAAACTAAAATCACACAACAAAACAATTTTCAATATTTTTTGAGACCCCCCCCCCACCCAAAATTTCACAAGTAATGTTTTCAGAGGATCCATGTCTTAATAAGAGAAGCCGAGCTGTTGCTGGTGAGCTGTGGGATGAGGCTCCATTTTTATTTAATTTAAAGGGGATGTAACTTGAATGATTACATATTTGATTCTAATTATACAATAATATAACATTTTGTATATGTAACTTATATAGTTTTATTATACAGTACAAAAAATGTCTCATTTTATTGATTTCAACAACTTTATTAAAGTGCCCCTATTATGCCATTTTAAAGGTTGCTAATATTGTTTTATGAGTCTCTTAAAACAGGTTTACATGTTTGCAAGGTCAAAAAACACTTTCTACCCCATTTCTAAACGATTGGTAAACGACTCGTGTGAAGCAGTTCCAAGAATCAGTCTGTCTAAACCCCGCCTCTCTGTGAGCACTCACTGCTATGATTGGTCATATGGTGCAGTCCTTTATGATTGGTCTACCGCCATCTTTCTGACATTACTAGGGATGCTTTCAGAGAGCATACATCAACTAGTTAGCATGGACTACCATGGAAAGGGCTCGCAATTTGCTTTTGTAAGTGAATCGGACACACCTCTACCAGGCACGTCGCCAAGGGGGGGCATTGGGGGGCAGTGCCCCCCCAAACGACTCGACGTGACCCCGTTTGCGGGGGGCCCACATCGCAAGTGGGCACATGGCGACAAAGTTAGTATTATTAGTATATGTGTGTGTGTGTGTATATTTATATATATTTATAAACAATAAACACTCTACGAGGAGTGTAGCATTATCTCAGGCTCTTTTTGAAGGAAGTTTCTTTAAAGAACATTTGTGTGGCAGCAGACTGGTCCTACCACTCCCAGCGTTGTCTCTTTGAACATTGTTATTTCTATGCCCAGTGGAATATATAGTGTACACAAGATTCCTTAAAGGATCCAAAACAGTGGTAATGGCCCATTGATGCAGAGTCTCATTACTGACTGAACAAGCATTAGTAATCTATTTGTTTTTGCAAGCCTTTGTGTCATAGGACTGAAGACTTTTTTATCCTCAGTGAACATCAGCCTCATATACAGTAGGTCAGATCTCTGCTGACGAAGAGCAAAGGAGAATTAACCTAATGTCTGCGCACACGACCCCTGAGTGTGAGGAGGATATACAGCATTACGATAAACCACTGAATTAATCATAGCATTACCTTAACTCACCTCTTGTGTGAGTTTATCTGGACTTCGGGGGTTGAAAGGGTACACTGGCGCGTTTGACTGCCGCTCCTCTCTCCCACTAATTTTAAAGTTAGTCTTTGTGGCTTTTGTGCCTGTGTTATTTCTCTATCGTGATGTGGCATTATGCTGTGTGAGTCTTGAGTCAATGTTGAGTGTCTTGTCTTGAGCATTTCTGCACCACTTTCTACTGCTGTGGTTACAGTATATAGACCTCCTAAGACAAATAGTCTTTTCATCAGATATATTGTCCTATCTCACTCTGAAATTTGAGAGAATCCTTCTCTTAGGGGACTTTGACATTCACATGGATATAAAAGACTCAACAACAACAAAAGACTTTCTGGCTTTATTGGATTGCTTTGAGTTAGATCAACTTGTGGACTGCCCAAAAAAAAATTTTTTTTGAGTTTTTTTAACACAAAAAAAATTTCTAATGTACGCAAGAATATTAACAATACTGCGTCATCTGCATCCTCCTCAAACATTACAGCATTCCATAGACATTCTCTCACTAACTATCCTTGACTCCCAGTCTCTCAATGAAATAGTTTCAAAAATGAAAGATACGATTTCCTGTGTTGATCCATTTTCTTTTTGTTTGTTTAAATTATGTTTTGATTCTCTATGTCCTAGTGTTGTCACAGTAGCAAAATGTCAGTATTCGGTACCAATACCAGTGAAAATCCATGGTTCTCGGTACCAAAATTGGTACCAAAGCAAAACACAAAAACACTTTTAGATAAGAGTACTTTTATTTAATCAAACAGCGCAAACTACTTTTCATAGCCTAGAACTGCTTTTCTGATGGACCGATTTTAAAGATACAAACATTAACCTGTCATGTGTTGAGGCGAGACGAGTTCTCTCTCGTGGTGCATGTGTGTAGCGAACCCCTCAGTGGAGCAGTGAGCGGAGGACACGATTGAATCAAATGTGAAATATTTAATAACAAAAAACTCCAGAGTACAAACACACTCGAGGGAAACACAACATAACGTTAACAAGACCTGAATACAACAAAAGAACAACGGTATTTAAACATACAAATCAAAGACAAAAGTGAGGGCAGGTGTACAACACAGGTGAAACGATCAAACTAATGAGGGCAAAACCAAAATGACACAGACAGCGGTGGAGACAATACAAGACAGGAACAGAATGTCACATTACACCCCCTCCCGGAAAAGGCGCACCTGCGCCATGAGCAAGATCGATGGGGAGGGGGGACTGGCCGGCCACACGGGCTGGACAGTTCTGGGTGGCACCGGATCGGGTGCCTTCACAGGCTGGACAGTTCCAGGGAGCACCAGGTCGGGTGCCTTTGCAGGCCACACAGGCTGAATAGTCTTTAGGGGCACTGGCCGTGGTGGATTCCCAACAGTCCACTCAAAAACCCCAATCCCGCCCATCCCCTCCAAGATACACTCCTTACTGCCGGGAGGCACACAGGGGGTAATAAACCTCTGGAGGGCGCTCTGGAAGCGCAGCAGACTCGGGCCAAGGCGGCAGGTCCTCCTCCGACACAGGCTCAGGTGGATCAGGTGATTCAGATGTTCTTCATTCGTATGTTGGAAATAAATAGATTGTCCACTTCGGATCCATCTCTGGCTTTGTTCTTTAATGAATGAAATATAATTTACAATAAAAGACACATGGATTTGTGACTCAATGTATCTTACTATACGGTAAGAACCACCTATTCACATTCCTTCTCACACAATAATCAGGGTTTAAATGTCATATGACAAAAACCAGCTCCTACCATTCCACACCGCCATCTAGTGGTTAAATTTACATTTGTTCCTACAGCTCCCTACTCCGCCTGGCTTAAGAACAAAGTCGCCACCACCTTCGTCTCTCTCGACAGCGCCGCTGAGAAGGGGTATGACTTGCTGCCACCGCTCGACCAGCCTGTTGCAGCCCACCTCTGTCCTCCGACCTCAGCCGGGTGGAAGGCGAAACCAGCGCATCCGTCGAAGCCCTGCAGGACCACTTCGGCGCTCGCCGGCAGAGCGTACTCTTCAGCCAGTCAAGCCGCTTCAGCCATTCACGGGATGGACATATAGCCTTACTGTGTTGGAAAGGCATCTGGGGCTTAACCTAACACAGATTAAGCACGTGATTCAGATAGTTACCCGCTCTAGTCCCCAAGCGAGACGGCGGCCTCAGGCCCATCCTAGACTTTAGGGTTTTGAATAGCGCTCTTCTCAAACGGCGCTTCAGAATGCTAACACTCAGGAGAATTATCTCGCAAGTTCAGCCAGGAGACTGTCTTTTTTCTCTGGACCTGATAGATGCTTACTTTCACATTCAGATATCTCCCAGTCACAGGCCATTCTTAAGATTTGCCATCGAGGAGATTGCATATCAATATACGGTCCTGCCGTTTGGTCTCTCCCTGGCCCCTCGCACGTATAGAAAGTGCATGGACGCAGCACTTTCCCCCCTGAGAATGCGGGAAAACCGTGTACTGAATTATCTGGATGACTGGCTCATTCTAGCCAGATCGCGGATAGAAGCAGAGGAAACAGGGAGATATTACTTAACCATTTGCATCACCTCAGACTCAGAGTGAACTTCGCAAAGAGCAAGCTGACCCCCAGCCAACAGATAGTTTTTCTGGGCACAG
>JAUCMT010000059.1:16626356-16644935 GCA_032357475.1 Enteromius thamalakanensis
CACGACATGCGTGTGACGTCATTAACAATGGCCCTATGTTGTTGAACTAACGTGGTTCAAACGACGGAGATGCGTCCATGTTCGGGAAACAGTCGCGTGTAGCTAGTTCGTTTCCAAAACAATGCATCGCACTACGGTTTATCAGCGAGTTCCATCGTTGTTCGGGAAACGCACCCCTGTATAGTAACCGACACGATCTGTATATGCTATTAATAAAACATTTCGTCATTATTTTTGTAAGGATCATTATTGCCATTTCTAGCCGGTTGGAAGGGGTGCCCTTTTTTCAGGTCAGAGCAACTGCCCCTCAAAATTCCTGTGCACGTCCCTGGCCGTTAGTGTATCGATTATTTATTGCGACAGGGGCACAACAATATATTGCAATATCGTTTTTTTTCCCACCCCTACTATCTATTCAGTTAAGTGAACACTTTCTGTTATATGTCTCACTTCAAACCTCTTTTAAATGGATATTATTGGTCATAAAATACATTTTGGTTGTTTCGTCGAGTAACCAGCAAACATAATCAAACATGTAACTATTTGTGGCAACTCTCCCACGTATTTTGCTGATGCTCAAATCTAAGCTTTTAGTTACAAATGTAATGTTACATTTAGCTTCAGGCCCTTTTCCATTACACGAAAAGCAACATAAGCTAAATAAACATGTGTTGAATGTGTCAGATTTTGCTTGTTTAGCAGGCTAACCGCTGAATATCTTAATTTGCGGCGTAAAATACCATGCAATGTGAGCTTTCAGCGTCGAACTGCTCCTACATCCCAGCCGTGGAGAATTCAGCTCATTTTATTGGTTAAAAATAACCGGGCTGAAATCCTAGTTTGTCAGGTTAGCAAAGAAAAGAGAAGGAGAGCGAGGAAGATTAAAGCTCCGCTCGACGGATGACTCACCTCAAGGCACACTGGGAAAAAGCACTGCGACAGCGCTGAAGTGTGACACCAAGTGTGTGTTTAAAGAGAAAGAAAAGTGTATGTGTTGGTTTACGCATGCACAAGCGAATGAAGTGTTGTTGTTTGAATATGTTGCTGCGTTTGCACTGTTTGAGTTGAATGGGTGTGTGTGTGTATGTGTGTCGGGACGGGCCAATCGTACGCTCCCATGTGCATATGAAGGAACCTCCTTCTCTTGTGTCTCTAAGTGTGTCCTCTCTCCTGGTGCAGTGAGCTCATGTGTGAAGGACCGCCTTATTTTTTTTTTGTACCTCATTGCTCCCCTTTGTTCGCTTGCGAAAAGTCATAAATCACACCGCCCCAGCTGGAGAGGGTTCTTGCGGCTCGGGTCCAACTCTTTCTCCTTGGGGAACGAGCTTTGAATCTTATAACCCGTTCCTGGACCCACATTTTTCTGTTTGTGAAAAACCAAAGAAGGAGGGCATTCCTAACTTGTCCTATTTCATGGACACACTCTCTACATCACGCTGGTGTAGTTGCTGCCACGCTGGGCTTGGGGAAGAAAGGTCCTTGACCAACTTAGATCGGTGGGCGCCCTGAAATAGATCTGTGAATGTTTGAATTTGTGTCCTATATAGAAGGAATGAGATGCTGTCCCATACAAATGAGTGTTGGGAGAAGGCCTTTTCTTATGTGTTAAACATTCATTATGCATTTTGCGGGCCAATTAAGTAGCATTGTTAATATTGCTAGATGTCAAAAAAAACTTTCATTATCATATAATATATAATGATTCATTTTTCCAAACCCCTCCAGTGATTGGTTGGTTTCATTTAAAGCAGTTTTTGTGAGCTTTTAACCCTCCAAAAGCAACACCTAGTGGCAAAGAATGAATTTGCATTTTCATTCAGACCAACGCGAAAAGACCAACAAGTGGGCAGCAATATGCTAATGTTTAATTTCGTCATCAACACGAAATTGCTTGGGGCACATTTTAAAAATGACTTGTTTGAATAGTCGACTCTTTCTTTTAAGAGACATTAAGTTTATAAATGGTGTACTTACAGATTTAAAACTACGCAGTATGTTTTTTATTCACTATGTCACACACCACATTAAAATGTAATTTTCATGAATCCATAATAGGGGCAATTTAAGGGCTGTTTAAATACAGTAGTTCTTTGAGAAGTGAGATGTCCACGCCACAGACATACACTTTATTTTTCAATGCAAAACTATGCTGTTCTCCGTAAATGTGCGAGACTTTTGTTTCATTAGCCACTTAAGGTAAATAACTACAAATATTACAAAGTGGAGTAAATTATGTTTTGCTACCTGGTCTCATGGCATAAACATACCTTGATGCACTTTTTAGCGAGACACAAAATATGTACCAATATATACATTTCTCTGCAGTTTAAAAAAAATGTAAAAAAGACCACTAGAGGCAGTAAACCTCTTAACACCTTGTATTCCTTTCGATTAGTTTCGATTAATAAAGTGTTCATTCATATGTTTTTGTGTGTGTAAAAATATTTAGATGTGTTTTGTCTTTGTAAAAATCTATCTATATAAATATCTATATATGTTTTTAATGTGTGCATAAATGACAAAAGTTAAATATTATTAGTTATTTTATTTATATTTATTTTAAAATTCATACTTTTGTTTAATAGCTGGGCAGGTTTATTCTAAAGTTTGTTGTTGTAGATCCGAAAGGGTTAACTAAAGAAGGGCAAGTTCTCTCTGTCTGGTGTGTGTGTGTGTGTGACTCGTGGGATTAACGCAAGATATATGTGAGTGTGAAATTATGGTTCTGCAGTAAAAAGTGTGCCACGCTCAAGATGCATTAGACCGCCAGACTGCAGAAACTGTTTGCATGTCCTTTTATTCAGTTTCTCCAGTCGCGCCAATGCAGAATTTCAACACAGCATTTTTGTAGAATAACAGTAGATCAATTGCACAAATGCCCTGATTTCAATGTGATCCAACACTTGTACAGTATATATACACCATAAATCATTTGTGTCAAATATGTTTCAAAACAAAGATTTCAAATTGAATTCCAGCAGTTCAAATAATTTATGATGAAAGACATTTCCGTACAGCAAGCTGTCAACAGCTGTAAATTTCAGCGTTGTACTGTATATAAAACTTCATTTGCTTTTATCTATCTATTCTTTGTCTTCATTCAGCTATCACTGTTTGAATGCAAGCCCATTTTCTGAAAGCCACAGACAAAAAAAATGTAATTATCCTTTAATAATTGTAGATGAAGCGCTGGTGCACGAGTCAGTGGGTTGACACCGCTAGAGACGTCACCACCGTAATTACAATCTACCTCCACAAGATTCAGCGCGTACTCTTTGTGTTCATTCTTGGCCATTATTCTGCACAAACCCACCACAATCAATGTTGTGCATTACATCAAAAATAAGAGTTTCTTAAGATTTGGGCAGTATAACTTGTGTGTGTGTGTGTGTGTGTGTGTGTCTGTAAAGCTTAGTATCTTGACAGACTAAGAATCATTGCAGTCATGTCCAAGAATAGAATCTGGTTAACTCAAAATGGGAATCACTGCAAATTAGCTCTGCACCACCAGCCCAGACTAAGGCTGGCCGCGAAGCAAATCATTCCCCAAACAGAATTTGGCCAAATTGAACGACCCACACTGAAATCAAATGAAGCCAGCTACATTCTCTCTGGTTAATTGTGAGCTGCAGAACGTGTGGATGTTGAACGGGTGTGTACAGTTTACTGCCCTCCAATAAACACGGAGCTGCATCATGTTAAATGTACATTGATGCATTATTATTTATTCATTAAAAATTGAACTGCTTTAGAACATCGCTTTGGTTTACGGCGCTGTTGCTGATGTAATTTAAAAGCTACTCGAGGCCAAGCATCACAGTTACAGGGGTTATGGCCATTCTGCTTCACATTCTGCCAAGGCATGGCCTCTTGTGGGTTACTGCTTTATTAAACCCTACAGTGTTTGACCACTATGAGAGAGCATTTCATTTCAGTTGTAGTGGGATGGTCCGTTCGAGAACCTTGGCACAGTTTTGTGAAGGTTATTGTGCTCATGTGCTACATATATATATTCGTATAGTGCACATATCCAAATCGTTTTTGCAATAAAAATATAATAACTGTATAATATATAAGAGCTATTTGGAAGAAATAATGGATGCTTTTAATACATAGTTTTAATACATATGCTTTTATAATGTACTGTAGTTTAATTTACTTGTTTACTTATTTTAATAACCTATACTTTAAAATATTTTATTTTCCTACCTTAACTGTAGCTTACAGTATTTAACATTTAAAGGTATAGTACAACCTTAACATTTACTTGCCCTCATACAATTTCAAGCCCATATTGACTTTCTGTCTTTGTGGGATATAAGGATACAAATGTCCTTGTGGTTGTGTTTAATGAACATGAATGATGACTGAAGATGTCAAACCGTAAAAGGATGCAAAACCGCTTTGTGAACTAGCCTTATAAACCCAACAGTTATTCATTTATATTGGATGTTTTGGAATTTGATACTAAAAGGATCTTTTCATAATGTAGCTAAAACATTTGAAAAACGTTCTAAGAATATATTTTGGAAGAAGTATAGTTTCTTGTTAGTTTGTTGAGGGAAAGAAAATGGCATGTTTGAGTGAATGTGTGAATATGCTTTATATATGTATGAGAGAACGCAACTAAATTAGATACCCACAAATAAAGTATAAAAATGGAGAACAAAAATAGCAAGCTGCCCTAAAAGTAGTCCTCAGTTGCCATGCTTCTTATTTACAGCACAACAATAATTGACATGAAATCATTAATTCAATCGCATTACTCCATCCCCTGCGTGGCATCACTAACAATCATATTGTTGAACCAATGGGCTTCGAACCACAGACGTGCGACAAAGTTACAGGAAACTTACAGTTTTAGGAAACTAGCTGGTTAGTTAAGACATTATACTAAGCAGCGAGTTACATTGTTGTTTTGTGAAGTCAATAAAATAATTCATTCGTGAGTAAAAAAATGTAATGAACACAGCATGAAGGATGGAGCCAGGGTGTATAAGTCATGATTTATACAATAACTTAAATCTCACACATAAATAGTCATATGGACTTGTATATCATACTTTTATAGCAATTGTGCATTGAAGCTCGAAAGCACAAGTATGGAAGCCTGTTTCCACCACCAAATAATAAATAAAAACTAATTGCGACTTTTTATATTGCATCTCAACGTTTTTTTAATTGCAAGTCAGTCTTCGAGTGTTGAATACGGCAAAGTAGTATAAACGAAAACGCACTCATATAAAAACATAGTCCTGTACCATATCCTAACTACACACAATGTGATGACACATGATCAAAAGGTATCTTTTCCATGTTTATCTGAGTTTTTGTACTAACAGACTTGTTTGGGATAACAATGTAGAAACTATATGACAGTAGATAATCTCAGGTGAGTATGTGCTTTAATCAAAGTTAAATATGTCAAATATGAATTGAGTATGGACCACAAAACCACTACACAGTAGCATCCATCCATTGTATGCGTCAAAACTATCAATTTTCTTTTACGCCAAAAACCATTAGGATATAATGTTCCATTAAGATATAAACTATATCAAAGCTTTATTTTTGTTAAGTAAAACAATTGCCTGTCACCTTGTCACGTGTAGTTAGGACACAGTGTTAATCTTGATATGTGTTTAGGGGTTCCCCCCCCTAGAATTTCAAATTGTGAGAGAAAAATCGAGGCTGATTAAATTATGGCAGAATTATTTTTTTGGGGTGGACTGTGCCTTTAAACCACCCCCTCCAGCTCCACACACACACACACACACACACACACTCACATACACCTACACAGACTCCCCTAGCTACCTCACGCACGGACGCGTGGACGCTGCAGCGCGTGCGAGAGAGAGAGAGAGAGAGAGAGAAAGAGAGCGAGCGAGCGCGCGTTCTAAGCAAAGTGGCAGCACGCGCGAGTGGCGGGAAAAGAATACCCATCTCGTGACTAATAACGAATGGATTGGCGCGCTTTCCGTTCTTAGAGGTAATACGAGCAGACTGTCATTGTGGTGATGGGTGGCAGCGGCGTGCTCCCTCGCGGGGAGTGTTTTCCCTGTCAGTGCTGCTACCGCTGCTGCTGGAAATGGCGCTGTGATGTTCAACAAGGAAGACGCAGTTGAAGCCGATGCCAGGGAGTAGGAGGAGAAAGAGGAGAGAATAAATTGTTATTATTAGTAGTACCTGCGCTTCTGGTGCGGATTTTTGTGTTTCAAAAAAGCGGTGAACAGTACCATGGTGAATTACCAGAAATACATTACTGTAATGCAGCTGGCTCTAGGGGTGACTGCCTACAACAGAGAGCGTAGCCTGCCTCCCAGAAAACATATGTGGTGAGTATTTATATATATGGATGTGTGAGGGGCTATTCGGCACTGCAGCTTGCTGGGAAGAAAGTCTATACTGGTGTATGTGTTACTTTTATTATTTATGTAAATGTCTCTTTTTCAGTCTCATCCGCGGCGGTGAGAGCAAAGTTTGAGTGTTCATAAAGCTCTTTACCGTGTGTCATTTCATTCATAGTTCACTCTACTGCAAACCCAAGCATGCCACATCATTCGTGTGTATGTCTACTATGTGCAATTTTTAAAAATGAAATAAAAAGTTAAGGCATGGACGTGTTTCTATGCATTGATTTGTGTATGTGTGTCTCTGTCATTGTCACTATGTGTGTTTGCTTTTTGTGCAAGTTTCTCATTCATTTCCATTCATAATGGTCACTCCTCCAGCGCTACTTCTTCTGTGGTTCTGTAATGACTTACGGATTACACTTCGAGTTGAATAGGTGACACAGACGTTAATTAACTTATATTGGCTGCCATCTCCATTTTCGTGTGAGATAAGCGTGAATGTCACCTTATGTCCGTCTTCACAGGGTCAACACGTACAAAACTGCTCCTCTCAATAGGTCTTCAATCAGACTCAGACCTTGGTTATTGATTAGATATTTTCGTTACCCTCTTTCACTTACCTCAACCCTCTTTCAGTGGTTATCTTTAGACCTCCTTGTTGGGGCTGGATATAATCACATTTCATTACCATATTCCACGGTGTCATCCTCATACTCCTTTTTATTATTATTGTTGTTCCTTCAGGTCATATTGTGCTGAAGCTCATATAAAACATCTGCTTTAGATTGAGAAATGTTGATTTGTCATTAGGACTGACATTTTTTTTGTTGTTTTTGTTTTTTTAAGTGAGTTTCCTGGGCTCAGCTGGTCTGTAGGCCAAACTTCACCTCATAATCGACTGCTACTATGAGGTTAATAGGGCACAAAGATTCTCTGAGGCTGTTGAAATTACAAGCTGTAGAATCAAAGGAAACCGTGCAAGATCAAAAATAGTCTAATGATAAAAAAATGTGCAATTAGCATAACAAACGCCAGGCCTTTGTTGTTGTAATTGCATTGGGGGGTAAAAAAACAAAAATTGTCAGATGTTGTCCTTAAAGTGCTTTTTATAAGAAAAGTTCTGTTTGCAGATGGTCGGCCTGTAATGATTCAACAGCCGTAGGCATTTTATGCCCCTTGGGGTCAGTAAAGGCTGCTAATTTGAGTGTTGCATGCTGGGTAATTCATTTGTAACTAATTAGGAGCAAGTTGTGAGTACCCAGATTTTTCATCTCGTTTTCATTGTCATTAAAAGCACCTCGGGCTCTCGTAGCAGCCAGTTAGGTTTATTTTGTAAGATTTTTCCCCTTAAACGGAGGTCAGCTTATTTTACTTCTTGTCAGCAGTAGCACAATAGTTGACCCTTAAAGGTGAACCAAAGCCAGGGTGTTCTGTACTATGAAGGGCCACGTGTGCTACAACATCAAAGCAAGCGGATGTAATTTACAGTCGAGATGAGTACCTAACACAACAAGCTCCAAATGACTAGAAAACTCGCCAAATCCACATAAATCCAAAATGATGACGAGGCACCTTAAACCCTGAGAGACGTCCTTTGCGAAGCAATGTTTGGATGGTGGTGCTCAGCTCGTTTGAGTAATGATTAATTATTCATGGATTTTGAAACATGACATCGCTGCTGTTTACAGAAGCGTTCTCACAGCTGTAGTGGAATTTGTGGCACATGTAAACAAAAGTTGGATCACAGTAAATTAAAACAATAATAAGTCAAGGACATGTCCGGGTCACATTTCACCCCAATTTCAAAAGAAAATAAATATTTGAAAAAATACAATTCTTGTTTCATTATGAGATTATCAGATTTTGAGAACTGTAGCATTATATCACTTGCTCATCAATGGGTGCCGTCAAAATGAGAGTCCGAGCACAAGTAATGCACTCCTGTCTAGCAATGAACTCCTTGTGAAGTAAAACTCTGCGTGTTTAGAAGAAACAATCCATCAAGAGTAATATAAAATCATCACTTCAGGATAGAATTTGCATTCTCTGTCCTTAATACTGTCTCATCTGAATCAGGAGAGAAATATGAACGGATCAAGCAATGTTTACAGTCGGAAACAGTTCTGATCATATTTGTTGTATAGATTATTATGAGAGGAAAATCGAGCATAGACCTGGAGGAAATGTTATATGCATTTACTGTATATTTTAAAAAAATGTACAGCTTTTCACATCACAAGACATTAGTTGATGGACTAGTGGCATGGTGTGGATTATTTTGATGTATTTATTAGCAGTTTGGACTCTTTTTCTGTCGGCACCTTGTCATTGCAGATGGTGCAGTGGTGAGCAAGTGACATGATGCTAGATTTAGCAATATTTTAATGAAAAACAAACCCATTTTCGATGGTCTGCTGGTAAATAAATAAAAAAATTTGGTGAACTATTCCTTTAATCATTGTACGTATGTTTTATTTATCAGATAAAATTGGTCATTTAATGAATTTACATAACACACAAGGGGCTTTTCGTTTTTTACAATATGGTAATTAGAATGATTGGAATTTTGCTTGCAATTATGGTAATGAGAGCTGGGGAGGGAAAAATGGAAAGTAGGCCTCATTTCCATGTGAGATAACTTGTTTTTTGTTTCTTTTGATTTTGGTGTTAAATGTAACCCTTGTTCTTGAGAATTTAACAGTTAATATCACGTTTCCTACTTACTATAAAAATACTGCCATGCAATAGGTTTATTTGCTTTTGGGTTATAATAATGAAAATTATTTTCCCCCTTAAGTTAATGCATACTGAGGAAGAAAATGTGCTTAATTTACTTACAAATAATGTCGCAATGCATTAAAATGGTGCTGAAAAAAGTCTGCGTTTATTGTTCCTTTGATTTTTTTGGGTGAAATGTTACCTAGCTATGTTCTTGGCAGTTATCTTATATTGCTGGGAAAATTATGGATATCATATTTTGCATACTTTAATGAAGGAAAATGCACAGTAGTAGACATTCTGAAATCTGAGCAGAGGATGTTTAAGAATTTCTCGTCTTTGAGAGTTCCTACATTCGATTTGTTCCTAGGTGAGCCTCCTGGCCTGTGGTTAAATATCTGTCCACTTTCTCCCAGAAGACCAATCCAGGATCAATCCAGGAAAAGAGGTAAAAGGAGAAACCTAGTGGAGATACCTAGTGAGTTCTCATGAGGCAAGTGAAGATTACTGAAAAGGGCCCTTGTGGACAGCAATGGACAGGCAACATGCTTCATTTTATGCTCCTGTATGTGATATCAAACAATTTTCTCAAATATAAAAAAACATATCTAGTGAGACGTGACTGTAATAAACCCTGTCTCAACCCTGTCTGGAAATGTCAGATGCCTTTACAGTCATGAAGACAAACAGTCCTTTCTGGCCACCTTTATTCATTACCAATGATTTAACAGAAATGCTGTTTCTAAACTCAGTTTCAACTGTGATGAACGGAAAAAGAGAAGTTCTGAGAACAAAGTCTGTTCCCAGTCCTGGAAACACAGCAGATGGTCTTCTTCCCCCGCAGTCGTACAAACTATTCCAGAGCTTGGCTTTAACCTGGCGTGATAAAATAGGCGGCAGTTGCCCACCCTCAGGGCTCTTTACACGTGTTTTTTAGCATTTACACACTCTTTTAAACGTGAGCCGGGTGTGTGTTTGACTGACGGGAGACACAGAGTTTTGAAGAAGCGTCTAGGTCACGTTTCATGCTAATCTCTGGGTTTCCCCGCACAGTTTCGTCCCCTCCTTTCCAGTAGACAAGTAGAGCGCTGATTGAGACTCTCTGTAAGTACCTCTCCTCCATCAAGCCAAATAAACGTCTTTGCCTTCTACTTTCATCCCCATCCAGAATGATTATTTACTTTATTAGCAGTTGACGATTGTAAAGCAAAAGCCTGCTAATAGAAAACCCTCTCTAGTAGAAATTTCACGTTCAGGGCTGAACACATACGACTACATTTGTTCCTGGCTCTCGCTGTGGTGCCCCTAGGCCATTCTGTGCTGAGAAATCATATTAACGTTTGTGATAATGGCAGCAAAGATAATGTTGATGGCAGTCGTGGATGGCAGCATAGTGGTCAGCATTGTGTATTTGTGCCTAAATCTTTTTTATTGACCGTAGGGCCAATGTTAACGTGGATATCGACTTGCTGATCAAGCGGTATCCTTTGCTTCTATATCTAATTGTGCCTGATAGCTTTATGAGGCACATATGAAGAAGTCAGGAATTAACAGACTACCCAAGTTTTAGTAGGCTTTTGTTTGTTTTGAATTGTTTCTCGCTGGCCTAATAAGCAGTGACTTCGAAGACATCATTTGTGCATGAAGGTACCTCCTCAAATTTATTTCATACAGACTTCTGAGGCCGCTTCACAGTTTAATGATGTACAACAAAATAGAGACAGCTTTGGAGAAAACTGAGTGAATGTATAACAAATACAACAATAATTCCTCATTCAAAAATAGAAATTTAACGGACCACCACCCATAATTTTAATGCGCTACATTATTTTTTTTAAGTCTGGCTTTGTCATAGATTCAAACTTAGCTACACCTCACTCCCCTGATCCCAAGACAAGGAGGGGTTATATTGGTGCCGTGAACCAGATTGGAGTGAGGTTTAGGGAGGTGAGTGCAATGGAGGCCAGCTGGTTAAAACTGTGTGGGTTAAACCTTACTTTTCTGATCCCAAGAGGTGCACTAGCGACTGACAATAAAGGCTGCGTGACAGATCCTGTGACTCCGGTGGAGAGTGAATGAGGGAAGTACAACAACAGGGGATATGTTGGTGCCGTGACCCGGATGGGAGTGAGGTTTTGGGGGATGAGTGTAAGAGAGGCCAGCTTTTAAAGGTTGTACAGATAAACAGTGCTTCCCTGATCATACTAGTGACTGCAGTCTTTAGTGTGTTTGTTATATCGCCAGCATCCAGTGCTCGAAAAACCAGTTCGAATACCACTTGGAGTGAGTGAGGGGAATACAACCAGTGAGGTTATGCTTGGATATCATAGGCAGAAAAGAGTGCTTTCAAAAATAATTAGATGAAGGTATTACAGTATTACAGGATTTGACACAATTTTTGCATTCAGATGTGTCTTGTTGCCTTCCTACCACTTTATGTTGCCTTTTTTTTTAGCTTTTGCAAGCAGCCAATCAATGCTAAACACAAAATATTCTCAGTCATGCGGTCATTTAAAAAAAAACACTTGGCCTGGAGGTGTAAAAAAACTTGCTGTGTAAGATATAACTAGCTACCTAAATAATAACACTGACCGTTGGGGCACTGGGACAATTTGAAGGTAACTCTGTCGCCTCCTGGAGTATTGGAGTCAAAATACTTTGGGTTTTTTCCCTGATGGCAGATGTTGTTTCAAGTCACAGCTCAAGATTGTCTATAGTTTATCTGGTGCTATCAGCTAATTTCCACTGTCAAAATGTCATGTGCTTGTGAGTGAAGAAAGATTAGCATGTACCAAGGTGTGCATGTTTCCAAATAGCATACTGTATTTTAGGTAGATTGAAATGCTAACGGGTAGCTTTGCATGCTTATGGTACACATTTGTGTATCCTTTCTAGTTTTAAACACTCCATATATGTGCGCACACAGCAAAAGATTTGTCCTTGAACTCAATCCCAGATGATTTAAATGTATTTGAGGTTAACTGAAGGTGAGACCTCCGTTGGTTTCCTCAGGCCAACATCAACCTCTTGTCACGCTAATGTCTTTGTCCTGTCTTTAGTCTTCCATTCTCTGCTGGTCTCGTTTAACGCTTTAACTTACAATCCAGCAGAGGAGTTTTAGACGCTTCTTCGATTCTTGATAATTTGATGGTATTCTTCGAAACCAGAAGCTAGCAACAGCCCTGGAGGCTTCCTTAATCTACCATTTAATATGGAAATGAGGTCTCCCATTTATTGGTGCCCCAGTCAGCGCATTGAAACAGAAGATTTGCCGTATTGAATTTCGTTTTGCAGGGGTTTCCAACAAAATCCTCTTCACAAACATGATGCGAGGGGTTATGGTACAAGGCATTCAAATGGCCTCTTCTACTGTACAGGGACTGTCTTACATCCAACCACAGTTACTGTAAACCATGTGCTCCAGGGGTATTATATAACTTTTCCCAACCTCTGCAAGGTCAGGTTTCTCATTTTTATCATAAAGAAGCATTTGAAGGTACACAATGTAAACCCAAAAAGGTGGGAATACTGTTATTAATTTTAGATTTTATGTAGAAACACCTAACACTTTTTTTTAACTATTGAAGCCATTTTCTGCAGTTTTTAATAAAATAGATTCCCATATTATGCATTTAGTGTACATTATGAATAGAATGCTTTGCAATTTTGTCTATTCTATTCTGTTTGATTCGTTTGGTGCCATGCTTTTCTGTCCTTAAACGTAACTGTAATCAATGACAAGATCATATAAAGCTTTATTAATTATATATACAGTACATATCCTCTGGATGGAAGATACTTTGGGGTTTACACAGAGCAGATGTGACTCTAATAGTTGATGAGTGGGAATACATTAAACGACTTAAATATAAAATGTAGGTGGTATCATAAAACAATAATCTTATTTTGTTTATAGACAGCACTGCATTATGTCTTTTTAGGGTTGGATTGGTTTTACATGCTGTAGTTGTATTGTTAGCTACAGGGACATGATTATGAAATGTGTTCTGAGCCTGGCCTTTTTAGCCTGAATTAATGTGGGTGATTTTGTTTATTATGGATGAACGATGGTGGATATGTGCCACAATAGCATTTTTCTCAATGAATATCCTGCTGTGCTTTGAAATATGTCATATTACTAGTGAAAAGACTTGACAAAACTGATTTGTTGATTAAAAAATGGATCCCCAGTCAGTAAAATGTTAATTTTCTTGTCACATGTACTGTAGCATTGCAGCATTTCCCACTCTCCCAGTCATTTTTTGTTTCCTTCAGAACAGCAAAACCTAGTAGGCAAAATAAAAGCCTTATTTATTTATTTTTACTTTAATGTTTCTGTTTGTGTTTTTTTAATTTTAATTATATTTTAAGGGCTAACAGAGACTGTCGTATTTAAACTAAACATGGCATATTACTCGTAATTTACAAAACCCTCTCAAAAACGTAATTCTGTCATTAATTCACAAATTAAGATATTTTGATGATATCAGAGAGCCATCTGACCCTCCATAGACAGCAGCACAACTGAAATGATCCCAGATCCAGAAACATAGTAAATACATGGTCCATGTGACATCAGTGTATCAACTACAGTTTTGTGACGCTACAATTTTTTTTTGTGCAAAGAGAAAAAATAACATCATACCTTTCTTCTCCTATGACTTACATCTTTTGCCATTGTAGAGAACATTTCTGCATAAGTGCACGCTTTGTTCTAGGCGTAAACAGCCACAGATTACGCACATGTGCGTACTTTCACCTGGATGTAAGCAAGGCTGATTACATCAAGTACTTTAAAGCTTGCGTATGTGGTGCGTTGATCACGGCGGAAGACGTAAGTCACCGGAGATGAGTAAGTTATGTTACTTTTGTTTTATTTGCGCAAAAAAATTATTCTCCTAGCATCACAAAACTGAAGTTGATCCACTGACATGGACTTTTTACTGATGTTTTCACTGTGTTTCTGGATCTGGCATCATTTCAGTTGTGTTGCTGTCTATAGAGGGACAGATGGCTCTCTAAAATCATCAAAAATATCTTTATTTGTGTTCAGAAGATGAACAAAGGTCTTATGTGTTTGGAACGACATGAAGGTGAGTAATTAATGACACAATTTTCATTTTTGGGTGAACTAAACCTTTAATCTAAATCTGTATTATAAAAAGCATGGTATGGTATGGTGGTGACTGATATTTCATATGGTGTGCAAATCAACAAACTAAACATTTATATGTTGTCACAATCTTTATTTAGTTTTATGGTAGTTCATGTAAATATCATATATTAAATGTTTTCTTCACTCGTATTTTAAGGTGAAATGTGTCATTTCTACACCACTTTTGTCATCAAACAGAAATACGAAATTTATAATATTTGAAAAAAAAATTTGCCCAAAATGAGAATTCTGTCCTCATTTACCACGTCATACCAAAGCTTAAAAATATGACTAATATGAAAATGTAAAATACGTCCCTTAAATGAAAGTAAATGACAAAAAGCAAAAACATTCTTCAAAATATTTTTTCTTGATGACAGAGTGGTCAATTTTGTGTGAACTATCTCTTACGCATGTCTCCATTTTCATAGTTGTCGTCATCTAATCTAAAGTGTTTCTCTCTTTCTCTTGTGTTTCAATCTCAGGGTCTTCCCCAAACACGACAAAGATAAATACGGGGTTGCAGTGTAAGCATTTTAAACCTCTTTCACTCCATTTCACTAACGTAACTCAGTTGGTTGAGCTCATTTATTAAATGGGGATTAAATTTACACCACATTCTAACGCACGCTGTCTGTCACTTTCGTAGCTATTATCCCAAGATCCACGGTTTCATTGCCAACCCAGAATCCAACTCTATGCTGGAGGAATCTGAGGGATCGGGCCACGGCAAACCATCCCTGCGCAGAATCAAGGGCCGAATCCACCGCAGCAAGAGCCTGGACAGCATCGACCTGCTTGACTCCAACGTGAGTTAAAGACTGCATCCACTGCAGTAATGCTTCCGTGTGTGGGGGCGGGGAGTGTGTGTGGTGTGTTTGTGTGTCGGTGTGTATTCAAATTGGATTGCGCCCATATATGCTGTGTGTCAGCACTTGGTGTGCAAGTATACTTGTATTTGAAAAGCGATTCCATCACTGTGTGTGTGTCGCGTGACTGTTTGTTTATGAAAATGCACATGCACCAGTATGTCTGCATGGCTGCTCTGGGGAATTTCTGCAAGAGTGAACATGACATGCACAATTGTATAAGTCCACTTATTCACAATTATTGCATAGGTAATTAACAAACGCACAGCTGGTATGAGTCCATAAGTGTTTGAAAACGTATAGCAGGAGTCAATGGATATAGATCTTTTAAAAGGACAGGTCACTTAAAAATTCAAATTGTCATAGTTTTCTTAGCTTTGTGTCATTCTTTGAGCTTAATTTCTTTTCTTTTTTTTAAGATTTTCTTCTTTTGAGTGTTAAAAAAGATTTTTAGCAGAGTGTTCAAGCTGCTCTTTTCTACACAATGGAAGTGGATGGGGACTGAGGATGTTGAGATCCAAAAACAGCCCCAGTCCCCATCCACTTCCATTGTAAGGAAAACCTTAGGCTATACTTAGAACCAACTTTTGTGTAAAAAATTACAATTAGTATTACACAAGTGTGATTAAATGGTGATAGAATTGACATTTTTAGGACAAACTATTGCTTGCATTCTGTGTATTTTTCCCAACTCTCATCCAACAAATCCCTAATCTTAAATTCTTTTTAAAATTACATTTCCCACCATGAATGTTACATGAGTCTGTCATGTTCACCCTGAACAGACTGTCTGAATGCCTCATAGATACTTCATGGGCTCATACTTAATGCAACACCTTACTGAATCTGATTCCTGCACTGGGATACCCCGGAGTGGGTTTCCGTTTGCATAAAAAGCACCTGGGATTCGAAGTACGCCAGGATGTATCACAAATTGCTTCGCCTCCTCTGAGGAAATGCACTCTAACATGATTATTATTGTAATGAGCTTTGAGTGGGACTTCCGTGAGTAAATTCCACTTGTTTGAGTCTCTCGCACTTTGCAATTATGGATGAAATTATGTCTTTCTGGTTGAACAGGGGTTTTCTGAAGGGAAAATCTCAGTTGTCGGATGTTTTTTTGGATTCTGTTTGAATTGGTTTGTTTGCACTTGAAACATACAGTACTTGCAGTGCTAGATGTGTGAGAGCTTAATTATGAATATCATCTTAGCCTTTCAGATTTGTCAGAGCTACATAATGATACCATGCGGTGCCGCAATCAGTTAACTCAGATGTATTCACTCATGTCTTCATTTATTTAAAAATTAGGCCAGAACTTGAGACTGGAGCATCATTATTCATTCATAACTAACTTCAATTAAAATAATACACATTTTATGCATGTACAGTGTATTGCCTTGTTGACTAACAAATGATTGAGAGGATTCCTAAAATTGTATGCATGAATATTTCTTTCTTGAGTCACTTAAAGGCCAGTTTTACTATGAGCTTGCACCAGCCTTTTGGTGCTAAAATAGTACTGTCAGGGATGACTAAAGACAGAATTAGCGCCAAAAAGGGTAATTTTTGCACCTGACCTTATTAAAAATGCATTTTGTAGGATGTGTTTGTTTCTTTTTTTTAATTACCAAAGCTCATAGCAAAATAATCAAACCTCGAAATATTAAAACGTAAAAAACTTAAAATGCAAATGAAATATTAATAATTATAGTGGTGGCGTAACTGCATAGCGCATTTGCATAAGGCTAAATGCCACTGAACAGTCGCTCACATAACCATAAATTGTCACGACTTGTCATTTAATTCAAACAAACGGGCCTATATTGTCTCTAAACATATGCTGTCTAGGTAGGCAAGCTTATTATGTTTTGAAACACAGTCTGGATGTTGATATCACAGTGACACAGAAACCTCCGGAGCGATTGACAGGCTAAAGGCGGTCGGGTTCGTTCAGTGCCAAGTGACTGAGCAAATGTGCTTTTCAACAAAGCTTCCTCCACAAAGGCTGTCGGCTTTAGTGAAGTGAGTTAGAACCGGTTCATTAAACCCCTTTAAAACGCTGTTGCTCTGCCTGTGCTTAAAATATCTAGCCTCTCCGGAACATCTCAGTGAAATAAGGGGGTATCACCGTCCAGGTCCCTGCTCTTTAATACCGTACATATTTCTCTCTTAACAGAACACACACACACACACACACATAGACAGGCCGGAGGAAAGTTGCTGACTGTGCTCGAATGCCAACCGCAGCTGATGAGAGTAACGTTCCGGCACACAGTGAGTGATGATGCCGCAGCAACGCTTGAGTGAAGACCTCTCTACTGCTGCCACTCGCTCTGCTGAAAGACAGAACAGAGAGAAACACACAGAGCCACCCACTGCAGTGAGAGCAAAGCTAGCCACTGATGCTAACACATTAAACTCGCTGCCAGAATGCTAAGTGTTGAGTCTGGTCGCTAGGCTTTTGCTATGTGGATGCTAAGGTGTCTTTGCTAGCTGCCAGAGCTTTACTTGGTGGTTTATAAGATGAATGATTGTTGAGTGGCCCAAAAACAGCCCAGACAAAATTGCAACCTGGTCTCATAGAAAATATGTACCTCTGTGCAGTTTTGTACCTTACTGCATGTTTCACCGCAGTTTTAAAGAGAACTGTCCACTGAGTGGCGCTAAAACACAAGTTCAATATGTGAAACCTGGCACATTTTATTAAGTTGATATTGGTATGTATTGTGACGGTTCAGAATTGAAATATCCGAAAACTTTCCCTAAATGTTGCCCTACACCAAATCCAACCCTAAACATATGTGATAATGTTAACTAATGCAAAACTAATATCTAAAGGCATTTGTTAATGCTCCGCTTAAAGCGGGATCAGACTGAGCTTTCCATCACCTTAGTGCAACACGTGAGCTGCCGAACAAACCTACCGTCTACGAAAACCCATAGATATGAAGCTGAATATTTGTGACGCTAATGTTCAAAAGCAGCAGTTTTCAAATCTCCCAACATACTGCATTAATATTGTGTTGAAGTCATAACATCACATTCTTTAAGTAATTGCGTTAAAATACAGTTTATTAATCAAAACTCTGTACATTTGTGTGAATAGGAATAAAAGGTGCAAGAGATTTACTGCCTCTAGAGTTCAATTCTTTTAGAAAGTGTAGGGATATGTACTTAGTGGTACGTATTTTATGGCTCGAGGTACGTTTAATGCGATGAGTCCAGGCAGGGCCGGCCCTAACCAATTTGCCGCCCTAGGCAAGATTTCGGGTAACGCCCCTTTGCATTGTACACTATTGTTTACTATTTTTATTAAATAGAGCAATTGCATATTCATAATACTTAAAAATCAAAGAAACAAATTCAAGAACATTAACTGTACATACTATGACGTCTGGCTGCTGCTCATTAGGACGTGGACGAATAAGAGTTAAGCTAATCTTTTATACTTTTACCTAACCGCTAGCCAATAGGGTAC
>JAUCMT010000059.1:16652614-16668698 GCA_032357475.1 Enteromius thamalakanensis
GGGGCTGTGCATTATCTTGCTGAAACATGAGGTGATGTTCATGGATGTATGGCACAACAATGGGCCTCAGGATCTCACTATATTTTGTATTATTTTAATTAATTTATTAATTAGTCTGAATTAGTCAGTGTATTTTTTTACCATCATGTATGTTCTTCTTAAAAAAATGTCTGTCTTTCATCAGCTCTGTTACCAAACCATATTATTTTAATAATTTAATTGTGTAGGTTACAGGACATTGTCACTTTCACTTACAGATAAGATCTGAAGCACTGAAAGGTATTTGTGATCTCTCTGAGAAAATATTTTCTTATAATCTAAAAACGTCTCACACCAAGAATTATTTTTTAAAAGTCAACTCTTTTACCACAATATCAAAAGGAAAACTGAATTTATTACTGATCTGGCGTTGGGTCAATTTAAGCTCTTTTACTTACGTTTTACTCATGTTTTAATTAGTCATTAGTTTTGGAAAAAATGAAATAAAACAGTCAATTCTGTTGCACTATTGTCAGCATTGTTACACAACCTTAGCAACAGAGTTTGATGATAACAGACGGGGACACCAAATGCAACCCGCAAGTATAAATATATATTAGAAAATAACAAAATACATTCTAATTCAAAATATCCAGAAAATCGAGGGAAATACATCAGTTAAGTAACACCGGTTGTCCTGAATGACTGCCTCTGCCAGTTTCCCACATGCTCTCTGGACACACTGGTGAAATACGGGGTCAGCTGTAAATCCCAGTGACGATATTGGCATCCGTACTGGATTTATGACTAAAGGATTCTGGAATCCAAGCCCAGTTTCGGGGCAGAAGATCAGCTGGGTTCCAGTCATCGACACGTCTCTGTGGCTTAGGTGCGAACGCTTTGCCAACGCATCCTAGACCCGTCCACAACACATCCAGCCAAGCTTGTGTTTTTCACCACAGTTGTGCACACTAATGAACTAAATCAATCCAAAATCTCAGATGACTCATGCTATTGATCTATTATTGATCAGCTGTCAGAACGGAGCACAGACGGATTCGATTCAGGCACAAATGACTCTCAGGCGGTGCAGTTTTTCATTTCTCAGGTATATGGAGTCCTTGGGATGAGGTACGTCACTGTAGGGATCTGCTAAAGACAGTTGGATTTGATGAGTACATTCTGGTGAGCGATCAGCTAAACGTTTACTACTGACCCCCTACCAGCCATGTTGTAGTTAATTTGCTCTAATGGAAGGGATTCTGCTTCCTCAGCTGAGTGGTATTAAGCCCCCTGGAGATCTCAGACGCAAAGATTCAGAGGGAGCGATGCTTCAATGCCATACACGCTCTACTATACTACTTTACTTTAGACATTTAGTTTAGTCCCACATGATACATACTGTAAGCATTGTTTTAATAAGGAAATAAATTATTTTCACAAATGAGGTCCAGTGCATATGCAGTGCTCGCAAATTGATTGACAGGAACAATAGCAGTATTATGTAAGTATGTATATATAATATATATATAAACTTTATATATGTGTGTTTGTTATGTGTGTATTACTATTATGTTATTTATAACAGATACAGATTTAATATGTACATATTGTAATTTTTTTCTATTTGTAATATTGGTGATACTTCAGAATAGGGGTCCAAAATAATGCATTAGTTATTAGTTATTAGTCAAATTAAACATTAATTAATGCTTAACTAATGCATTATTTTGGATCCCTATTCTGAAGTGTTATCGTAATGTTTTATAATATTTTAATATATGTAATGAAAATATTTAAATGAAAATATTTAAATGAATAAATATTTAAATGATTTAATGTATGTAAACAACAATAAGTAATGTAATAATTAAATTATATTATAGTATTTATATTTCTAGTAAATACTAATTTAAATAATATTTTTATTTATGTCTGTATACAGTTAAAAAGCCATTACAAACAATAAGAATAACATGCTGTATTTTTCTCAGTATAATATGATATAATATAATATAAATAATAAAATGTAACGGCACACACACACACACACACACACACACACGTACAGATACATTTTGTATTATTAAATAAATAACTAAATTATTAAAAAATAATTAATTTACAGTGTCAAAGAAAAGAGACTGTCATAATAAACTAAAAATGTTAAACAGGGTAATATATAGAAGATACATAATTTAAAAAGTAATAATAACAACAATAAAATTTGTAATATAATTATTAGTAGTAGTAGTAGTGTTGTTTATTATTATTATTATTATTTTTATTATTTATTACTATTATTATTAATTTATTGTTATTTCAGTGATATCAGAAAATGATTTAATGTATTTCCTATTAAAAACGTTTTTTTATATTTATTTTTTAAGGTCAATTTGTAATAATTGCGTATTAATGTTTCATAAATAAAGTACAATTAAATGACAAATAAATGTTCTTGTAATTTCATCGATTTTATATACATCTTAACAGTAAGGTGTAGTTTGGCATTCGTTCAGCTATAAGGCAAACCTGCCATCTAGATATTGGCCATTGGTCATTTTAAAGCCTGGTGGACAGCTCCTAACAAGAGTACTGGCATGAACACTGAGACGAGCATTTGGTGCACTGCAATTTCGCCTGAGGATTGTCTGTGTGTGTTCTGCCAAAAACCAGCTGGACTTCAGCCACAGCCACGTTTATTTCATTCACTACATTGTTTTCTCTTTGTAGATCTGATGTTGTGTGATTTCAGCTTTTAATTGGGTCTGTGTGTAGGTGTCAGTGTGGTCAGCTCGTGTCGGGCTGGGCTTGTTTGTGCTGCGTTTCATGAGTGAGATCTGCATGGAGCTCCCACTGAGCCGCCATATGCTGCTGAGACTGGAGTGTCTCCTCATCCGGGCAAACCCGTAGGTTACAACGAGAACGACTGCAACCTCCAAAACACACTCACACTTTAGATATTTCCCTCTCCTTTTTGATCCTGCCCAGGCGGTTAGTCTTTTTGAAGGACATGCAGATTTGCATCAAGGTATAACGCTCAGTTCTCTTCACAATACACTGTCCATGCACATTTTTATTCATCTTATTAACTTTTCTTCATTTCAAAGATGCACAGCATAACCTAAAAATACAATGAAAACACATATGCATTGGTTCTTATGGGGCTTGGACGAGGGAATGACCTCTCTGTACCCTCTAAAGCTCATTTCTGTGTGAATGGCGTAGTGTTTGTGGAGTGAGGTCATCACAGCTGTCCTCCTGTAGAGGGCAGAGTTTTCCTATTCAAACAGACCGAGAGATGTGACCTCACTGCTCAAGCTGTTCTCTGAGGGATGCTGGCTTATAGAACAGCATTAGACTCACCTTCCTAAAGCAAGTTACATAACAGAGCTGCTTCTTTGATGGCGTATCAAGGGCTTGCTGTAAAAGCACTGCACGTTGTCATATATATTGAGGTGCATGGCGTATTGCACTGTATTTATGACGAAGAGTTGTTAAGAAGTTATTCTACTCTAAATGTGTGTAAGTGGAGTCATTCATTTATAATCGGGTTCATAAGTGGTCTTCTATTTAGAGGCTAGTGACAAAATATCATTTAAAATATATAATGTTGATTTTTAGTGTTGGGGTAGTAATGCATGTCACATGCATGGATGATGGAGAGAGAGAAGGAAGTAATTGGATTCGAACTCGGGTCACTACGAGTGCAGTGTGGGTGCATCAACCATTTTCATTTACAAGAAAATATGTGAGTTACTGCCGGTTACTTTGTTTTCCCATTTATTTACTGACTGCTCTCAGTTGAGAGAAATTGGGAGGAAGTACGTAGAGTAAATAAATACATTATATTTACCAAAAATTTTACTTTTTTATAATAAAAACCAAAAAGAAAGCCCAGCACAAAAATAATGCAAAAGTAACGTAACCAGGGACGGATTACGGACCCGGCCAGTGAGGTGCTGCCCAGGGGCCCTTGGGGTGCAGGGGGCCAGCAAACGACCTGCCAGGGGGCCCACACGTTTTGTGAACGCTGTGCCAAGGTTAGGCACAAGTGCCCACACTAACAGTGTGCAAACTTTTTCCCAGGGGCCAACGCAAACGTTGTGTAAACGTTTTCTTAAGGTTTCTCCTAGGGGCAGACACAAACGTTGTCTGAAGGTTTTTCCCAGGGGCCCACGCAACCCATAATCCATCCCTCAACGTAACACACTACTTTCTGGGCTATCATTAGTGGCAGCCTAACTATTTTATGAAGAAAAGTGTGAGTGGTCTTTCTTGGTTGTAGCAAATTTTTATTGGGTGTTGTTAGCTAGTTGCTTGGTGTTCTTAACGGCTCTTGGTGGTCACCAGCGGTGGAAAGAGTACCAAAAAACCATACTCAAGTAAAAGTACCATTACCTTTCAAAAACTGTAGTGCGAGTAGAGTAAAAGTACTAGAAGTAGCCTATCTCTCTTTGCTGAGCCGTGGTGGTCTCTGTGAATCTGCAGCATCCACTGAATGAAAGGAACAGAACGTGCTGCATTTGAAAACTCTTTATGCATGAGTGCAAAAAAAAAAAAATTTAACTTTTTTATCGAGGTGCAGTTTTATTACATCACAGATGCAGTATATTAATGCCACGGGTCATTAATAAGGTGGTCCTCAATTTGTGTCCTAAGCTTTTTCACACCGTGCATCACACACTCAAAATCATCAACAAGCTCAATGAGCAACAACGACTTATCCAAGCGACCGCTGCAGAATGCACGAGAGGGAGTCACGAGGTGTACATCGCGGATATTGTGATTGAATTTACAGAACGTGGCACTTGCGGGAGTCACTCTGTATGCAATACCCGCAACCTCACACCATATTCCAGGCCTACATTTCAGATAGGCAAGAATATACTGCTTCATACTACTCGACTAAACTGGTGCATGAAGAATGTACTTCCAGTCATGTGAACGATTACTCTCTGTCTATCCAATCACGTTGATGGATAAAAATAAAAGTAAATTAAGCATGAAATGACCACAAACGGAGAAAAATAGCAGAGAAAAAGTATCGATACATCACTTACAATGTACTGAAAAAAATGATAATTACTGATAAAACTACTGTAACGTCAGTATTTGTAATTCGTTACTTCACACCCCTGGTGGCCACTGAGGTATTCTGGGTGTTGTTAGCTAGTCACTAGGCGTTGTAAGCGGTTGTGAGTGTGTTCTTGGTGATTGCTCAGGTATCCTGGAAGGATGTGGCTAGCTGTTTTCTATGGGGATCATGGCTGGTTGTTAGTGTGGACTGGCTGGTCGCTAGGGTGTTCAGTGTAATAACTAGGATGTTGCTAGGGTGTTCTGGATGGTTGTATTGATAATATTGGGTGTTGCTAGGGAGTTTGGTTGCTAGATGTTGCCATGTGGTGTTTCTGTAATACTTTGCTTTCTAGATGTTTCTTCACTGCCATCAGCAAGATTTTTTTTTCATGCATACCTTTTCTGAAAAAAGGGAAGGTCGTCCTTTACTGTCACTCCGATAGATGTTCATACAAAGGACATTCATGGCCGTATAGGAAAACATCATTCATGTTTATGGGATTGAAGAAAACAACTTAAAGTGATTGTGGACGTGAGCCTGTAATTGCTCGGCAGCGATTCAATCTCAGAAATTCATTTTCCAACGTGAAATTCCTGGTGATCTATGGAGCGGCGTATTTTGTTTTAGTTATATGCACTTGATTACGTAATTTGTGAGTAAGGACATGACAGGAGGCAATGGGAAGTGTCCAGTACGAGACATTTTTAATGCACCTGTCAGTCTTTGAAGAATGACTCACTCTGTGTTTACCGCTGCCCTCTGGTGACTAACGTAACCCTCTCGGACACACACACACACACACACACACACAGACATACACACACACACTTACTTGACTTTCCCATCTCGGTTTTCTCCTCGCTTCATCTGGATGGAGTCTGGACCATGTAGACCTTCTCCTAACCCGTCCATGAGAAACACATGGCAGTTCAGGGGAATTGATTTGCTACGCGAAGGAGATTTATTACATCGTTGTGTATGTGGTTTTTTTTGCGCAGTGCGGTAGATTAGCTCCCGACTGATTTCTCTTCCCTCACCTCTGCGCTTTTACCCCAACTACCCCCCACAGCGCCCACCAATAGGAGCGGCTTCGCTCCACCTTTGCCATATTTGTTAATTGCTTTCCTTCACAATCCTCTAAATGGCACTGAGAGTGTGCGTCAAACAAGATGCTGTAAAATCCATCGTTACTTCATTTGCTGGAAGCATGAGAAATTTGTCAAGATTATAGATGTGTCGAGTGATGAAGAGTCTGCTGTTGGAAAGACCAGCTTGATGTGTTTTGGATGCTGGCAGGGGCACAAATACCCATTTGTCCGGGTTTGCAACATAAACTTTAGCCAGTTATTAAAAAAGAAAACACACGAACATAAAAGAGACAAAAGTAGTTTTTGTCAGCTGTAAGCCCTTTAAACATTATATGTATCATATGTATTAATAATTTAGTGTTTTATATATATATACATATATATAATTAGACAATTAGACAGACAATTAAACAAGAAAAATGACATGTGTAAATAATATTATTGATAAAATAAAATTACAAGGAACATATTCTGATATGCAATATTAAATTTAACGATATATTACTGCTATATTATGTTTTATGTTGTTAAATTAATTGTAATATTTGTTTAATAATATTAACATATTATATATAATATAATATAATAAACTAATGGTAATTTTAATATTTTATTAAGTGTTATATGTTTGCTAGAAGTATAATATTGTAACATCATTATATTTTAATATCATGTATTGTATATTATGTTTTCATTTATATGCTATTGTTGATATTATTTTGTACATTGTATTAGGATATGTAAATAAATAGAAGTAAAATACAAGAAATGAACATATGTAGCATATGAAATATACTATCTCTATTATATTATTGTATAATATACATTTATTATTATTATTATTTAAAACTTATTTTAAACATACAAACGTATGTGTGTGGTTGTGTATTTTATAATATTAATGATATTTTAGACTGTACATGATTGCTAATATTTTTCCAATTATTATTATATTATATTATATTAGCCAAATACTATAAAATTTACAATACGATAAAATTTATGATAAAAAATTATACTTTTTTTTATATATATATATATATATATATATATATATGTATTCTGATTTGATATTGATTGACTGATTTATTTGAAAGTCAGAAGGTACATTTTCATGGAGTCATCTCTTGACAGTTTTTTAAAAGGTTTTATAAAAAAAAATGCAAATATCCAGGCTCATCTCTTAAAGTTTGCCATCAAATCCCTCGAGCTCACTTGTACGTTCTGCTTCATTTTCAGTGTTATGTCTTTAAAATATTCAGTATTGCATATGGATGGAGGGAAGCTTGGAGCCTTGGACTAAAGTCAGCATACTTTCCTCAGTGTTTGCAGAACAAAAAGCTGCCGCAATTTGAATAGGCTTCCTTTTTATTGCAGGATAAGCTACAGGCATCTAATGGTAGAGTGCACACAAACCCATTTATTGTAATTATTGTTCATTTTTTTAGTGCATGCTAAAATATGATTTTGTGCTTTCTTTCATGTGGCGCCCCCTTCAGCTTTAACCCAACATCTTCACCAGAAAGTCCAGTTTAGTTTTTCTGATTCAAGGCCAGCACCTACCAGAACTAACCAACGTCAAGCAGCATAGAAATTATTTGCCACCACATCAAAGTGTGTATGTTATCAGAATCACCACGAGGGAGCTGGAGACTGCGTTTTAGCTGTATATCAGTCCTCCAGATCCCTTCATGCCAGCTTTATCTCCAACATCCATTGTTTCTCATCTCCCTACCATTTATGAAAAGCTATTGTGTTTACCCAGACTTCCCAGGCTGCCTGGAAGCCAAAGCGAAGTGAACGGTATCTCAGAAGGATTATTACTGGTTGGAGGATATGATCTGAACAATGTGCGTTCAAATCGTTTGGCCCCAAGCTCATGAGGCTAATTAAAAGTGCTTAATTAATCTACTGTCACCCTATGTACGGTGATGAATTTGAGTCTCTAGCTAACACTGCTAACTCTAACACCATGTTTAACGCTGAACATCATGTTTAATTGAGATTTTACTGATAAAACGCACTGTTATTTTAATATTTAGGTATTTAAAGTTTGGATTATTTCAAACTGGCTTTTAATTTTAGTAGTTTCATATTACTTTTTATCCATATGCACTTTTATACTTTTTATATTTATATATTGCTTGTGTATTACAAATTATTTAGCTTAAACGTCAAAATATATATTTTATATTATATTAAAATGTTAAATAAAGTAAAAAAATTAAAAAATATAGAATTTGATTTATTTTACCGTAAATTTGTTTTCTGAAAAACAAAACCGTAAAAAAGTCTTCTGACTTTTTGAAAAAGTAACTCTTGATTATTGATTATCAGGTCTGTCATCTAACGTTTATGCATTATTTTACTTTAACTTCAATTTTTAGTTTACGTTAATAACCCTAATTAAACTATATTATATTTACCCCCAATGATTGGTAAAATTTACAGTAAACAAACATCAGCTGTGGTTGCTGGAATTTGACTGTAAAATATACGGTAACAAAAAAATTTACAGTTAAATACCGTAATTTCATTAACTGATATAAATTTAATATACCAACCTCTTAAAGTACTGAAACCTGTTTTGTACCTTTGGAACACACTGATAAGCAGCAAATGCAGGAGGTGATGAGAAAGTCACATGATGAACCAAAACCCATCACTAATAGATTTTAAATATGAACACATATAGACAGTGTCATTCACACAAACACTAAACACCATCATGGTGAGACTCATTAAACTAAAATATGCAATAAACATTCATTAAACAACATTACATGCAACATACAACCCTAATAAACATAACTGATAAGAAAAACTGAGAAGAAACAGTTCTTTCAAAGAAAAAACATTAAATTCAAATGAAATATGAAATGCAATGCAGGGAATTCTGAGAATGTGAGTTTACGGTTTTTCAAATTTTCAAAGTTTGAAAGTTCAAGGTTTTTAGCGTAGCATTTTCACAAATTGTTACCGTTAAAATCACTGTCTTTTTTTACAGTGTACAGTTTGTAAATCAAGTTCACTGTATTCCCACTAGATTTCAACCCAGCCAGGCTCTTGTGTGTTCCTATCCATCAAACTTTCCGTCCAAACTTTCTGCAGTGTTTTAAATCCATGCAGGTCAGCCTTTTCAACATTGATGTCATATAGATTTCCATGCAGGCCTCCTCAAAGTCATAGTACCTTTGCTCTCCTCTCAGCCTTTCAGACAGCAGAAACCAGAAAAAAGTGGATGCTGAAGCATAGATTCATCTGCTTTAAAAGACTGATGCATCATTGAAAATTATGACATCACCACACTTGTCATCGACTGTAAGACCAAGGCATTTCCTTCAACCTGATTCTACTGGCCTGAGCTGTTTTGATTGGACGTCGAGGAAATCCGTGCACTGAAAGGCCAACTAACCTCCTGCATCAATAGCAGAATCATCCAGTATTTATTTCCTGTAGATTGTGGGCGTAAGACAAACCCGGAAACAAGCTGATGGAAAGAAGATCCCTGGTGGAATTGGGGCTAAAAATAATAATAAAGGCTAAATCATTCCCCTTTGAGCTATCGACAGGCCAGTAAGCACAAAATGAGTCTTCTCCAGATCAATTGCTTAATTGCTTTATAGCTGCCGTATAAGAGCTGACGGGACAAAATTCTGTCTAGTAAGACCTGCTTGTCCAATACCGGTGAAAACACAAATCGAAAAAAGGGGCAAAAATCGAGTGCATAAACTTTATTAGTTACCCTCTGCTTTGACTAAACGTTTCTAAAATATTGACTTTTTTCTGAGTCTTAATGAATGGATGGAAACGAGTGAATAAACCACGGACGACAGCGCACATTTACACAAAAGCAATTTTTTTGGTTTTGAACCACTTACAGCTCCTCAAGTGAGCTTTGACGGTGTTTTAAGGCATAATAAGTATAAATACTGCATTCTAAGATGCGTACACTTATGAAAATCAGCCATGGTTTTATTATAGTAAAATTTAAATATTAATTTGCGGTTACCTTGGTTTACCTACAGTAACCATGGTTTTATTTGTAGTAAAACATAGTTATTTTGCTAAGGACAGGATGACTTTCGGCCCAATTGGAAGGCAGCTTCTTTGAGAAGATGGTGGATAAGTCGAAGAAATGCTATGGGATGAAATATAAGCAAACACAGTTAAAAAAACTACAGTGTTATGTATTTCTGTTTATAGCGACCATGCCCAAAACACAGCAGACAATGTAATGAATGGTTATAATGAGAATTGTATTGGTTTTAATGGAAAGAATAATGGTGTCTACTGGTATGTGATGGATTCTACTGGAAAAATGCCCAAAACACAATACAAAAAGGAATTTTGTAATGGTTTTACTGGAAAAAGTTAACATTCAACTTCAAAAGTTAACAACTTCTAAAACTTACTATTTAGGGCTTTTATAACATAAGTAACTTATGTAGACAGCAAGGGAGTTTAAGATTGAATTTTAAGCATATGCTTAATTTTAGCTAACTGTATATGGATTAATTGTCATGTTTACAGAGAATATATCTTGTGTTAGGAGTTGTTTATTGTGCGTATGTTTCTTATCCCATTGGCTAATCGATTTTATGAAAGTTTGGGCATAAAACGAGAAAAGAAAACCAAATAATAAACTCATAATTAAGATATATTCTCTGAATTTAAGTTTTATTATCTTACACAGTTTCTTGGATACTTAGCTGCTTTTACTGAAAAAATAGGATAAATAAAGAGATTTTAATTAGAAATAGTTTGCTTTTTTATCAGTTGGTATGTTGGTTCAGTCAGAAACAAGTTAAGTGTTTTAAATTAGCTGTCTGACCTTAAATGACATTTGCAATCGCTACCTAGACTAAACGAGAGATGATGTTTTCTCGAAACAACCTAATTTCAGATGCTGCCTTTAGGTACACATGGAGAGGCTAGGTTTTATAAAATCCTGGATTTCTTTTCCTAAACGCTTCCCCAGAGGCTTTTGCTTACTAGACTGTTTTGCGCTTCTGTTTGGTGATTCAGAGCAGCTCAGGGCCGAGCGCCGTAATAGACTTGAGAGGCGTCCAGCAAATGTGACTCACTTTTTATCATGTTATTGACTCATTTAGTGCCTCTTAAAAGCATTCTTTTCAGTTTCGTTAACATATTAAGGGATATTTTGCTGCTGTGGTTGTATTGAACAAAAAAATCATAAAATATCCTTCTGTGAGTGCGCAAAGAATCCCAAATCTGTGCGGTAAAGACTTTCACAAAACCCGTTAATAAAATGCCAAAGGCTTCGAATTAAATTAAATAACACCATAAATGCCGTCTATAATGCAACCCCGCAGGAAAGGTTGTGACAGCCACTTTGTGCTTTATTGCTCTCAAGCTTCACTGAACAATATCATCATCCAGACACTTAACTTCAAATGCTTCGTATAGCAGACAGCGCACATTTCTGCCATATAGTCGGAGTATATACCTTAAAGAGATCTTTCATCCAAGAATGAATATGACCCCATGATTTACTCACCCTCAAGCCATCCTACGTGTCTAAGACTTTCTTGTTACAGTTATATAAAGAAAAATGTCCTGGCTCTTTCAAGATTTAAAATGCCGGGTGAAGTCGAAGTCCAATAAAGCGCATCTATCCATTATAAAAAGTACCCCACACAGCTCTGAAGTGAAGTGATGCATTTGTGTAAGAAATATTTAATTTAAGAAGTCAAGCCAAGGCAAGTCATCAGTGTCTACAGCTCAAGTCTAGAGAAGAACGTTTTGCAAAACATTAGACTATATACTCATTATATTTTACTTCACCTGTTAGTATGTCCTATTTATTTAATATGTGTTTAAATTTGTGCTATCAAACAATTGACTGGGATTAATCACATCCATAATAAAAGCTTGCATAATATATGAGTGTATACTGTGCATATATATCTTATATAAATAGAAACACATGCATGCATATATTTAAGAAAAATATGGTATGTTCATATATTAAATGTATGGATGTGAATAAAATATAAGAATATAAATGTATAAATGTGTAAATGTAAATATTGTCAAAATACATACTATGTGTGTGTATTATTTATATATACATAATACATGGTACACATACATATATGTAAATAAAAACGTTTATTTTGGATACGATTAATCATTGGACAGCACTAGTTTAAATAAAATGTTATGAAACAAAGTTATGCCACTCTGTAAATAATAAATATTTTAACTACAAATAATAAATAAATATAATTTAGTAATAATTTTATAATTTTACAGTTACATTTTTAAAATATAAAAAGCTATTTACTGTTTTTTTTCCCCCTTACTGATCTGATAACTGAGGTACATACTGAAACTTCCTCTTTGTGTACTGTTACACCCCTACTTTTTTATTTTGGATGGATGCACTTTTTTGGGCTTTAAAATATAAGTCATCATTCACTGCAATCCATAGCTATCAGTCACATGACCACTTCAAAGTCCGAAATCGCATACTTCCCTACTTTATAGTACCCGAAAAACAGTATGCGAGGCCAGTAGTATGTCCGAATTCATAGTAATCTAAATTCAGTAGGCGAGAAGTACCCAAAGGACCTACTGCTCTCGCCTGAATTCTGTAGTAAGCACACCGTGGACACTTTCCTATCCCATGAGGCTCTGGGAGAGGAGGCATCATATTCGAAAAAGGAAACAGAAAGTGGAGACCTGGTTCATTTCAAGTGTAAGTACCTCAGGAAAAAAACGTTGTTTGTTGTGATTAAATTACACTTGTTTAAACACACTCTAAATAAACGGATGATTTATTGAAAGTTTAAATTGTCGCGCTGTTGTGACGACGCGTGACACGTTACAACATCAATATGGCGGATGTAGTACGTCCGAGTTCCATTCATACTACAACCGACTGTTACGTACTTTATAACAGTCGGTTAGTACGTTCAGTTTTAAATGTAGTACCTACTTAAGCAGTATGCGATTTCGGATGCAGTTTTGGCCCTTTGCAATTTATATTAAGCTTCGGCGGCAATATTCCAATCATAAACAGCGCGACAAAACGTTGTAAAACACTTAAAGTGTCGTACTATATTTAAAACAGTACTATTTAAATATCAAATTCAGTCATCTCTGTATTAATGAAGCGGAGTTTACATAGGAAAGTCTGGAATAAGAACGCAATCTACTTAATGCAGGGCTTTAACTTAATAGTGTTTTCCTTATAACGGTTTTCAATGGGAAACCACTTAATGTGAAAATTTGCACGTTACGTTTATATTCTGGCTTTATCTGTTTGCCTATAAAAGTGCTGTTTATAATAAATGGGGACTTAACTTCACATTCAAATATAGGAGATCATTCGCAGCACAGGACAAGAGGAGAACAGTTTCTGCTCACGCGCCCCATCTGTTGTTTAATTACAGTGTATCGCAGCACTATAGTTGTTCATTGTGTTTGTGTGACCTTGTCCCACCCTCATAAAAGTCAAGCCTACCCCTCCCTCACCGAATCTCTCTGTCCTCTCTGGTGGAAACTGCACAAGATCATCTTCTCTCCGCAGTGTTACAGGACCCCTGCGCCCGTGCTGGTCACTGGGGATAGAGGTTCATTACTGGCCGGGATAAGAGATAATACAGGCCAACAGGGATTTGTGAGGGTCACAACCGCACTCTTATGCTGAATGTGCTTACATTAATGGAGGGTGAATGCAAGACTGCATTTATAAACAATCGGCCACTATATCAATAATGCTGCAAACTATTCTTAGCTTTAATCTAAAATATGTAATGATATGGTGGCAGAGGTTTTTGTGGGGTTTTATTTTAAAGTCATGTGAATGTCAATTCGTATCTCAACATTTTGGCAAATTCTTATGAATTTGAACGATCATATTTATATGCTGTTGGACAATTTAGAACTTATTTGATCTTCCAGCAACATAAATAGAAAGTTCAACATTATCTTTGTCTTTGGCCGTTTATTGTTTCACATTTTGAACATCTTGTGTTATTTGTGAATATGCTGTAGTTTAGCTTTGGTGTGTTCAATGGTGATAGTTGAAATTAATGCATCACTGCATATATATATTACAAAACTGAGAGGCTTAACAATATCTGGATGATCTTGCTTTAGTTCATAATTTAAAATCATGATAATGCAATGTCAAACAAAAAAAAGACATAGGCACAACACTTAATTGTAAGAATTATAATATTTAAATGCAATGCTAATGATAAAAATTAAATAAAATATGAAATAATATGTTATATTGTAAATATGTTATTTTATTATATATTATAGTGTTTATCTACTGTATATTACTTTGGAAGCTGTCAAAAAAAATAAAAACCAAAATAAAATTTTGTGTGTACTGTGTATATAAATGCACACATGCATGTATATATATATATTTTAATATTATATATATATATAAATCTCAAACACACACATAAATATTTTTCAAATATATAATTTTTTTGTGTTTATTTCTATATACATAATAATATACAGCACACAAACACATATTATGTAAAGTCAAACCTTTATTTTGGATATATATATATTGCTTTTGGCATTTATTTAATTATGTCAAGTAATTTATTTATTTATTTATTTAAAAAGAAATGATATTCATGTGTTGTGATTTCAGTATTCAGTGGTATCTAAAGTTTAGAAATAATGCTAAATAATATCTGCCTGCTAATGGGTCTGTTTTTCCAGAACTTTCTATCACTTCTACTGTTTTAGACGTCTCAGTTTGTCACTCAGGAGGACTAGCACATGTCACGGCCCTCAGAAGCCGCTCTGGATGGCAGGTTAGGTAATATGCACTCCTCTCATTCTCTTGATTAACTCAGTGTCCTTCACAGTCTCCTCCTGGCCGTTCACTCCTGCCTGTTCTTGCTGTCTCTCGCCATTTCTGCTGAGGACTCGCTCTACGGAGGACGCTCACTACAGGCTACGTCATTTTTTTCATGGTTGCAGCTAATGATAATGACATGCCAACCATACCCCAGCAGCAGCCCTGCACTGCTTTAAGTACTGTACAGATCGTATTAAATTTCATCAAAAGCAAATCATATTTATTAATCATGTTTTATTTGGCTTATTAATGATTTTATGGTGCTATAAATCCATTATGCTCTGTGCGGGAAGGATACAGCAGCTGAAGTGTGCATTCTGGAAAGCTGACTGTGGTGCCACACAGAGACACAGGTGTCAAGGGCAATTTATCTTGCTTCCTTGCATTGTTTTTGCAGAGATGTGTCAGGCAGGCTGACTGGGCATCGCTGCAATTTGGAGCTCTGCGTGAAAAAGTGTGTGGTCTGTCTCTGTGACTGCAGATGCAGAACAGCAGAGGAGCCTGAGGAGCTGTAGGGGGCGCTGTCTACAACTGACCACACTGGAGGGCAATAGAAAAAGCAGCAGCTCGTGCTTTAGTCTGGGTGAACACATGAAGCGCTGCTGTGCCTGGTTACAGATACAACCTGAAGCAGGAATTTAAAAAAAAAGAAAAGAAAAACTACTGTGTATTGATTGTGTGAGGAAAGGTGTACCCCTCCCTCTTTTAAATGATACACATAACCTGAGGTGGTCTGTAGTCTCTGTGCTGGGTTTCCTGGTTGTGTTGCAGATAACATCTTAAGTGGAGGGCTGCGCTGTGAGAGCAGAAAGAATCAGAGGAAGTTGTCAGTGTAATGCAGGCAGTGAGTGAGGCTTTCCTGTGGGAGTCATGTGCTCACAAACAGATTTACTCTACTGATTTAATATTAATATACACTTCTACTATATAGAAATATTAAAGTAGACGCTCAACATACCTACATTTCTGCTTGTCTACTATTTATCTGTCTGTCTGTCTGTGTCTGTCTGTCTGTCTGTCTGTCTGTCTGTCTATCTATCTATCTATCTATCTATCTATCTATCTATCTATCTATCT
>JAUCMT010000059.1:16669120-16688998 GCA_032357475.1 Enteromius thamalakanensis
TATCTATCTATCTATCTATCTATCTATCTATCTATCTATCTATCTATCTATCTATCTATCTATCTATCTATCTATACGTATAGTATATGTAGACAGTAGGAAAAGTCTTTTGCGTTTTAAGGCTGTTTGCTAGATGAACATAAAATGCTTTGCTCTAATAATCCGGTGCATTCACAATACCCAGTATATAAAAATCCCTTCACCTCAATGTCTTTTTATAACAACACGGCGAAGTGGAACATCCCAGAAAGGGATGCTGCTGCTCTGCTCTCTCTCATGTTGCCACCCCTGGAGAGATGCAGTGGAAATGTCCAGCAGACAGACATGTCAGTGCTGTGCTGCTGAGAGAAGAGAGCAGAGCGAGCCGCTGCCATTGCAGTGAGTCTGCTGCACAGGGCTAAACACGACATCCCGCCCTCTGCTTCCCCGCAGGTGTACTAACACACCTCTCAACGGATTTATACAGCAGAACCGCTCTGAATACACCCGATTCTTGCGGGACATACGTGTCACATTCAGAGGTTTTGTGAATTGTATTCGCTTCATCAGCAATAAGAGGAGATCGCTGGCGGTACATAGCGAACTTTACGCTTATCTGACATGTTGCTGCTCATCTTTATAAGAGACCACAACACGCTTTAGCCCGACATAAGGGCTGGAGGGGACACAAACGCGGATTTTATCTCTCCTGGGTTGATCAAGCCCAAATAACCCTGTTTTTTTTATTTATTTCTTTGAGGCGACAACATTTAGCCTCAACTTGCTTCAGCGAGAGCAGCTAAAGGAACAAAATGTCTGCCCGGGCTGCCTCTAATAAGGTTTGTGCTGTTTTAATAACGTTTTACATACAATGTCAGCAGTTGTTGGAGCTAAAGGATGAAATATAATTAAACCAGAGCTTAAATGTGTGCGATAGATGCCTGGGGTCATAAATGTGTGCGCGCGTTTAGCCTCAGCTAACGGAGATTCCTCAACTTATGCTAACACGCTAACGCTAGCCGATATGCGCGATAGTTTACAGCTTTAATTTAACACACAACGCTTTAGTTTTCCATTTAAGCTTTCTGTTATAACCGTAAATCCTCTTGCTTAGTTATTTAGCCTTTTCTGTTATAAATGTGTCGCGTGACGGTGACATAAATATGCGGTTAGGTGCTTAGCCCAAGTGGTTTCCAAAGTCTGTTGGTTTCCACGAAGCTTTAAAATGTTTGACCATAAACGCTTTTTATAGTGATAATTTTGACAGTCTTCTCAGCTTTTAAACAAACAGCTGACAATGACAGTGTCGTGAGTTATGAGAAAATTTGTCAGAGAAGGGAAAGTGCTTATGTAAAATCTTCTTAAGCGGTTATAAAATGCGTTATGTAAAATTTCGCTGTATTTCAGGGTTTACGTGTTTCAGTGTATTTTACAGCTGCTCAGAAGTGTGTGTGTGAGCTGATATTTATGGATGGGGTCAGAAGTGCGTGTTTGGATGCATCCCATGGCAAACAGACACAGCTGATGACAGGAATGATGGATATCAAACTCCTCAGCTGCTGTTCACTGGTTGCTTTTGCTTTTATTTTAACTCTAGGTAATCTTGTCTGTTTTCATTTAAAGCCCATAGAAACTTTAGGACAACGAGTTGAGCTGTCACACTGATACGGTTTCTGTTGGGCGGGTCTTTCCATTGACACCTGTTGAAGCCCCGCCCACAACAGGTGAGCTCAGGGAAACAGGTGGAACATCTCAGGAATGTGACTCTTATCCAGCCCTTCCTCCCTGGTATGAGTCACAGGTAGCTTTCCTCTCTGTGATGTTTGGTGAAGCCAGGTAACATTAACCTGTTTGACCGGATCAGCCAACAGAGCATGATTTACTAGAGCTGTTTTCATGATACCTTATGAGTTATGATTGTGCATTCTTTTAATTTTCTTTTCTTCTACTGTTATGTAGATATAAGTAAGCAGGATTCAAATTTTATCCCCACATATGCAAATAGTGGTTGACCATGAGCCATTATTGATGCGTTGCAGTAGATATGTACAAAAAGTGTGTATATATTATATTTAAATTATATTTTTTATTTATTTAATAATACATTAAAAGTGAGTGTGTATTTAATTAAAAAAAGTAAATGTAGATATTGGAGTTTTATATATTATTATTAGGACTCATTATTAGTAATTACTATATTTAGTACTAAAATAGTATCTAAAATATAAGTTTTTGTTTACAAAATATATATAAATACACACATACAGCATATATTTGTCAAAATATTTACAAGTATATATTAATAATCATATAATTTGTCATATATAAATGTATAAGTCACACATTTTTCTGAAATGTGTACATGCGTATGTTTTTATTTATAATATAAAATGTTTAGCATCAGTGAGATAATATTAGTTTTATTAACATAAAGAATTCATTGTTATATTTTCATTTTTTTATTTTCATCTTGCTTAAAGTTTTATTATATATTTATTATTGTTATGTTTTTTTTATGTTTTTTTTTTTTCTTACAGTTTTAGTTCTTTTAGAACAGTAAGTTGTAACGTAGTTAAAAACATAGTTTCGGGAAGAGCACGCTGAATGTCAGCACAGCCGGTACCCATTGACGCTCATTAGTAGTATCGCCCACTAGCCGATTCTTCCTAATTTCATTTATCCGCCTCGGCATAAATACCATCGTCTCACTCTTCTCGGTATCTAGTTTCGCATGATACCGCCTTCCTCCCCTTCTCCGCCTTTTCCTTCCCATCTTCAAGGGGGGCGAATGGGACCGAGCCTCGCTCCGAGCTCTGCCCTCGCTAGGCTTACTATCAGCAGGGCTCGGGGTCTGAGCTCCCGGCTCGCTCCCTGGACAGCACGCCAAATTTGCTTTTTTAATTTAATGAAGAAGTGCGAATTCGTGAAACCAAAAAAAAAAAGTTCTCTTGGCAACTAACTGAAAAACAAACGTATGTATTTTATAGCAGTAAACCTTTTTGACAAATCTATATGACAGATGTTTTTAGTGTTTTGTTGTAGTTTTTGTTAACTGTAATATTCCACACACACGCATGATTACATTTATATAAATCATATTTATAATTTGATGATGTTAATCTGAAAATGGCAAAATATTGGCAGACTAATTGGCCTGTGCGATATATTGATCTCTTACTAGCTGCCAATTTCAAGTTGGCACTAAATATTTCTTACTAGCCCTAAATATATATTTGGCATTTAAATATATTTTGGAAAAATATTTTGCTATTTTTCCCCATTTTCCTAACCACAAAACAATTTTGTTAAATATATATATATATATATATATATATGTATAATTTTTTTACATTTTATTTTTTTTTTTACATTTTTACAGATTTTGTGTTGCGTCCATTACAATCAGTAAAGTTGTGTTTTGTAAATTTGTTGCATTAATTAATTTGTTGCTCACATTTGCAAGGGTCAGACTATCTTGTGCCGTTCCTGTGTCTCACATTGCATTTACTAAAAAAGGTACTTGTTTACTGACCAGCCAGTCCACTGTTCCTTCACCAGAGGCAGTTGGTTGAGTATTAATTTTTGACCGTGGTTGTCAGACTAGTTTTGAAGGTTAATAACAGCACTTATTCGTGGACGGCACAGATGCAGGGAAAAGGGATTGTGCTGTAGTTTGCATTGTATGCTGATTCTTATCTGTCTCATGGCTGGCGTTTCACTGGTCAAGTCTCAGTAATCCTGTTGGTCTAATCGCTTCATGAGATCAAAGGCAGAACCACAACACGATTTCCCGTCTAGCCTAAATGGAGGATTTTGTTTGTGCCCCGCTCTGGTAAAAACACTGGCCTTTTCTCCCGCCCTTCACTGAAACTTAAATGAAGCTTTAGATGTAGGCTTGTTAGGGTTATGCAGTTTGGCACACAGAGGCCTGGACACTGACTTCTTTACAAGTCGCTCAGGGTTTCTGGATGGATGCTGGACAACTTTACAGTGGCCCTGATTTCTGTCTGTGATAAAATCTGTGTTTAAAGCAAATAAATCCACCTCCGGTCATTATCATAATGGAGGCCAGTGATTTAATCTGTGTTTAATGTATACAGATGTTTTGGCTTCTTCCTTTGTAATTATACTTGGGTGGCTGGTTTTGTACTGTCTTATGTAAAACCAGACATAAAATGTTTTCCCATACAAATAAGAAAAAAGTATAACTTGAAATTTGCGGGCACAATGTTTGTGTATAGAGCCCTGCACATGATATGCAAGATGAATAAAAATGTGCGCACAATTTACTAATTTGTTCCCTACATTTATAAATCATATGCACAATTTAGCAAATCGAGGGAATTAATTCGTAAATCGTGAACAATTTATAAATCAAGAGAACGAAATGGTAAATTGTGGACATTTTTTTTAGTCCAATATTTTTTTTGTCATGTTCAGGACTCTACACTAATAAAAATATTACTATTATTTTTTTGCAAATTTCTTTTGGTGCTGATATTAATACTATTACTTAAAAAATAAAATAAATAAATACATGCTGTATTTTACCCCCCATATTTTTTGATTTTTTTTTTTTGTCTAATATTTTTTATTAATTGTTTTTTTTTTGTTGGTATTTTAATAATTTCTTTTGCTTTAGTACGGTACAATAACAACATGAATATCAAATTATGCATGTTGTTTAATCTTATATCACGATTTCTCGAGTTCAAAGGAGTGTTGAAAAATTTAGCTTCCTTTTTATATTTTATAATTTTTCAAAAGGATCATTGTTTTTGGTCCAAGTTTTGAAATATACTATATCTGGAATTTTTTTTTTTTTTTTTTTTTTTTCAAAAGGTATCAGCCTACAGATTTTTCACATTTGAAAACGCATTGTTTTAGAGACCTTTAGGATAGATTACTTTGTTTGTTTGTTTTTTTTCCTCTTGGGAAGCTTTTGGAAAGCTTATAGTGGGAAAATAGGAAGACAAATATTTCTCCACTGTTTGTTCATTAGTTAGTGTTTTTATCCTTTAGCTACAGTGCGAGTTGTTGGCATGGTGATTTCTCTCTCCAACACCCATTTGTTTAATCTTGTTGAAGAATGTGAGAGCCGTCCTTCACAGCAGCGGTGGGCAAATCCAGGGCTTGGCTGAGGGTAGAAACCGAAATGGCTCCCTAACTGTCCGCCACTGTTCAGCAAACAGATAGTCCCGTCCCAAAACTCCCGCCACCCAAGCCAAAAATAATGCACTTCAGCTTGAACTTATTTACATAACCAACTTCCTTCTGTTTATCAGCCATTTAGAAACCATTATTGGTCAATGCAAACGGCCAATTAATCGTTCACTAATTTAATTGAGAACATTTGTCTGGTTAAGTGATTTTCTTTGTGATGTTGAGCATTTGTGTGTCCTGGGTTGTCTGTATAATGATGTATTTGATACGTGGGATTGAAGAGATCAAGGTCAAAGATAGAGGCCAGAGCTCTCCCACTCTTCTGTGTCAGGTGACCTGCTTTTCTGTGAAACTTGGACGTGGTGTATTCTCTCTCGTGGATCAAGGGATTATTTAGTGACCCAGTACTTCTGCATGTAAGGCTAGTGGAGTGGGGTTTGTTGTGAGCGTGTGATGAGCAGGATATCATTAGCACTAAGATTAGTAAAGCAGTACTTAGATGGAAAATAAATAATGGCTTAAGAGGAAAATAATAGTTGATGGTGAATCGAGGTGTTGAGATGAAAATACCTGTTGGATGCACACATGGGAAATGTTTTTGCATTCTTTATGTGCTTATAAACATAATCAGCATGCATTTTTCTTTTAAGACTGTCTGTTAAGTTAAAAAATAGTTCAGCTTTTGTTATGTAGAATATTGTGCCAATTAATTTTTTTATTTCTTCATATCAAGCATTTACAGGAGCTCATAAAAGATGCTGTATGCAATCAAATGTTTCTGATTATGTTTGCAGTAACACCGCTCCTGGCTATGCTTAAAATGAACTTGCAATATAAATAGTTTTCTCATGCATGCAAGGAATATAGATAATAATTAGCTTTTATATTTGCATTTTGTTTACAATTTTAATGATTTAATCTGCTGCTATGAACTACTATATATTATTGTAAATATTTAATAATTTAAAAAAATATATAAAAAAATAATTAATTTTGACTATGTATTTTAAGTACTACAATATGTAGTTTTTTTAAAATATCTTAAAAATATCTAATCAATAATCTAGAAACAACTGCTAATTTAGTTTAATCTCATGAGAACTGATGAAGCTTAAGTTTAAAGTAGAATAAGTGTGATTTAACAAAATTGGGAAATGTAAATAAATATAAATAATAATATATAAAATCATAAGTTAGCATTAAAAAAAAAAATCCATGTTGTGTTCGTTTAAAAAATAGTAAAATAATCCAAGTATATTCAAATAATATTAAACTTGATGTCAATTACTACTATACTTGTTTTACAAGAAAATACTTTTTCTATCTTCAAAATTTCTCGTTAAATTAAATGTTACTTCGTAATTAACTGTTAAATTTACTTTGAGAATTGTTTCTTCACTCATTTATTTTCAGTGTGCTTTTACCTATGATGTAGATACCAGCTTGTGCGTTATATGCTTATATCCTTCCATCATTTTCTTAAAGGTCAGCACTGATTTTGTCACTGTATTCCTAACCATGAAAATTTACCAGTGCAGAAGTTGTTCACCGTTTCATTTTCAGAAGACCAAGAAATCAGTGCATCCTCTCCTTGACATGACGTGTATATTGCAGAGCGCTTTAGATACAGAGAATGAAACGCAGTACTATCCCCGGAGCACAATATCATTACATTTTCACTCCAGCCAGAAATAGATGTGCTGAGACACCACATTTAAAAATAGCGCTGTCAGAACGTGGAGGCTTCGACTGATTTCTCTAAACTGAGTTTATATTGCATCTGAGTGTATTTGAAAGAAGCAGCTCATGCGTGCCTTCATGGAGCACTTAGCATCTCTTCACAGTGTCTGACGGACCGAGCGATCAGAAACCAGGCCGTGGTTTTGTTTAGTGTTGAATGTGAAGGAAGTTGAAAGCGTGTTAACAGTAGTGAGGGTAAATCGTGTCAGCTTTGTGCTTGTTCCTGATTCTGGCTGCAGTCTCAGTCCACTGATCTTTGTGCCCCAAGCTTTTTGGCCGTAAGCTCTGACGTGCCAAAGTTTTTAATCTAGATCCAATCATTCAGATTCAGTGAAACGCTGTCGCTGCAGAGCTGTAAAGTTAAGATTTTCCTCTCATCTGCTGATCGATTGAAGTATCTCTTTCTTAAACTAAATTGCTGGTGGACGGAGAAGCATCTAGTTTCTTGATTTGAACAAAGCAGTTGAACGAATGAAACATCTACCTTGTAAATAACTGAGTAAACCAAGCAATTTATGGGGAAGCAAACTGAAGAAATAAAGTATCTTATTCTCAAGCTGAATGAAATGGTTGATCTTGTTTGTTAAGGGACTGAACGAATTAAGCATCTTGTTTTTGTACAAACTGAGCAAATGAAGCAGCTTGTTTGTGAATAAACTGAACAAATGCTGCATCATACTCATGATGAAAAAGAAATGGATGAATGTTTCCTTTTTTGTTTCCATTAACTAAAGTTCATCAAAAAAACCTAGTCGCTGAAGAGTGAGTCTGGAGCCCTGCATCTCATTCTCTTCTTTTTAGGGAACAAATCAGCCTAAATCAAAAATCACATTATTTGTACAACAGTAAATGAACTAAGCATAAAGCATCTAATTTGTGAATAGAACGTATTAAACCGTCTTGTGCTCAGTCAAACCAAACAAACAAAGCTTCTTGTTTGAACGCCCTGAACAATGCGACACAGACACATCCTTAGAAAAACTGAACAAATACGATCTCATTTTTAAGGCAACTGATTGAATTAAACATAAAAAGAAGCTGGTAAACGAACTGAACAAATGAGGTATCTCATTCTTGACCAAGCTGTGACATGATTTGTGCACAAATGAAATGAATCGGATACAACTGAACAAACTCGTTCGCATTGTTCATGAGTGAACTGAACAAATGAAGCATCTGGTTCACGGACAAACTAAACAGTGAAGCAACTTATTTCTGAATGTGTTTGAATGAACGAATCGGCTCCTTTGTGAACTAACTGTGTATGTATGTATCTGAATCATTTTAGTGACTAATTTAAAAGATGATTCTGTAAGGGTGGTTTTATTAGCATGGTTTATTGAATAGCCTATTTCTGAAGTTTAAACTAATTCTTAATTCACTTTTGCCTGCTTATCAGCTTTGCCTTACTCCTTAAAAATGCTAACTTGCGGGTGTGAGTGTTCCTAAAAATAAAGTAAGTGTAGAGCCCTGCAGCAGAAGATTGGTCCTGAACATCAAAGCACGGGATTTAAAATTCATCCTGCATACTAAGGCCACATAGTCAGAAACCGTCTGTTGTTTTGCCTTCCTCCCTGTCGTTCTGAAACTAACTTGCGTAACACAGGGAAAGTTGACATACGTCATTTTGCGCAAGCACAGCATACCGTTACACGTTAAGTTTAGCTGAGTTATATAAGGGTGCGTCTGTAGTAATTTGCGCGCGTGTGAGTGTGTGTGTAAGACTGTGGCATCCTCTCCAGGTTTGTGGCGGCACGAGGGTTCAAAGGTCAGCTGTGACAGCAGGGTTAACGAGTCCTTGGCTTCCTGCTGTCTGGTGTAGTATTTCTCACCACGCTATCTCCTGGACGTGAGCCAGATGCTGTAATGTAAACAGTGAAACACACAGACGGTGTGAGAGTGCAAGGTGACGCCCCATACCTGACATACCTGATCTGATTGGCGTCATTGTTTCGTTCTAGTGAGCTGTCGAACTGGTTTCGGGAAAACAAGTTTTGTGGATGTAGTGATACGGGCCGAGGCCATCCGATTTCTTTAACTCGATAAACATCAGTCTGACACATTTTTGATCATTATTTGTTTGAAGTTTCAGTTGGTGTTAGAGAATTCGGTAGCACTTTCATTTCATTGGTTCTGTTCCTAACCATTTGTTCTGCCATGACGAGAGTTTAGTTTGTAATTATATGTGATGATGGTAATGTGTTTGGTGTTGGTAGAATAGAACTGCTATGCTGCTGTAGCGACTGCCATAAGCATGTACGAAATGTGGGGATAATATACATAAAATGAGCCTGATCTAAACAGGTGGAGCTGGGGAAGGAGGAGGGTTTCTGAAGAGCACTGCAACTTCTACAGCAAACACTAGCCAGGTATTTTGATGTCGTGCAGCGAGCTCATTGGCTGCTGAAACGAAAACAAACCAATCAGCTGTGCCATGATAGTTATTACATCAGATTGCGGTAGACTTGGTAGACCTGAGGCATCTCGTGCTTTGCATTTAAGTAACATTACCAACTATGAAAAAATTACTTTGCGACATTTATTAGTCTAGATTAATAATTAATATCTACATATACATCATGTGTAAAAAATGGGGGCTATCGTTTATTTATTTATTTTTTCAAATTCATACTTTTTATGCAAAGATGCGTTAAATTTAATAAAATAAACTGTAAACTCTTAGAACGCTGCAAAAGATGATTTAAAATACTGTTCTTTTGAAAATGTTATTTATGCAAGGATCCTGTGAAAGTACAGTACTTCTCATGATTTCTACAAATATATTAAATGGCACAATTGTTTCTAACATTGCTATATTACAGTAATATTAAAATAACTGTAAAAATATAATATATAAAAATCTATCTTTCCCTAAAGGGTGTTTTTTCACAAGTTGTATAAATTAAAATGTAACATGCTATTTGCAAAATAAAGTATATTTATTATTAGGGATGTCCCGATCAGGTTTCTTGATCGCAGAAATACGCTTCAAGCTGCTTCTGTGGTCTACTTTAAACCAGTAGCGTCTCTGCAACAAAGCGATGTCATGCCGCACACGTTGCTGTTCCTGTGTGGAGTCAAGAGGTCTAATTCTTTGCCACCGCATAACTATAGATGTGTTAAAAAAATGATGAGAATATATATACATATATATATTCGAGTCCTGATCGGGAGGTAACGCCTAAATCCGATAGATTCTAAAATCATGTGATCGGATCGGGACATCCCTATTTATTATCAACATATCAGTATATTTAGATTAGCTCGGATTATTAACATGGCTTATGTTAACAAATCCTTTTTAATACCAGTCTATATTGTGTAACCTATTTAATTGTTTATTTCCATTTTACCCATTTTTTCACTTAATGTTAATCTTAAAAGAAAAAGAGAATATAATCTATTAAACATAATATTTAGCAATTCTCAAAATGAATATACATTTTTCATATGGTACATTAATGCCTAAATTCAATGGTACCATTTAAAATGATTTAAAAATTCATTTTATTTAGACTTTATTTTGAAGAATTTTAATGTCAGCAATTTATAGGTTATCAAAATAATTTTCTGTGTTCGTATCAGTATTTTGGCCTCTATCATTATTGGCCAGAATTGAAAAAAGGTGCATCTCTATGCAAAAAAAAAAAAAAAAAAAAAAAAAGCAACCCTTATTCGTCTTATTCATGGTCAGTGGCTTCATGTAGACCGAGCTACTTACAGAAGCATGAACAGACTCGTTTTCATTTGGCCACTTTAATTTCGCCTCTGTCAATTTTAGATGCAGCGTCCTGAGACACGTGCCTATTTATACGACTCGAGCACAAGCGTACAATTATTCTGCCTCCCTAAATGAGGCCGTTTTTTACTCTTTGGGATTCATTAAAATAGCATTTCATCTGTAAACGGTCCAAAAGATGCGCGTGTATGACGTATTTGCAGTTGCATGCTTTCATTAGAGGCTGTTTGCACGAGTCGAGAGCACAACTGCGATCGGCCACGTGTCTTTGCTAATCTTCTGAATTGATTGCGTAAAATCGAGAGCCTGATAGCCGTATCTCACTGGAGCCGACCCTCCTGCTTTGTTTCGGCAGGGGAGAAGGAGCGTGTTTGTCGGAGGACCGAGTCTTTGTCCGGGACAGCTGTTATCAGTGCGTTCCCATTCCTCTCTGGGCTCCATGGAGGTCTCTGATAACTCCCAGCATGCACTCTGAGTGGAGTTTGTTGCAGTCGGCTGGATTTAAAGAATCACCGGCTCATGTAATAGCTCTGATTATTGATACGCCGGAAGGATTTGTTTCCTTCTGGTTGCCCCAATACATTTTAGACTTTTTTTAGGATTGCACTGATGATGGGTTTGTTTACGTCATAGCTGTTTTCATGTTATGGCTGATGACTGATGCAGTTAACAAGTATTGTAAAATCTTAAATTATTCTGATCATTTTGATACTTAGAACATTTCTGTTTTCAACCTGTTATAGAAGAAGAAAAAATGGAATGCTGTTGAACTGAGGGGAAAATCCATCTTTATTGGTTTTGGCACATAATAATTTTAAAATTAATTTAAAATATTATTTTGCATGTTCTTTTGGAGCATGCAAGCTGTTTATTTTTACATTTTTGTTTTTATTTTAAATAAGTATAAATCTATAATATTATTTTAATTTGACTAATTAATTTTTAATTCACTTGTATCATACAGACTATTTTTGTTTTTAGTTTTTTTTAAATTAAATAATAAAAAAGTATTACCCATTAATATAAATAAATTTGTTGTTAATAATATTTATAATATTATAATTAAATTTATAATTAATAAATTTTACAATATTAATCGAATTTAATAAATTGGTTTCTGCTTATTTTAAATTCACTTGTGTCATGCAGATTTTTTTATTATTTTTACTGTGTTTTAATTAACAAGTAGTACTAATGTAACAATGATTTATTACTAATTTATTACTGCTTATTATTTTAAATTGACTTGAAGCATACTGCATTTAGTATGCTTTATTTTAATTTTAAAATCTATTGTATAGATTTACAATATTGTCTGTTTGACATAATGTTAATGGATGTTGTTTCCACATTTTAAATTCTCTATCCAATTGTTTTGTTTTAAATATATATTTTAATATTAATTGGCTTATTGCTATTGACTAGAATTTCACTAATTATGTATCTTTTAAATAAATACTATTCAATCTTGTTGTATGAGAAAACTAACATTGAAAATATCAATTTATAACATCAGCCAGCGACTATAAACTTTCAAATCTCAATTTCGAACAAAAGCAACCCAATAATTCCCATGGCTGTGCGAGCTTTAGCATTTTTGTTATTAAACAGTTCCTGCTTTGTAAATTTGTGAATATGTGCTCCGGTTATTAATGTGAGTTGAAGCATGTGATTCCATTAAGAGCGCGATCTAAAGTTAGCCGTGTCACAGTGGAATGACAGGAAGTGAGTGATCCCTGACGTGATCTTTCAGGCACAAGTGTGACGTTGCCGGTGGTCTGGCCATCATCAGAGATTCCCCGTCTCCCCCTCTGATACCAGCTGAGAACCTAAAATAACTTCCTCCCAATGACTTCCCGTACATGAGCTCCAGCACACTTCAGGTGCAGCAGTTATTAAAGGGGTTGTTCGACCAAAAATAAAATTACTCTCATCGTTAACTCACCCTCATTTTATTTCAAACTGGTTTCACTTTTATTCAGTGTGCTTTTCTATGGAGGACGTGGCTTATAAAAGATGTTAAGTGTCCTTGAGGAATCAAGGCTACTATAGCAACATCATTTGCTATCATTTAGAAATTGCTCCTTTCTGTTGGATGCTTTTTATAGCATGTCATTTCTTTTAGTTTATCACTTTTGCCTTGGTGTGAAGAATTTACTTGCACTGAGAAGGTATTTTTTGCATCTCTTTAAAACATAGAAATCCGCATGCATGTTTTCATGATCCTATGTGAATGTCACTGCCAGAGGTCATTGCATGAAAATGAACTACTGCATTCATCCATCCATCCCGTGAAACCTGAGCCCTAATCATTACCTATGGGCTCTTTATAATACTGTAGAATCAGCAGCCTTCAGCTATATATAGCCTTTTCGATACAGTGAAGGCTTCAATGGTGTCCCGTTTTCACCCTCTAAGAAGTCCTTCAGTAGATGTAGAAGATGTCAGTCTTACATGCTGCTTTGGGATCAGTTCATACTAACATAACCTTAAACATGGTATCATTTTCCGTACAGTAGTTTGGATTGTCAGTTGGATTGGGAATAGTTCAAGTTTTACGTTTCTGAATCCAATTTTTTTATTGATTCAATTTCTTAGTGATTCCCAGTTTAGATATAAAAGAATAAAGTCAAAATACTAAACATATTCATTCTTTTTTGTTTTGTACAACATGATTTTCACAAAATATCCCAGCAAAAACAAATAGATCAATATAGATTTCATTATTAAAGACAGTAGTAAAATAAGAGCAAATAAACTAATTAAAAACTGTAATTGAAAGTATTACTGAATTAGAATTTTTTTCACTGATAAACATTAATAGCACAGAAAGCAGCAGGACTATTAGGCTGCTGTCACTTTAAGATCTAATGCTCAGTCACGTTCACTCAAGACAAAAATGTTTTTTTTTATTCCATTGCACTGCCCCGCTAACACTGCCTACAGTGGTTCAACCTGCATTTTAAGAAGCGAAAAGAATACTTTATGTATGCAAAGAAAATTAAAATACTTTATTCAACAATTTGTTTCATTGGCGTCTTTTCGTGACTTTGTACGCTGTTCTGTGCCAGCTGTGACACAAGGATACAGCTCTGGAAATAGATAAGGTGTTTCTTTTGGGTTTTACTGTTCATCTCACCAATACAAATCAATGCACGTTTGTTTCATTTTTTTGTAAACTGCCATCTTTGAAATATTAAGGATAGAAGCAACTTGATGCTCTTGTGCCAATAAAACTAGGATTGAGGCCTTTTTTCTGGATTTAAAACCTTTCTTTTCACTGTTTTTGGCTTGTTTAGTGTTGATTTTTTACATTTCTAATTACTTTTGAAAGACGTCTAGCATATTTTACCATCTAACTGGTCACACTGCAAGAGGAAAGAATTGATTACAGCACTTTTCCTGTTAAATACAACTGGATTCAGGTGCTCGCCAAACAAGTACCTCAATAAACAGAACGAAGTATGTTTGTGTAGAAATTTAACAAAAACTGTCATGAAATGCTTAGAATACTCAAATAGTTTTTATCTTAATATAAAACCAAATATCTTAAATTATGTTTTGAGGATGTATTAGTAATTAATGACACATTTTTCATTTTGTGGTGGAGTAACCCTTTAAGACTGATCACCTGCAGCTATTGAACATCATCTTCACAGATCAGTGTGGTTTTGTAGTGCAGACGTCTTTCTGCATGTCTGCTATATTCAGTGCTCTAGCATAGACGTATGTCACAACGCTGCCGAGTGGCTTTCGAACGAGGTGCAGCGAGCTGGCAGTATGGACTTATGTTTGCCAGGCTGTCTCAGTGTTTCTGAGCTCACTGTATGACGCATTAATTCATCTGGAATTCTATGAAATGTGCATTAAATATGCAAATTTTTTAATAGCTAACAAAAACGTTGTAATAACTTACTGTCCTAAATAACTAACTTTAGGACATAACCTGTATCCTACAAGCACAAAACTAGCAGAAACACCTGTTTATTCACATACTGCATGTGAAGAGCGACGAACATGGTATATGAACGCATGTTGTTCTGCTGCCTCTATTGATCCCTTGTATTAGATGTGCTAAACGGCATGATATAGCAAGGAGAGAAAAACGTGCGTGGAAACTGTCTTCACTCCGGGCCTTGCGCTCCATCCCGAGAGTCTGTCAAAAGAGCTACACGTGTATATTGCATGTCAAACATTTTCAGGGAGTTTATGTAAACAGCGGGTTTCAAGTGAGCAGTTCTTCAGATTGAAGTATTACTGTTTTGAACGTCTTCTACGTAATGTACTAATGAACTTGCTTACTTATTTGTTAAAGGGTTCACCCTAAAATGTACATTTTTGTTCCCAAACTATGAGTTTCTTTCTTCTGTGAAACATAAAGTTGTTTGGTTCCCAGCGTCAATAAAGTCATGAAGGTTTGGGATGATATGAGGGTGAATAAATGATGCTTTTTTCCCCCTCTGTATTTTCAATTCGAAATAGAAAAGAGATCCGCTATTTAAAGTGCCAGTATTTGGGGTTATGATAGGTTCATATTTTGGTTTTGGGAGTGTCCGATAACTGGCAACCAGGCCAAAAAATACTTTCATTGTCTTATAAGATGCGTTTAATTTCACCTTATTCGTCCCAAATGATTTCTTTAACATTTAATTTTTCCAAACCCCTCTTTTGCGTGACGCTTATCTGCAGTGATTGGTCGATTAGTCTCATTTTTATCTCATCATGCCTGTAATGTCTGACAAAGCAGAGTTTGTGAGTTCTCTGTGTTACAGCGTTACCATGGAAACCACTATTCTTACCGCTCCAAAAGCAGCACCTAATGGTGAAGAATGAATTAGCATCATGTGGGTGGACATTAAACTAAAGTTTTATGTTGACGTCAATATGAAATCTCTTCGTTTTAATGATTCAGAGTCGACTCTTTCTTTGAGAGACAGTAACTTTATTTGCAGTGCACTTTTAGATTTGAAACTGCATGAAAGGTAATTTTTTTAAAATCTATTATTATTGACCAAATGCATTAAGAAAGTACCTCAAATGTATATCTACACCAAAGCAATGAGAAAACCCGATTACATTATGAAAACTTCCAGCTTTGCATGTCTGTGCTCTGCTCCAGTATTGACGATTACCTGCATGCTTCATAGCCGGTGGAGTGCTAGAGGGATTTCGTCGTGTCGTCGTGCTCCCGCGGCGCTGGAAGGGTTAACACCGATACAGCACTTTCTACTGCAGATGGATCTGTGCTCCTACTGAGCAGAGCAGTTCTACAGCGAAGCACTGCTGCAGCTCAGTACACACTCGCTGCCAGGCCACAGGGATTTACTTCAGCAGCTCACGTTCGCCGAGAAGAGGCTGGACGAGCCTCAACCACGATTCAAACAAACCCAACTTTACCGGAAGTCTGCGGAGTACTATTTTAAAAAGCGCCCTGAAATTGATGCAGTCGCTGGATGCGCCTCATCTCTTTTCTGAAGTGATTGAACAGTAACTTGCTGTCCTCAGCTGGCCACCGCTTCACACAGGGTTGGGACTCTCTCTCTCTCTTTTTTTTTTGTCTGTACCTCTTTCTCTCCCTCCCTTCCCCCCTCTCTCTGCACTATCTTCCTCCCTCCCCCGCCTCATGCCGATTGAATCGGGGATCTCACTGTGATCAGCCGAGTTCAGCATGAAGGCTGGAGGCTTGCTGGAGAGCACACGGGTCTGCGGGACCCTAGTTTTGGACCATGCGTGTGACTGAAGACAGCTGCAGATATGCTTCTGGTTCTCCTGAGATGATCTAACGGCTGTAAGTAACGCTCTTGTTGTTGCTTTTGTGATACCGTTGGATTTCGATCACAAGCAAGTAACTTGCATTCAGCTTGCAATGTGCTGAACACGTTTGCTGCGTTTTTAGTTTCTTAATACTTCGGAGGAGTACAACAAGTGCTCCAACAGTTGCGCAAATTGAGGGTAGGCTCAGGCAAGCTGTTAGTTATTTAGCTGCAGTGTTTGGCGTGTCTTTAGCGCCGTAAATCTGCAGTGACGTTGCCGTGGTGCGTATGTGCAGGATGTCGCTATGTCCTCTGGGAACCACCTCCCCTGCTCCTTCATTTGAAAAGCTGGATCATATGCTCCTGGTTTGGGGCTTTTAGCCACCGTCAGCACTTTGAGATACATCTTTCTCCATTTCTGAAGTCATCAGTCATCGGCTCCTACGTGTTACAGACTGATGCCAGATCCAAAGGTGGTGTGTGTGTGTGTGTGTGTGTTTTCCACCCTCCTCATCTTCTTTTGGCTTCTAGTCAACATACGCAATGTTCTCTGGTTGCATTTGTTTGCACTGTCCAATGCAGCTCCAGCTCTGTCTGGCTCAGCCAACACTTAACCCTTGTTTGATTGTTACCTGATGCTCTATGTATGTTGCCAGTTGCTTATCCCGATTTAAACTTAACATGAGATTAAAACAGACCTGATGCACTTTCTAAATAGCTAAATATTCTAGGTCATATTTAGTATACATTATTAAAGGTAGCCTATATTTGTGTACAAGTTAATTTGTTTTGGATATTATTACATTGGTTTTAAAGCAGTGCTGTCAAACAAGTAATTGCATCTAAAATAAGTTCTGATTTATGTGTGTAGCGTCTTTCTTAAATATATACCTGCGTGTGTGCTTATTTATATATACGTAATAAATATACACTACATGCATTTATTTTTTTTATCAAAAACTAATTACATTAATTGTGTTTACACAATTGACAGCACTATTTTAAATATTTTTCAGTGCAAAAAAAATACATTAAGTTTAATTCATAAATACTACGTTTTAGTTGGAGTTGAAACACTCAGCATTTTAAAAGCTAAACTATCTATTCCATGTCTTGAAAAAGTACTAAGTCTGATATTTTATGAGTATTAGACAGGGAGACAGGGAGTTATGAGGGTCTGCAGTGGTAGATTCGTTTCCTGCATAATTTTTTGCATTATTTGTGCCACTTAAAGTTAATTAAAAAATGTATAATATTCCTTTTCACTTTTTAATTACTACTTAAAAAAGCAGAAAAACAATTTTTTTCCTTAATCTATGCCAAAAAGTAAAATAAAATTTCCCAATAATTGTGAAAATGAGCCAATGATGACCAATAATGCTAAAAAATACTCCCATCAGCTGATACTGATATGATTCAGAGGTATTATGCTTGCTTACTTTTCTTCTATGGTGAACACTGTTTTCATCTTGTAGCACTGAGAGAAAAGTAGGTCATTTCTCCACAACTTTGTGAATCAAAGCTCCTCTTTTTTTCAGTGGCCAACATAGTATCTAATTTGGTACCGCTGCGTTCATTTCTGGATTAGCTCCACATCATCCCAGACCTGCACATACACTTGCACAGCTTCTTCGAAATTCAACACCGTGAATTAGCCTAATTCAGCTGCGTGTCTCCTACCGTCCCCCCTAAACGTCATCTTCATGTCGTCCGCATCGCGGCACGCTAGTTCCCTGCATCTGAACCCGATGGCGACAACGGGAGCGCTATTTTTAGATCCTCCCTCTTGCTTCCACCGTTTCGCTCTCTCGAGTTCCCTCTCCTGTGGTGAGGGATAATGTGCTGCATATCCAGATTTAAAAAGACGCTGAATCCCTGCCTCTCAGTTCACACCAGCATAGTAATGACTGTTAGCAGTTAGGAAAAGCTTGACACTTACTGTTCGCAATGCCTCAGTCACGCATTACAAAGAGGTCTCTTGGTGGTAAGCAAGAAATCACTCACAGGACCCTGTCACTTTTCCACCCTAATGATGCAGATATCTTTTGCCGGTTTAATGGGGTATCTCAGGTCTGGGCGTTATTTCTGAAAGAGTCTCCAGAGTCTAACTATTAGAAGGCCACGTTTGAACTTGAGCAAGGATTCTTTGCATGCAGCTTGCAAGCCAATTATCCCAGATCCGAGTTTTACCATTCTTCCTGTCTATTCGCCCACATATAGTTGTCGTTACGTAAAAACTACAGATATGTACACCATCTGTGCATCTTCCTATAATTGACTTTTTCCGGCTTTTATCAGAATTGATAACCTCTTCCACCCCCAGTTCTGCATCATTAATTAAAATGGGTATGTTCCTGTCGGAGTAGTTTGGCCCTTACCTCTCGTTATGACTGTGTTCAGCTGTCCGATCCATCTGTGAGAGGGTCCATGGCTCCTCATGCCTTCAGACCTCTGACAGTATAGAGCATTGGCTGCCAGTCAAGGCAGTATTCTTTCTGCACCATGAAGATTTGATTGACCAAGGCGTAGGTGAATGTGCAACCTGTCCTTCTGGGAACACAGATATAGAATTGTAATGTGTGCAAACAACAGACGCATTTATCCTATTATTTACACAATGCTTATACAGGCACAATTCCTCTTCTGTTCATTAAAATTAAAGTTACATTTTCAGTGGGGAGTTACCAATTCAATTTTGCAACAACCTTAAAATAATGTTTCAGTAATTAAAATTTGGGTTTTTGGGAACTAACTGATCTTATAATGGTATTTGTGGTTTTGTTGTCTTAGGTGATCGAATCAGTCGTAATAGTAATAGTCAGCAAGTATTTTGGCCTAATAAATTATGTTCTCCACCAAAACTTTTTGTGAAATTGAAGTACATCCACTGACATGTGTACATTTTTTCTCTTATCCACGTGGTTTCTTTTAGGCTATGAATTTAAAATGTCCCAGAATGGCTGCTGGTAATGCCGGTGATGTATTTTTTGAGTCCGAGTCTGTGCAGTAGTGAATCATTAGAGCCCGAGTCTGTGCAGTAGTGAATCATTAGAGCCCGCGTCTGTGCAGTAGTGAATCATTTGGAGTCCGAGTCTGTGCAGTAGTGAATCATTAGAGCCCGAGTCTGTGCAGTAGTGAATCATTTGGAGTCCGAGTCTGAGCCCGAGTCTGAGCAGTAGTGAATCATTAGAGTCCGAGTCTGTGCAGTAGTGAATCATTTGGAGTCCGAGTCTGAGCAGTAGTGAATCGTTTGGAGTCCGAGTCTGAGCAGTAGTGAATCATGTGGAGCCCGAGTCTTTGCAGTAGTAAATCATTTAGAGCTCGAGTCTGAGCAGTAGTGAATCATTTAGAGCTCGAGTCTGTGCAGTAGTGAATCATTTGGAGTCCGAGTCTGAGCAGTAGTGAATCATTATTTGGAGTCCGAGTCTGTGCAGTAGTGAATCATTAGAGCCCGCGTCTGTGCAGTAGTGAATCATTTGGAGTCCGAGACTGTGCATTAGTGAA
>JAUCMT010000059.1:16701448-16742942 GCA_032357475.1 Enteromius thamalakanensis
GATCGGAAGAGCTCGTGTAGGGAATGTTTTAGAGACATGTATTAGCGATGAAAAAAATATGGCCAAAATGTTTCTGACTATATTTACATAATTGCTTACTTATTTGCTTTATTTATTTAAAAAAAAAAATCTTATTTTTAAACATTTGTGATTAAATGAGAAAAATGCTTTACAAAAAATTTAAAAGATACTCTTATTGATTTATTTTGCACTAAAATCCCGTAAGAGTGATTGTTGCAAATGATCACGTCTGTTTCTTGCTCTATCCAGACCATCAGGAGGAAGAGGAAGGTGCAGATCCCGATGGGCCGCCCAGGGGAACGCGAGACCATGTCAGAGCATGACGAAGACGACGACAGCTACGAAGATGAGATCTACGAGTCCCGGAGTGCGCGGAGCGGGCCGAGCGCTTACAGTGGGGGCGGGCCCACGGGCCGGAGGAGCACCAGAGGCGAGCGGCTGGGCGGGAGGAGGGACCGAGACAGAGAGCGCAGCGGCTCCAGAGAGAGGAGTCTGTCCCCACGCTCGGACCGCCACTCTGTGTCCTCCAACCTCCCTCCGCGCCCAGCCAAGGTCACCCTCGTCAAGTCCCGCAAGAATGAAGGTGAACATGGCCGCTTCGACCCTGATGATAGATCAATTATAACACAGTTAGAACTATTATAACAAGGCTCATTCTCACAAAGACTGCTAATATTAGCATCCAATATTAACACCAATATTAGCAACACCAACTGATGATAATGTTCTGGTTATTATAAACAGTTAAATCACCTGCCACTTCCAATCGATAAAAGTCAGAGTCTAACAATGCACTAATTTAAAATTATGAAGTATTAAAGTAAAAAAAGTTAATTTGAAAAATTCCAATAAACTTATACAATGCACTTTTTAGGTAAATAAATAAGACAATTTTAGATAATTTACAATTAATTATGTAAAGAAAAATTAATTCACACACAGTTCTGTTTTTAGAAATGTAAAGAAAAATACATATTTGCAATTAATTTGTTTTTGATTACATAGTAATGCCAAAAAATACTACTAAATAACACAATAAAACACAATAAAAACATGATTTAAGAACATTAAAGCAAATACATTCTATAAAATATAATGTTTAAATATAAAATTAGTACATTTCAAATGTTTTTAAAATAAATTAAATGTACATCGATTCCAAGTCTGAGACCTCTAGTGAAAAATACTTCAAATTTGAATTTTTGAAATTTAATACCAAAGTTTAGTTAATTTGATATAAGTTAGATTAATTAAAAACTCTGTTAAAATAGATTTCTAAGTTTATATAATATTTATGTGTACTGCGTATTTATTATATAAATATAATTACATATGTATATATATTTTTTTTAATTGCAAGTTTATATTAAATATTTCTAGATAATATAAACTCATACTATAAATAAAATGCATACATATACACACATGTAAATATTATATATGCTCTGTGTGTTTGTGTTTATATATACAGTACATAGTAAATATACAGGGTACACACACATATATTATGTAAACAAAAACTTTTATTTTAGATGTGATTTAATCATTTAACAGCACTATAAATGAATGTTCACACTTTAATATTAATGTTTCCAACACAAATAAATAATATATAATTCAGTTGATTTGAATATAAGTAATTTAGAAATGTGCCAATGAAAAGAAATTTTAAAAAGTGCAAACACTTACTAGTGCTCTCAGACTCAGCTGTGAACTTTTTACTATTCTCAGAAATACAGTGATTTATTGTCATAATAATTTTTCTTGGTATAAACAGGCCTTGACAACATGACGTGACCAGTTTCCTGCTGGTTTGTCCAAGTGCCAGTGAATATGCTGCACAAAACAACATAATCGCATTCAATCAGAGCATTTAGCTGGTGTTCAAAAAAGAAAGCGTCTTTATAGCTAACATATGCTAACATTGTGTATGTGTTTCTGCGGTTTACTCTGTAAGCAGAATACGGGCTTCGCCTGGCCAGCCACATCTTCGTAAAGGACATTTCCCCCGAGAGCCTGGCAGCCCGAGATGGAAACATACAGGAGGGAGATGTAGTGCTCAAGGTAAGATAAATGAGCACCTGTAGTCGAGGAGAAGCAGATGGAGGGAGAGAAGAGAGTGTGTGTGAAGTGATGAGCGTGACTGAACTGACGTATTAAGTGATGTGACGAATTATGAGCGAATGCAGACTCCTGCTAATGGAGATGTACGATGCTGACATCTTTACTTTTGTTTGCTCTTCGTCTAGATTAATGGCACGGTGACTGAGAACCTGTCCCTGATCGATGCTAAGAAACTGATCGAGAGGTCAAAGGGCAAGCTGAAGATGGTGGTGCAGAGAGACGAGAGGGCGACCCTGCTCAATATCCCAGATATGGATGACAGCATACCTTCAGCTAATGCCTCTGACAGAGACGGTGAGAGAGTGTCTGTATAGCACACGGCAAAATGGATTTGAAGTGGTGTTTTTGAATATTCAGTGGAAAGTCACGAAGCAGTTGATGGTTCTACTCAGTAAACTGAAAGTCATTTTTTGTTTTTACACATTTTAAATCATTACATGCATTTGGATTGAATTTTTATTATCAGTACTAAAGTAAGCTAATTGCATGGCATTATTTTTTTTCCCCTCATTGAATATATAAAAAAAGCTTTGTTATTTTTTGTATTTTTAGCACAAACCTCTCTAAATGTTGTTGGGGACATTTTTGGAAACACAATTTATACTTAAAACAGTGTTTTATAATATTATTGCATATATTATATACTACTTTTTGTTTTGTTTTAAGTGGTGCTTTTTATGTTGACTATAATTGCAACTTGTCATTTTGTTATTCAAAATAAAGCAAAGAAAAACACAAGATAAATACGACACAACTTTTAAAAATAATAAAGGGTACATTTCAACTAACTGAAATAAAACATGTTTTATTAAATTAATTCAATGCAAAATTTTAATTAATTCAAATAAATGTGCGCATTAATAAACCACTGTACATTAACTAAATAAATATTAAAATGAATAATAGACCAGAGCACATAACAGCATTAAAACTTAAAACTAGTGCTGTCAAATGATTCATTGGGATTAACTGCATCCAAAATAAAAGTACTTGTTTACATAATTTATGTGTGTATATAAAAATACACACACATGCATGTATATATTAGAAAAAAAAGTTTTATAAAAATGTAATTTTTATATATTAAATGTATTTATTTATCATTTAAATTATATGAATATAAATATAGACATGTAAATGAAAATATATACTGGATGTGTGTGTATTTATATATACGTAATAAATGTACTCAGAACACACACATATTATGCAAACTAAATTTTTTCTTTTGGATGCAAGTAATCGTTTTACAACACTAAAAAGCATGAACATTTTCGATGTATCTTTTTTCTGTATTTATGTATTGCTGAGCATGTCATTATTTTATTCCATTGGGATCTTTTAGGAAAGAATGTGAAATACCACTAGTGATACTCCAGGTTCACTCACAGGTCAACTCTGTAACACAACGTCTGTAATGGAGTGAAATCATTTGATCTTTTTGTTAGATATTTCAGACATCCACTCCGTGGCCTCCGATCATTCCAACCGATCTCACGACCGGAAGAGGAGCAGCCGCTCTCGTTCTCCGGACCGCCGCTCCGAGCCCTCGGACCACTCCAGACACTCTCCGCCACAGATCAGCAATGGCAGGTCAGATAGCCTTTCTGTTTTCCTTAATCTCTTTGGTTGCTGCAACACAAGATGTTTTTGTCAAAATTAAACCTGACTCGTGCAACACAAGCATACCACATATTCCAAATAGTCAGTTTTTTAGTCTCCATTTTTAGTTCCTCCTGTCTTTATAATGTACAACAGATTGAGTTGTATTTCAGCTTTAGGAGCTGGAGTTGCAGGTCTGCTCACCGCTGATATGAGAACAGCTTTGTGACAGGCACATTAGAGAAGCCTCTGTCAGACGGTACTGCAGCGCTTGACAAAACGCTCCTGTAAATTGGAAGTGTCCTAGATAGATAAACCAGGATGGGAGGAATTTCATCTCCTAAATGAAACCCTAAATTTAAAGGTAAAGTGTGTAATTTTTTCGGCGGGAAAAAATATGGAGGCATCAGTAGGCGATTTGTAGGTTGACTTATGAAGAGACTATGAAGAGTTGCTTTGAGCGGCCCAACAGTCCACTTTAAAGGAATGCTTGAAAGTTCTGTCATTATTTACTTACCAAGGAAGATATATTGAAGAAAGCTTGTAACCAGGCTGTTTTGAGTCACCATTGACTTCCATAGTATTTTTTTGCTACGATGGATGTCAATGGTGACCCAAAACTGCCAGGTCTTTCCATACTGACCTTAATGCGAAAAAGCGAGGCAAAACACAGACAACCTGTTCTTTCACACCGAGCATGAAACCATTGTTCGACTTCTGCTAGTTCATACCTGCACCGACTAACAATGTATTTTTCCACACATGAGTCCTACATATGGATTGATTAGGTGAAGAAATTACACACTTCCCTCAAGCCAGAATTGACCACACACACGTTTACAGATTTGCGAGTGTTCATAAAGTTTCTTCTGATTCTTGTTTTGAATCAGGGCCGCAGGGCTGACGGCTCAGAGAACCCGGCCAGTGTAAGTGTTTGGGTCCGGTTAACGCAGCGTCCCGAACTAACTAACGCTTTTGTGAGCTTTGCACTAAAGCATGCGACGTGGGCGCTTCGTAAAGTTGTGTAACCCAATTTTTGTGTTTTTGTGTTACCTGAACTATTTGACGTGTCTCTTTCATCATCCCAACATCTCTCACCTCTGGCGGAAGCCTAACAAACCAACTTGGGAACAGGAAATTCGTTGGTTTGTATGCCCAATCCCAGCATGCATTTGTGACATCAAACATGTCCCTTCATTCTCATTTCTCATGCAAATTCAAAGGACTGGTCTCAGCTGTGCGCTACCTCTTTTCTGCTGAGTGAAAACTTAAGTAGGGGTGTCTGTCGGAAAAAAAAAAAACTGTCAGTTTGGCAGTGCAGGCGGCAACATGCTGCTTTTAACATCGTTTGTAGTAGTTCCTCTCTGCCTCAGAGAGTTCTCGGTATTACTGGCACATCTGCTCGGCCAACCATCTTTGAAAGTCGTCCAATAGGATTGGAGCACCACCTGCCCTGTGTGCGTAGAGTCACAAAAAATTGGAGTCTGTGATGGCTAAGGCTGCTTTATGAAAGCTCAGGCCTTTTTGCCCCATCAATCCAGCTAGATGATTTGAAAACTTGTTTCATCACTGAATTCTTGATTTGGAAACCCAATTGGTTTAAAGCACCGGAACCATTTGAACCAGTTTTTACATCCCAGATCCAACTTTTCTTGGGTGGAAATGTGAAATGGTGGCAGATTGAGTATGGCGCTGTGCAAACAAAATATGTTCTTAAATGTTTTTAGAACATGCAACGTTTTAACAAACATTCTGTTACTTGTTAGAACGTTCTTAGAACTTTCGCCATTAGACGGAATGTTTGAGAACATGCTGCAGATTTTCCTGACACACTAAGAACATAAGAGAAAATACATGCGTATTCATCAAAATAGATGGATATTTTTGCCACAAAGTTTGAGCCTGTTGGCATTCTCATGGTGCCATCAGCCAATCAGAGGAGTCATGAGGACCTCCACTTTTTAACCTTGTAAGAACGAAACTTTTCCACCGGCCTTTTTTTTTTTTTTTTTTACCAGCCTGGTTCCGGATTGCCAATCTGTTGACTAAAGGGAAAGACTGTGTTTTTTAAGACATCCTGCCAAGTTCTTCCTTCCATTTCTTCTCTCATTTGAAAACTAGAGAATTGCACCAGTGTTCCGAAACCAGTGCATTGCAAAAGAAGTAGGATCAACTCCTGAAAGAGAAGCAAATGTCTATACAGCAAATTCATCAGGCACTTAGTGGATGCAAACAAAATTAGGCAAATGCCAACATAAGCATGCTCTCATTCCCAGAACCTGTAATATTTATATTTTAGTGGCTTTTATTGTAGTTTTGTATGATTTAAAAAAATTGGCACTGTTAGGTCAGCACTAAATTCCAATGTAAAATTTGGATCCTGATGCAAAAACCAGTTACTGGATTGCGCAGCTTACTGTAGACCTAAAAGCTCATCACATTTCTGTACCTGAATGTAATAGTTCTTCGAAATAGAACATGATTGGTAACCGCTAGTGCTGCCCTCCTCAGCAATAACTATATTTCTGTCATAGTCGGTTTTATGGATCATAGGATCCGTAAAGACCCTCGAGCGGACAGTGATGGCTTTAATACTTTGAGGTATAGCGCGTTATGCCACACACTTATCCTCAATGTCATCAGCCAAGGTTTTTTATTGAGCCACACTGTAATTGCTGGGAAAGGTATTCGTCATTGTCATGAATAAAACAGGACCACATGTGGCGGCCCGGCCCTGCAGATATGGACAGTTTCTGCAGTCCGTGGATGTCGCCCGCTGTTGTTTACTGTGACAATAAAGGTCACGGGCCGGACCTGTCATCTTTGGCCACGTGCCGATTTTCGGAGTGCCTCAACGGCAGTGGTGCACCTGGAGTCCTTTTCTCTTCCCGTCTTTCTCTCTCTCTCTGTCTCTGTCTCCTCCATTACTCCAGATCAGACGGGCTGCGCTAAATATAGTCCAACAAAGGAGCTGCAAAGCACAGCTGTGACCTTCAAGACTACCTAGCTGCCCTAGCCACACAATGTCCTCCCTCTCTCCCCATCTACCTCACTCTCATCTGCCATTTGTCTTTCAGTGTAAACAGTGTTTTATGGGTTGTGTGCTTAGGCTTGATAGTGTGGAAAAAAGCAGTGTTGTTTTTGGTTGTCCTGCTGAGAGCAGAGCATGCATTAATCATCAAAAGCTTTAACCGAGCAGCACAAAAGCTCATTTCATTCTGCACTGTATCGTATATTTTCAGTGTCCTGTATACAGGTGTATTATTGATTGTACTTTCACTTACGGCCTGAAACATACTCTCACAAGTACATGAATTAGTGGTGGGCGCTTTCGAAACAATGCTTCGTGAAGTTTCGTGAACCTTAGCAAATCTTTTGTTTTGCATTAATGATTCAAAGTCCCATTATTTTAGTAAACGTGGCTTAGTTATGTCATAACTTTTTCAAAATGCTACCAAATTTTGGTGGTTTGTTGTATTTGTACCATTCTGACCAGCAGGCATCACCTTTGAAGACGATGAATCGTTTTAGAAGCATTCGGTTCATTTGATTCAAAGTTTTGAAAAGCTTTGTTGCTCCCATTGCATACTCAGCGTCAAAGGACTGTGTTCTCTTCATGATGGGAACAATTTTTGTGATTTGAAGTTAGTTAAATATGCCCCCTAGAGTTACTGTCAAAATCATGCACTAATAATGCGTATTAATTACCCAAGAAACCTTCGCTCATCCAGCATTCACATCTGCATTTGGGCGCTTGTGTCAAGAATGTTTCTGGCCTTAGGAGGACATGTTTTCACTTTCAAAGTATATTCAAAATGCCTGATTCATCACATTTTAGTTTCAAATGAATCGGCAAAAAAAAACAAAAAACAAAATAGATTTGTTTGAATCGGCAATCAAAGGTTTTTCCAGAAGCGTGGCATTTTATGTTAGGAACACTCCACTTTTTTTGAAAACGTGCTCATTTTCCAACTCCTCAAGAGTTAAACATGTGGGTTTTACCATTTTTTAAATTCAATTCAAATTTCCCATGCTGCAGCCATGGTACGGTATCGAAATCCCTTGATTATTCGCTGGAATGAGGGTATAGTTCCTAACCATATCGGCCTAGAAAATCACAACTTTTCATTATCTGTCGTTCTTAGTACACACTGTAAACTACAGAAAAGTCAAGTTTTAAATCAGTTTTAAATGGTACAAATTTCAAAACTCATTTTTGACCATGATGCTAACGGTCTAATCTGATTCAATGATCTATGCTAAGCTACAGCTAAAAGTGCTATCGCCAGACCTAGAGATCAGCTGAATAGATTCTAAAATGGTAAAACTCAACTGTTTAACTCTTGAAGAGTTGGAAAATGAGCCTATTTATAAAAAATAATAAAAAAATTAGTTCTTTTGTACATTGCATAGATGTTAGTAAAGTCAGGTTGGAGAATCTTGTTAGAAGTTTGGTTCATTTCAAAAGACTGACTCACCAATTATCATTCAAAACTGAATCATTCAAAAGGGCAAAAGTCAAAAAAGTAAAAAAAAAAAGTTGTGTTGTTTACTAGCGTTTAATGTAAATAGTATCTGTGGTTGAATTGAATGCCAGCTTGATCCTAATTGTTCCAGATACACCTATTTTTAAGACTAAGCTGAGAAATCATTCTAAGAATTGATTCTTCCAAGTTTTGCGTTGCTTATGTTTAAACACATCACTATCCTCAATGTTTTACTTCAAAACAAACGTCTCACACACAATCCACTGATTTAATATGCTTTGGAGATGGTCGGTTTGACCCAATCATTCAAAGACCGATTCGTTCACACCAATGTTGAATGTGTGCGATTCTAACAGCTTTGCTCTGTGTCGTCCTTTTTTGTTTGCCTACAGTCACCGAAGCCGTGATGAAGACAGGGTCTCAAAGGCTGGGCCGCTTCCCGTACCTGCTAAGATGGTGGAGGAGATGCCGAAAGAGCAGACGGCAGCAAGAGAGGAGAAACAGCTCCCCCCTCTGCCAGGTCAGAGGTCACTACACATGAACACACTGTGATCGGACATGCATTATTCCCAGCCTGGGATTGTGCTCAGGCGGTGACGATCAGCAGGAGTTTGTCAGTTGTGACAGTGTCTTCACACCTGCTCCGCCCCGCTGGGCGTCTCTGTGACCTCCCAGAGAGCGACACGCTCCTGTGGTGATGTTTTTTTGTGTGTGTGCATGCACTTCACTGAAATACTCAATGTGCTTTGATCTTCTCAGAGCCCAAGCCTGTGTATGCTCAACCCGGCCAGCCCGATGTGGACCTGCCGGTTAGTCCGGCAGACGCCCCGGTGCCCAGCGTCACACACGATGACAGCATCTTACGGTGAGCCTTACTAACTTCCCCCAAACTCTGTGCTTAGAGATACTGAGAATGAAATGTCTTAGAAGCCCATATGTTTTTGTGTCCACCCTCAGGCCGAGCATGAAGCTGGTGAAGTTTAAGAAGGGCGAGAGCGTGGGGTTGAGACTCGCTGGCGGGAATGACGTTGGGATATTTGTGGCGGGAGTTTTGGAGGACAGTCCTGCTGCTAAAGAGGGCCTGGAAGAGGGAGACCAGATTCTCAGGGTGAGATGACCGTGTTTTGATTCACTGAAACCACTTCACTGATTAGTTAGTTAACTTCTGTCTAACAGCTGTTTATGTAGGCAGATACAATACTTCACACTTTGGGTTCAGAGTTTTAGCGCTCTCTACTCTCTCTACTCTACTTTAGCTCTCTCTATTCTACTCTATGAGCTGTCACATACTGTAATATGACTAAATGCCCAATTAAGCAGTTCACATTACATTTTTTGTTGTCATACATAAAACAAGTAATACATTTATTTGCAGTATGCACCATACACAAGTAAATTAAAATAGACAATATTAAATAAAAAAAATATTTTAGTGTTGTTGACATACTTTTATTGTTTATTCAAATTGGAATAAATTATTATATTTTTTTTAATTTATATATTTTAATTTCAGTTAAAGTTTTTTTTGTATGTTGTACATTTCTTTTATTTTTTAAGTAATTTAATTCTTATTTTTATTTCAGTTTAAGTTTAGTTTAGTTATTTCAGTTAAGTTAACCCAGCGACTAGCTAAATAGAGTTTAAGATTTTCAATATTTTATTTGTATTGTTGTGTATTTAAATTATCAGATATTTTTGGTTTACATTTTATTTATTTATAACTTTGGACTGTTCTCTTGATTTTATTTATAATGTTTACACCCTTCGACTCCAGCATCCACTATCACTGCAGTGCATCATGTCTGCAAAAAACCCATAATACTGCCTTACAGTTTTTGCTAACAAGGTATCTAATAAGCCAGCATAATTTGCTGCCCATTATTTGGAACCAGCTTCAGGTCAGACAGCCCAGAGATCCCTAAAAATATTGCTTAGGTAGGCAGCTTGACTTTTTGGAGAAGAGCCTTCATGCTGGTGCTGTGTGTGTGTGTGTGTGTGTGTGAGAATGGGCATTTCTGTCTGATGTTGATACCTGCTTGCTTTATGCTCAAGTCATTTAATCTCTTACAGTTTCTCAGCTGTTGAGCCTGAAGATGTTTGTGGTGGCATTTAGCTCTTGTGATGTATTACTCGAGTGGGACTCTTAAAGGCTCATGGGTGAAGGGAGATTTGGTGTCCCAGCTTTTACAACCCTCTGTTTACGGGCTCTTTAATGGCAGTCCTAGTTTTATGGTGGTCCGCGCTTCCAAAATGTCCCTCTCGTGCTGTATAGATGCCGTTAAACCTCAGAGTGTGTGAAGATGCTTGCCTTCTCTCAGGACGGTTTCCCTGGTGACGTCGGTTTCCATCTCCTTGCTGCCAAGCGCAGACTCTTTCTCTTCCTCTCTCGCTTTTTCCAACATGTCTATTCTTTATATTGAGAACATTTGTCACCTTCCCTTTCTCACAAACCTCACCACACACAGTTTTTCACAAACCTGTTTTAAAAGTTTCCTCCCATTCTTTAGACCTCTTTAGAGAGGAGTTTTTGTTCTAAATGGCTTTTCTTTAAACGCTTTGCAGGTAAACAATGTGGATTTTGCAAACATCATCCGTGAGGAGGCAGTGCTGTTTCTGCTAGACCTGCCCAAAGGAGAGGAGGTCACCATCCTGGCCCAGAAAAAGAAAGATGGTGAGGGTCATGTGTCTGCTTTTAAAAATTTATCATGAATCCCTGTTCGAGCCCAAAGTATACTTTGCTGTCTGCTTTTCGCAACGGTCCACACACTGTCCGCAGAATCCCAATGCATACTAGCTCTATTTGACTCTTAATCAAGTCCAGTTTTTATCTAGCTGGCTGATTTTTGTTCATACAGCAGCTAATAAATGTTTTGCAAACACCGGCATAAGAATATTAATGGTATAAATTGCTTTCCAGTGTACCGGCGCATTGTAGAGTCTGACGTAGGTGACTCGTTCTACATCAGGACCCATTTTGAGTACGAGAAGGAGTCGCCCTATGGCCTGAGCTTCAACAAGGGGGAGGTCTTCAGAGTGGTTGACACCCTTTACAACGGCAAACTGGGCTCTTGGCTGGCCATCCGCATCGGCAAGAACCACCAGGAGGTGGAACGGGGCATCATCCCCAACAAGAATAGGTATAGTAGCCATTTGTGTTTAATTTAATTAATTTGTGTTTGACATGTAGAGTAGTTTGAGCTGTTGTTTTATGTTCTTTGCAGGGCTGAGCAGTTATCAAGTGTCCAATACACTCTCCCAAAGACTCCAGGAGGAGATCGGGCCGATTTCTGGAGGTTCAGAGGCCTCCGTAGCTCCAAACGCAACTTGAGGAAGAGCAGAGAGGACCTTTCTGCTCAACCTGTCCAAACAAAGTTCCCTGCTTATGAAAGAGTGGTGCTTCGAGAAGGTAGGCTGCTGTGGTTATTTCAGGTTTGCGCATCTATTTTGGAAGCTTAGCTTTGTCTGTGGATGTTTAAAGCTAATAATCTGATAGGCTTGCATTAAAGCACTATGTTTTGTAGATATTTAGTCAACCTGTTGTTTCTTCTGCTTAAAAAGCTGGTTTCTTGAGGCCGGTGGTCATTTTTGGGCCCATTGCGGATGTTGCAAGAGAGAAGCTGGCCAGAGAGGAGACTGACCTCTTTGAACTTGCAAGTAAGTTCGGCGTAATGAGATTTTTACGTTTTTCTTACCTTTACAGAGGAATAAAACCTCTTTTTCTCCTTCCCTCAGAGAGCGAACCCAGAGATGCAGGCACAGACCAGCGCAGCTCTGGAATCATCCGTCTCCATACCATTAAACAGATCATTGACCGAGTAAGTATGGACTCAGATAATTTAGTTAACTGCCATCCCATCTGCTCGGCTCTTGAGCGTAGGCTTACAGACCCTGCAGAGACCTGGCTGGTGTTTCACGATTCTGTCTGTGCTGCTAGGACAAGCATGCCGTGCTGGACATCACGCCCAACGCTGTGGATCGTCTGAATTACGCTCAGTGGTACCCCATCGTGGTGTTCTTGAATCCCGATAGCAAGCAGGGTGTCAAGAACATGAGGACCAGGCTCTGTTCCGAGTCCAGGAAGAGCGCCCGGAAGCTGTATGAGCGTGCTCTCAAACTGAGAAAGAATAACCATCACCTCTTCACCAGTGAGTAGACCCCAACATCAAAGTAATATCATTTAAACTTTCTTTAGTCCATGGAACACATAAGGAGCAATCTATATAATGAATGAGATCTTTTAAAAAGTTTTAAATGCAAGCACCTTTTGTGTTGAATTGTAGTTAAGTAAAGTGCGGCTCTACTTCCTTTTAGCCACCATCAACTTAAACAACATGAACGATGGGTGGTACGGTGCTTTGAAAGAGACCATCCAGCAGCAGCAGAACCAGTTGGTCTGGGTCTCAGAGGGCAAGGTAAGCATCTCTAATTTTGTCTCAATATTCAAATGTTTCACATTTGTCTAGAGCCCCACCCCCCCTTCAGTCATGGTCATTTTGTGTTTAAATATTTTTCTGTAATTGATTATCTAAAAAATTAATATATCAGCTGATAACCGATATCAAACAAATATATTGTGTATCCCTAAAACCAATTTAGCTTAAAACAATGTTTTTTGTAATTTAATTCATTTTAATGTATTGGGTTGGTACCCATGTAAAACATTTCAATTGTTTACTATTCTGGGAAACAAAACAGAGTTTTCAGAGCAAAAAAAAAGCAGAGCTATTTCTGCTTTTACACGATTACAGTCCAAGCGTTTGATATGCATTAGTTTCCACTCTCACCCATCCATCATTTCATTTTCACTGCTGTGGGTCATCAAACTCATCCTAACCATCCCTCCCTCCCCTTCTCCACATGCAGGCAGATGGCGCTCCTGACGATGACCTTGACATCCACGACGACCGCCTCTCCTACCTCTCAGCTCCGGGCAGCGAGTACAGCATGTACAGCACCGACAGCCGCCACACTTCCGACTACGAGGACACCGATACGGAGGGCGGGGCCTACACCGACCAGGAGCTGGATGAGACCATGAACGATGAGGTGGGCCTGCCCAGCGAGCCTGCCATCACACGCTCGTCCGAACCTGTCCGAGAGGACCCACCGGTCATCCAGGACGCGACTGGCTACCCCAGCTACCAGCATGCTGTGCCGCAACCAGAGCCGGTCAACCGCATCGACCCGGCCGGGTTTAAGATGGCAGCGCCTCAGCAGGTACAGAATATGAGTACCGTTATGTGTGTATTGGTTACTTTTAATATTAATTTCATTGGAACATCTGTGAAGGTTTATGTGGGTCATTTCTGCTTTATGAACATTTACATGTGTAATAAAGTTAAATAAAAAGTTCAATATATTAAGTAACAGATCAAATCAGAATGTACTGCATAGTAGAAATGACTGTGTAACTCAACAAAAAAACATTTTCCTCCCATTGTTGTATTATCTGAAATGTAAACCTGTCCTTATAACATTTTAAACTGCATATGCAGCAGGACTGGACCACTACCTAGTTTCTGCTTCCTGTAAAGCTAAAGACACTACTTTATTCAAATGTACACTTGAGTTTGTATGAGCAGATGATATTCCTTAATCAGCAGTCAGTAGCCACCAGTTAACCTGGTTAAGGATGCTTTGGTGGTCGTAGCTGCTAGATGTAGCCGGTGCTGTATGTAACCTCTTTGCCCCGTACTCCACAGCAAGCAGAGGCCGCTCTGGCCTCGCCGTCCCCTCCCTCCGCAGCGGCAGCAGCGCCCCCTGCTGCCCAACCCACCACGCCACTAGCGGGTACGAACCCAGAGGAGCCATCAGGCACCCCTGAGGCCGACTCCCTTAACAGCCCCGTCCCCGTTCCCGACCCCCAGCCCGAACCTGAGCTCGCTCAGCCCCCAACACACGACCCCCACCAGTTGCTTCCTCCTGGCCCAGATCCAAAGGTACCAGCACCACCAAAAGCTGGACCCGCTCCCGGCCCACTTCGGCCCGGTTCAGCCCAGCTCTCTTGCCTGTGTCTTTCACTCTTTTCTTTGACTCCTCCCACTCTACTGTCTGCATGAATGCTCCGCCCACCCCAGCCGTGTGCTGCGTGTGTTCCTCTGTAACTGGCACACATGCACCACAAGAGGACAAGGGCCCGTTGCATAAGTAGAAGTGCAGTCTCCTCACATGTTGCCTCGTACTTCCTCTTGCATGGCTCCTAATTTATGACGTTTCTTTCAGCTTGTTCTTTCTGTAGTAGGGCTGGGCGATATATAGCAGGGATGTAATGGCGCCACTTTGCAAATGCGTAACGGTTTTAAAGCACTTTTTTATTTTTACCTTTTTCCTTGCAGTTGTGAGTTTATATATCTCAATTCACACTTTTTTTTCTTGCTTTTATATTTTGCACTTGTCAGTTTGTAATTCTTTCGCAATACTCAGTCATGGCCAAAAATATTGGCACCTTTGCAGTTCTGTCAGGAAATGCAACACTTCTCTCAGAAAATAGTTCCAATTGCTAATGTTTTGGTATTCACGTACTTATTTGGTATTGATGGAGCAGTTTGCAAAATAAAAGTGGTCTAACTGATTCCAGTAGAGGTGTAAGAAATGTCATCCATGGTTACTGGAAGGATGTGCGATCAAATATTAAGTTAAGGGTGCCAATAATTTTGTCCAGTGCATTTTTTTGGTTCTGTGTGGAATTGACTTTTCTTTAGGGTTTTTTTGTGGTGTTCCAATAAAAATAAACATGCGAGTACCAAAAATGTGCAACAGCAAAAAAAAATTTGAGAAAAGGGTTGCATTTTTTGACAGAATTTCAAGTGTGCCAATATTTTTGGCCAGGACTGTATTAAATATAAACTAGGAGGAAAAAGTACAAAATGTGAGATATGAACTTTACCGTTACAAAATGCGAGAGGGGGGGGGTGAGATACGGTATAGGTGTTTTAAAGAGAAAACGATCCTCGTCTACACTGGTGTTTTCACTGCATTTCAGAAACGATCTCAGTTTGCACTACACAACCAAAAAATGCATGTCACATGACCATTCATGCAGGTACAACCATAGATATGTATAGGTAGGTTCTCTGTTTTTAGTTTGCAGATGTGTCTGCGTGCTTGAAAATAGCTGGAAATAATACTTCATTTTACTTATTGAAAAACGAAACTTTGATAATTTTCACTGCGTTTTATTTCTTGAATTAATTATTTTGAACGTACTATGCTGTTTAATGTAAACAGTGGATCCTCAGAGCAAATATATATATTGTGAACACTGTCATTAGACTAAAAAAGTTTTTCCTCAAGCTGTATCGCCTGGCCCTAATCTGTAGTGATAGCTGTGATAGTAGCGTTTGGCTTTGACCTGAATCACACCTGTACAGACGGCCGCTAGATGCACTGTAGACGTGTCAATTGCAAACGGACTTTTCCCTGATTTGCAAGAATGGATTTCTGTAGTTGCATGTTGAATTAACCTGCAGACAGTACTTACAGCGATGTAAAAGGAAAACAACTGGACTAATCCTGCATAATGTCTTCATAACCGATGCTTCTTTTCATAGATGAAGACGTTATGTAAGAGCTTCTGTGATTAAGTTGTCTTATAGGAGGCATTGGACCTTTTACAGCTCTACTGTCTTCAGGCTATACTTTGAAGCTTGAGAAGGAGCCTTTCAAACAATGAATAAGACATCTTTAAAGCCCCACTTGGACCTATTATAAATTCATTAGATTTACTAAAGACGAAGAATCAAAGAGGTGTGACCAAGTGGAGGTGCTGTAGATGTTGAAGGGCTTCTTATCAAACTGTAGAAATGTAGAGCTGAGTAGCAAGTTGGTAAGGTGCTTGTTTTATTGCATTATTAAGTAATCAAATTGGGTTTTTTTTCTGCTCAGGATTGAGTTTAATTTCAGTGCTTGCAAGGCACCATCATATAAATATTTTTGATATTATATTTAGTTTTGAAATGTATTCAGATGTATTTGTCCTCAAATAAATCTAGTCAGGGTTATCTCAAGAGACTTTAAAAAATATATAAACAAAGCAGAAATGTCAATTATTAATTGTGTGTGTGTTTATACATACATACATACATACATACATACATATATATATATATATATATATATAAGAGAGAGAGAATTTCCTACTGACTAAAACCACATTTTTTTAAAACTAAAAATTATCTTAATTTAATTTAAATAATTTTATTCATAAGATATTTTAAACTAAACTCATTTTAATATTTATGTCCTTAATAAAATAGTTATTTTGTTCTAACCATATGCATTATGTGGTTTTATATACCAAATTTCTGTTGGAAAAATTGAGTATTGTCAGCTTATCTAGTTTTCTTTTGTGAAATATTGTTCAGCAGCAGCCAAAACACAAAAAAGTACCTTTCCTGAAATCATACATGCTGCCTTTTTCTTTTCTTTTTTTTTAACTGCCTTGCAAGCACTCCTGAAGGAAATGCTAATCTAGCACCTAAATATTTCATTACAGCTAATTTGAAATATTTCGCCTGTTAAAAACATCTCAGATGTTTCATGAGTGGGTTGTTTTGCACAACATTCTTATCTCGTCCGAGCTTTTTCAGTCATCCAGGCTCTCACAGCTGATGTTTTGTCCCTCACAGATGTATAAGAAGGATCTGTACAGCGTGGATGAGCCGGTGCGAGTGAACCACGGCGTGAAGCCTCCCCCTCCCCAGCAGCAGCAGCAGCCTTTAGGCCCCCCCATCTCGCTCTCCTACAGCCACCAGCCCGTGTACCAGGACCAACAGCCATACCGCCAGTACGAGCACCCGCCTTACGGCTACGACGGGGGCGGCTACGCACAACCAAAGCCTCACAACTATGACCCGCACCTGCACTACGACAACCGTGTGCCTCACTACAACGAACAGTGGCCCGCTTACGACCAGCAGCAGACTTCACCCCAAGCGCCGCCCGGGTCCACCTACCCTCAGGCCCACCAGCCGCCGCCTCCTCCTCCTCCACTGGGGTACGAGCCCCGCTCCCCATACGAGGACGGCCCGACCAGAGATTTCAGCCCGCCTCAATCCCAATACGATGGCTTGTCCCCGATAGGCTACGATAACCGCCCGCGGCACGCTAAACCCGCACCGAATCGCTACGAAGAGCCGCCACCTCCACCCCCTCCAGTCTCCTACGACGCCCGCTCGCCTTTCGAGTCCGACCCGCACGGATTCCCGGGAGGTGTGCATCGCTCCCCTGATCCACCCAAGCAGTATTACGGGGACGCTGTGATGAGGCCCTCGTATAATGCTGGAGCGCCGAGCCGAGTGTATAAAGCAGCGCCGCACGAGCCCATGATGAACTCTGAACCCCCCGCTCCGCCTCCCAAACCAGAGGCTGTCTTGTCTCCAGGAGAACCGCCTCACCTTGCAGCTCCCAAACCATTGCCGCCTCCCCCCAGAGACGACAATGATGATGAAGACCCTGCCATGAAGCCTCAGTCTGTGCTCAACCGGGTCAAAATGTTTGAGAACAAGCGCTCGGTGTCTGTTGACCGAGCCAAGGATACGCCGGAAGTAGCTGGAATTAGGGTAAGTTACTGTAACTTTGATTTTTGTGACCCTGGACCACAAAACCAGTCATATGGGTCCATTTTTTGACATTTGAGATTTATGCATCTTATGAAAGCTGAATAGATGAGCTAGGTTTAGACAGATAAAATTATTTGAAACCTGGGGGTGGGAAAACAATAAAAGATTGAGAAAATTGCTTTTAAAGTTGTCTGAATTAAGTTCTTAGCGATGCATATTACTAAACAAAAATTGAGTTTTGGTATATTTGCAATAGGACATTTACTAAAATCATTAGGATATTAAGTAAAGGTCATGTTAGATGAAGATATTTTGTCATAAAAGAAAAAATCTATCATTTTGATCCATATAATGTATTGTTGTCTATTGCTACAAATAAACCTGTGCTAGTAATGACTGGTTTTGTGCTCCTAGAGTTTTCCATTGAGGACTGTGTTAGTAATGATTTAAACATGACTATTGTAGTGTTGACTTCTGAACAGACTAGAAGGGTATGTAAATGTGTGTTGACTGAGTGAATGCACTTTCTTCTTCAGCCCACAGATCCCCCAAAACCTGTGAGCACACCTGGCCCTGTGCTTAAAGCCAACTCTCTCAGCAACCTGGAGCAGGAGAAACCCTCTTACAGGTACGGCCACATACTTCCAGTACTGTTCAAACCTTTGGGGTCTGTGAGATTGTTTAATGTTTAATTCATTTATTTGATACAGTAAAAAGTCAAATATTATTGCTATTTAAATTTTTCATATATTGTAATTCAATCCTGTGATTCAAGGCGGAAATTTCAGCATCCTTACTTCAGTCTTCAGTCACATTAACCTTCTGATTTGATGTTCAAGAAACATTTCTTTTGATTAGCCAGAGAGCATGTGAAATAATATCTACTTGTTTGGATTGTTTTAAGTGACCACGTTCTTTTATTCTGTCCTGTACATGGTTTAGTTTTGACCTGGACTCTATTATTTTTGAGCAGCAGTGGAAAATGCTAATGTAATCCTATAGTGCCCTCTGCTGGTTCATCTTCCACTCCAAGAAAAAACATTGGATATTACATAATACAGTTAAGATCTTTCTCATTGATGATTTGTAGAGCCCCGGAGCCCCAGAAGCCTCAGCAGCGTGTAGGGGACGACGTGATCCGCTCCAACCACTATGAACCAGATGAAGATGAAGAGTATTACAGGAAGCAGCTGTCATATTTTGACCGCCGCAGCTTCGACAACAAGCCCATGAATCAGCCCAACACTGGAATCAACCGCTTCCACGAGCCGCCCAAACCTCCTCAGCCCCAGATCGCATATCCCTTCGCCAGGTACCGTCACACACGCTGGACATAACTCCTGGATGTTGATGACACTGTTGTATATATCTTTCACACACTTTCTGTTTCAGGACGGAGTCTGTGGAGAAGGTGAGTCCTGTGGACAAGAAGTACGAGCCCCTGCCACCCGTCAACCCTTCACCTGCTCCATACAGCCAGCCCACGCCAGCTGCTCCACCCACATCCCTGCCCAAACTCAGCAACATCGAGGGTAAGAATGAAGCAGTGCTACTTCTGGCTTTTTTGAGAAAATTAAAATTGATTTTGTCTGCTAAAAACAGCCTTAAACTAACATTTTATTTATCCTAAATACACACAATATTAAATATGTAAAATACAATATTATTTGCATAATTTTACAAAATTGTATCCTAAGTATATTTATAATATAAATGATATTTCCACACTTGCTGGACAATTTTACGAAATTGAAGTATTTTTTTTAATTAGAGATAAATTTTACACCATGAATTATGCCATTTAAAAAAATAATTAAAAAGCCAACTCCTTTGACTATTTAAGGTTAATTATAGCTAGCATTTTATGCATCCTAAATACACACAAATAACATTTTCATACATAATTATGCATAATTTTACAAGATTACAGAATGACTGAAAATAATGCACTATAAAATTCTTAAGTCTGTTTGGGAAATATGGGCAAACTAATACCAAGTGCTGTCAAATGATTAATCGAGATTAATCGCATCCAAAATAAAAGTTTTTCTTTACATAATATATGTGTTTATGCTAAGTTTATTTATTATGTTTATATTAAAACACACACGGACAGTATAGATTTTTATAGTATTACATATAAATTCATTTATACAGTTTATTTTCTTATATTTGATATTATATCTAAATATATTTAATATATAAACATAACATGTATTCATTGAATACATACATGCATGTGTTTGTATTTATGTATACTTAATAAATATACACAGTACATACAAATATATTATGCAAAGAAAAACTTTTATTTTGGATGCGATTAATCGCGATTAATCATTTGACAGCACTAATTATTGCATATTATTGTAGCATAGTTTGCGCTGATTACAGTGTTATTATACTTCAGCCACGTAGTAAGAAACTGAAAAAAGCACAAATGCCAGGGTACTGCATATCAAAACGCCCCACTAGCTCTCTATTGGATCTACATTTCATTCCCTAAACCTTGGTACATGTACAGCATTATACTACCCGGGACTCGTCACAGCACTTACATGTCATGGTTGTTTTGATGCTTATTGTCCTCATTTGTAAGTCGTTTTGGATAAATGCATCTGCTACTCATTTAAATGTAAATGAAACGTAAATATATGCTGTCAATTCTAAACAACGGATTAAAAAATTAGCTTTGGATTTAAAGTTTATTAACTCTAGTGCAAAGAAGAAGCCATGAAAGAGCTATGCGAACATGGAAATTAATTGAGACCTCATCATACACCAGTATCTGAATCCTCATTGGAAGCCGTTAGAACTTAATAAGTGATAAAAGGGTGCATGTCTATTGCGTTGACACCTCAGTGTTACCTGAGTTCACACTAAATGTCAGGTCACTAAGCTCGAATCACATGATAACGTATCCCACAGGCTTTTTAACCTATGAACACTTTAAGTGCTGATTAGTTGCATTTTTAAGTGCTTCCACAGGACTCTTTATTCTGCCCTACATGATGGACTTTAATATGTATCGACTTGTTCAGGTCCTCCTACACACGGCTGAAGACTTGCAGGAACAATGGACATTTTCTGTAATCTACAGCATCAGTGCGTCTGACAAAAATGGAGGATAATAATCATAAAATAGCCTGTGGTATATTGATTTCATCTAAGTCCTTGAGACATGGTCCTCTTCTTGCCAATTTCATGGGTCTTTCTTTGTGGGGAATTGGTCTATTTTCTTAACCAGCCACTGAATCCCGTCTAACTGTTTTGGCAGCATATCCATTATTCTTTCATAGCCATTGACTTTCTGCGTCACCAGCTATTCTTTGTTTTCCAAGTAACCAATAGTCAGGCTTTTTCTGTTCTTGCACATCATTATTCTTTCTGCTCATTAACATTTACTGCTGTCGGGTAACTATTAAATTGGAGAAGTGTTTGGCATTTAAATGCGGATTTGGCTCTGAAAGTGCTGCTTCATATCTCTCTTTTAAAGGTAAAAATGTGTGATTTGTCCTAAAAACGCCTAAACTATATACATGTTAATCAAGCTCTTTCATTTTAACACATGCCGTCTATTTTTATGTAGTTCTTATAAAAGTGACAATAATGCAGTGCCATTTTAGTATCATTGACTATTACTATTACAGATTTTATTATTTTTAAATTGATTTTCTAAATACATTTTTTGCATTCAGGTAAATTTGAGATAAACGTTCAGCAATGTTTTGTGTTTTTGCTGTTTGTATTAGGTTGTGTGTTTAAATGTCTATTTAGTTATTATTTTTTTGTTATTTTAGAACAGTTAGTAAAGAAAATGAGAGATGTTGCCTTGTCAACCAGCTGCTTAATTTTTATTTAATTTTTTTATTTATTTAAAGTAATGATTTTTTATGGTTTTGGTTACCTATAATAACCTTGCAATAAAAATCCAACAGCTCAAGCTGTAGAAAATACACATGCAAAAAGTTTTTACGTTATAACTTATTTTTCATTTACCAAAAAAATCCTAGGAAAAAATATATATCATATTTTGCACAAAAAAGCAAGCAAGCAAGCAGCAGAACTTTTTTTTTAGTGTTAATAGTAATAACAACAATTATAAATCCAATTATAAAATCAGCATATCAGAATTATTTCTGAATGAGCACGTGACATTGAATACTGAACATGAAATATTTTAAAATACATTCTAATAGAAACCTTATTTTAAACTATATCATTTAACAGTATTTCTGTTTTTATAATCCAAAGCTATTTTACCCAAAACACAAAAAACAGCAGACCCAATTTAATTTATTTTTGAGCTACATGTTTACATATGTATAATATAAATAAAACGTTTGAATTCACTCATTGTGAGAAACCCATTCCTTTGTGTTTACTGTAAAATGTTGCAATGCAAACATAATAAGATTAGTCACAGTGTGCCAGATTATCAGGTCTCTTCCAGAGCCATTCTCTGTCACTATAGACTCTTTACATGAACGCGTCTATTGGAAAAATCTTTGTGACACTGTGAAATCTGAGGATACAGTCTCTATTAGTTTTGCTTCCCTGCATACCAATCTCATCGCAACCATAGCTGACAGAGGACGGAGCAAGCTGGATACGTAATGTGGCTTTTAGACTGCGTCTTTAGTAATTAATGGTTTCACTAATCAAGGCTGCACTGAACAAATGAACCTTGATCGATGCTGGTCATGGCAGTGGAGAGGGCCTGATCCTTCTGCTGATGTAGCAGGAACCAAAGCAGAGCATCCTGCCAGAAAATATATGCAAACAACCCAAAGACCTGCATACTTTAATGTGAGAATCCAATCATTAGCCCTAAGTGTAGCTCATTATGTTCTTAGGACCACTGATGAACACAATCCCTATTGATCTTGTAACACTCAAGAAATCAAAGGCCTTTCTGGCACCAAAATGCCATTTCTTCAAGCCGCTCTTAATTTATCAGTGTGGTTACAGAACTGAAGGACGGAAGAGAACATATCAGCCCAAAAGTACTGATTTTTAAATATTTTGCACATATTCAACAGTCTTCTATAAAAAGGTGGTGGATCCAAAATCAAGATGAGTATGGCTAGGGATGGGTCAAGGCTATTTGTGGCACGATCTTGTCTTAGATTAGTAATGATGCATTAGGAGGAGTAAAAATAATGTTTAGGGAGATCTTTATCTTCAGATATTGAGCTAGCCGTCCTCATTTACTTCCACATTTTAATGGGAAGTAAGCAGTAAAGAGAGGCCAAAATTGAGAGCACATATGCATCTGCTTGTTTCAATGCTGTCACTACCTGTGCATGTATAATTACCAGAGAGACCGAAACTAAACTCTGATACTAATCTCTATTAGCAGATTTTAACCCTTGAGGCAAATGCAAATTTCAATCGCTGGGCTTTTAGCAGCAACTAAACAGAAACAGAGTATGCAGTAACGTCCCAAAACAATGCAACTACTCTTTCAAAGTGAGTCATCTGGGTCTTCAAGCAAACTAGAGGAGATGACCTTGTAAAAATTAATAAAGAAAAAAAGAAAAATCACAGGGAACAGAGCGTCATTGGCACAGCACTACAAAGTTCTTACTTGAGTTCATTTTATATTTCTTCTGACTCAGCTTGAACATAACCCATTTTGATAACATAAGTATATTTTAAGATTTCTTTGATTAAATATATTATAATTTTTGAGTATTTTTGTATTATTAGGATGTTTTCCTCCAAAAAACGTATTGCTTGTCATATTTTAAGTAGCTATTTTGTAATATGTTGCTTTCGTTGGGCAAAATTGAGGATTATTTAATCATACTAAATAATATTTTTGTCTCAAACCAATTAAAATAGGTGTTACAATAAAAAGAATATTTTTCACAGTGCAATTAAACTACATGCACGCCGCTGCCTCTGCTGTTAATTGGATAAGCCATTCATTTCTTTACCTGCATATTTTAGCGTGATAGTGTGATGACATAACATCCTGTCTGCTTTATGCATGTGTTGCATTTTAATAGCTATGCCTCAGTGACATGCACACGGCAGCCTCTCACGTGACAATTGCTTTATGGAAAACGTGCAGGCTAATAAGGAAATCAATTAGCGAGATGCAATTCATAGAGCAAATTATGTTTGTGTACAATTTGTATTCGTCAGTGGCATTAGCATTGACAGAGTGATCAATGTCTAGTAATAAGTCTGCATGTGAAATGAGGTTGGGGTGTAGGCTGAGACAGGGAAAGAGATATCAATTAAGAGCTCTGCAAAGTTCAGCAGCAAGAGCTGAGCCTGCAATATTCTGATTCTAGTTCATTAACTAAACTCTGGCCATAGAATGCAAAAGAATTACTGCAAACCACCGGCTAGATAAGGCGAATCATTTTGTGATACTGTTATTGTTATAAAGGATTTATACATATGAGATAACCAGCATTATAATAGAATAATCCACAAGTGGACCATCAACCTAGAGGATGAAATTGTCTATCAAATCAATCAAATTAAGTATTCTTTTTTAATTAAACTCCTATAAGGAATAAATCCGCATACACTATCTTGTTATTCAACTGTACTTATTTAATGCATTGTTTTAAATAAATGAATGAGTATGACTGATAGATGCAATAGAAACTGACTAGAAATGGATATAGAATGGATGATGCATGGGTAATAGACAAAGAAATTCATATTATGTGTAAATAAATATTATTTCATTAATAAACATAACGACTACAAATATTTTATGAATCACAACACATTCGCCATAATATCCTCCTTTAGAGTGGGAATTGTTAAAGGTTGGAAATTCTCACCTGCAAATTAGGTCTTGATCCCAAAGAACAAAATAGCTACTGTTTTAATATTATTATACATTTTAGCATCGTTTTCAAATAATATTTCATCAACAACAAAAGTTAGCGATTCGCGCTAAACGTATCGACGCCGTTATGACGTAACCATAGCAACAGTTTCCAGATTGTTCTCTACCACCAACACAACGTAAATATTGTCTTTATCACTTATTACACATTATTATAAATGTAAACATTAAACACATAAAAACAGTGTTTTGTTTAGTCGTTGAGACAGCTGACTACCGCTACCTGCGATATAGTGCTAACAAAAAGACCACGGGCAGCGCGAGGCGAATCTCAACCGTTTACGATCAGAACATTGTTTACATAAATTAATAATAAATCATTTTTTATTTGTAAAAACGAATAAATCTTTACCTAATTCTGCTGAAACAAACTTTTTAATAACACTGGCCTATTCATTATACTGTATATGTGCCTGTTGATAACTTTCTATTCGTCAAATCGCCACTAGCGTTCGCTGTTTAGCCTGTTTTAAAGGGAATCCTTGCCATTTCTGACTCGGATAGCTGAATGACACGGAATTATGACTTTGTTTTTAATTGGCAGACACGGGATTACAGTAAATGCATTATCAGGCTAGCGACTCAATCAGCACCACTGTTTGAAACGAGCGTACCTATTTACCTAAATACAACATTCTCAGCAAAAGTAGAGAAACCACCGATATGCACAGAAAACAAGAGAACAAATAGCACGCTGTAAAAAATAAATACTCTTGCAGCGCGATACGTACCTGAAAAATACAATAGTTTCCCACAAATAAATCCCGAGTGCGAACATTGTGTCAGGTTGGAGATGAGTGGATGTAGTTAGCTACAGCTCAGTGCACCCTACAATTCCTTCTTCTGTCACTTCTGAGGTGATCAATTCGTCCTTTGCTTGTTTCAGATTCCCAAAAAGGCCAAACAAATCTCAAGAGCATGCAGACGAGCCGGTCATTTTCCCGACAGAGGCTGTGTAGGTGAAGCGGAGCTCCTGTTTCACGCGGGATGCGGAATTGCAGGTGGGAGAAACAGCGCTGTGAAAAAAAAAACTCGATGAGATAAATTCAGATGTTCATTCCGGACGATCCATAGCAGCATTAGACGCACGAATATTCAAAGGCGCTCCATCGCAAACATTTAAAACAGCCGAAACTATGCACTATATCTCCTCAGAGCGCCGGAATGTCTCCAGAGTCATTGGGGAAATGTACATACGCGTCTGCTCTTTTCCTCCACGCTCCTTTTCACACGCATCCCAATGAAGAAATGTGCCGCTTTCGAGCCCCGCGTTAGTTTTAGCTACCTCTGGCTGAGGTAGTCTGATTTAGTACGTACTTGTTTCCCAGGGGTGAATTGTTAGTGCTGCATGAAGCTACTTCCATTGTCTGGTCTAGTTAGGAGACGCTGCTCATTTTGGGTTTCAACGTTTTGTCTCGAATCCTCGTCAGAAAAGCCCAAACGCTGATATTTCGGCACACAGAGCCTGTTCCATCGCTCATAAGCCCCTCAGCCGCGCAGTATTTCTTGCTGCAGTCATTTACTAAACTCAAAAAGCCCCTCACACACTCTCAACACACGCCCACATGCTGCTGTCATTGGTCTGAATGGCACTCCAGACAAATGCCTCCTCCTCGGATTGGAGATGGCCACTGCCATATGTTGGACTTCGAGGGCTACGCTGTTTGGGGCGGTATATGTATTCACGTATTGTAGTTTTCAGAAACATACTACAAAAAACCATTGGATGGCAAAAAGCTGCAGTGCCTATAGCTCTTTTCGCGCCACTGAGGCATGTCTGACCAACCAATTATGTTTATTAGATTGAAGAGATTCCTCACGGTTCCTTTTTTGTTTATTTTTAGCTCAACGCTAACATCTTGGCAACAAGAGTATAATCAACAACTAATTTGTAACAATTTTTATTTGTTCACCTTTTGTATAGCTGGTCTGCAATGTACAAAGTACAATGAAATCATCCCTATCCGTTTGTGCTTTTCAGAAAGATATTATAACAATTATTAACAAGTGTAAAAACTTGCTCTGAACAAACTTTGGTGTTCAAGTTCACCTGTTAACTCGGTAACTAAATCCAAAAATCTGTATAATAATATCCCAGCTAACATTGCGTACTGATGGAAGGTTATTTAAATGTTGACATGAATTTCCAGCAATGTTCTTCCTAGAACACAAAATTCTAGGAACATTGATATGGAACATTCCAAAATATGTTGAGGTTCTAACTTCTGAAACAGAATTACAGGTTAGTACAATGTTCTTTAAATGTTCCTTTTTCTAATAGAACACTAACACACAACATTCCAAGAGTTTAAAAATTACATGGGAATTTAAACAGTATCATAGATTGCATATTTATGATTACAATTAATTATAGCTTGACAAACAAAACACACAAAAACATGCTTCGGAACTATTATCTAGAAGACAGATTTCATTCAAAATAACTGAAGTCAAAATAACTAAATCACAAACCCTTCGCTAGAGAAAACACACAGTTGTGTAATTGGACTTATGAGTCAAAATTGTAGTTATTGAGTTATATCCCATGTGACAACTAGCCCCAGCCTTCCCTGAACACACATCAGGAGTGAAGTTCACTGCAGCTCAATGTCACTTCACTGCAGGCATAATAACAAGCATGATGTTTGCCAGCGCAAAGCTGCTGTAAAAACAAACATGATGTAATCATAAACATGTGTTTTGAATAAACACTGTCACAGTGTAACACACTCAGCATCATTGTCTTTCTACTAATGAATACGATACCTGAGAAAAGGCATAGGCTTATTAAATGTTGAATGTATCTGTCCTATATATGTTATATATAGTATTTAAAAGCACGTTAGCATTCACTGGATCAGTTTGGATCTGTGATCAATTACAGACTTGTGTTTGTTTTGAAGTGTGACTCATATATGCTCCGTATATCTCTGTCAAACTCTAACACCTTGACAGCTTTAATATTTCACAATGAATAAAGCATCAAGATATTCGGTTAAATTTTGTTATCCGTGACAACACAAACAGAACAGAAAGAAGTGATTAAAGACATCAACAACTCAGCGGCTGAGCATTGTTCTGAATTGTTCCCACTGCCATTGTTGTAAGTGGGCCAAAACACAGACAGAATTGAATAATGTCAGTTCAAGCTGCTTTGAATATACTGTATTAAAACCTTTGAATAGGAGGTTAAGATTAAAAAGTTATTTACTGTGTAAAATTGCTAACGCAAGCATTACATGCTGAACAAGCTGACAGAATGACAGAATTAATCCAAAGATACACAGCTTTAAATGTTTATTTCCATTCACATGCAGCACCAGAGAGCTAGATCATTTTATTATCTATGAAAAAATAACAGATTCTGGCACTTTTTTCCTATTCTGACATTGAAATAGATGCAAACCTGAATATATATATACATATTCTATACATCTTAATATAAATATATCTTCATTATCAGCCATGCCAATAGATAGATTATTGATTTTTTAATTTTTCTAATGAAAAGACAGTGCCTATAAATTCTCTATGCAGGTGCCAATGCAAAAAAATGACTATTTTCTACTATTACTGAAGAATTAGTCAGGCTGCAATATTGTTAAGGCATTTCCATAAGCCCAAAATAAATCATAAAAACACATTAGCCGGAGACCAGTCACTTAATGTCTAAAATATACTGTATCTAAGTGCTGAATTAACATATCTAATTGTTATTTAATGAGAAAATGCTAAATGAATCAAGTCATATGATCAGTGTGGTGAATGTCGATTTTCAATGTTGCTATGCAAACACCGTCCCTTATTGTTCAGGCACAGAAAGCTTTTACTTTCATCTCACATCTTCATCAGTGGGAGGTGAATGAGCTGACTGAATCATCTAGATTACTATTTCCCAATCCACGGGCCACAGAGTACCCCAGCGCACACTGTATTTCTTTTGAATGTCTCTTATGCAACCTGGTATGCATACAGTATGAGATTACATTAATGAACTTTCAATAGCGTTAACTGTATCACTAGGGATCTTTAGCCTGTATCATTTTTAGAAACACAAACCACATGTATGCATATATGTAAATCTGTATGCATATATTACATTTCTGAACATATTAATAAACTGGAATATAGAGAAGTCTGAATATAAATACAGATCTTAAAATATAAATGTAAAACCTGGATATCTAGAAGTAAAACATGCAGGTATAAGTCTGAATATGAAGTTTATGAATCTCAATTATTAGCAAATCTAAAAAAAAAAACATTTTTAAATTGTGCATTTGAATTAATCTAGATTAAACTGCTGCTGAATTATCTGTTTTTGCAAATAAACTCTTCATATATAGAAGTAAATCATGACTATATTGTTAGCACTTATAAGTCTAATAAACAAATAGTATACTGTAGTAGCTCTAATATGAATATACACAGTAAATAGTAAATGTAAATCATGAGTAGTTATAACTCTTGGAATATAACTTTATAGAGTTAAATATAAAGTTATAGAGTTATAGAGATACAAAATGTAATAAATTAAAATTTATATTAAAACCCATCCCTTACACCTTAATCCTAAATCATTATATATTATATACATATTTATAATCTGAATATATCTCAAATCTGAATATATAGTTATCAGTCTGAATATGTAGAAGTAAATCCAAAAATACAGATAGAATTTTAAATATGTGAATGTAAATTTTACATATATTCTGACTAAACAAGATCAGAATGTGTATTTATATCTCGAGCAAGTTTTAATTCTGAATTATTGATTATTAACTATTAACTATTGATTTTGTGTTGTGAATATTGTTGAGACATTTCAATAAGCCCAAGCCCACTTCTCTACCTAAATGAAAAGTAGGCTTCTGTAGCAGTCTTCGCATCACTGTGACTTAATCAAAATGAATTATGATAGTCCTGAGCCTTACGCGGCCCAATACAGTTCCACGTATTAAACATGGGGAATATTCTCAGTGTAATCAATAGGCTATGTGTTTCCTCTGGAAAAGGCCAGATGAAAATGTGTTGTATGCTTCTTTTTTAGTAGGAGACACAAAGGCTGCACAAACTCATAAGCTCAATGTAGCGTGCTCATATTATCTCTCTCTTGATGAAACAGCTTGCTGGTAATCATCTCTATACATGTGGTTCAGCAGCAATAGAAATGCACAATAAAACATCTTCTGCTTGCATTTACAGCTGATAAATTAAACTGGTAAATAATGTAAAGAGAGAGGGATGTGACTCACCTTTGGCGTTACGATATTTTTCACCTACACTCTTAAAGGAATGGTTAATAAATATTAAATATAATATAAATAAATATTAGCTGAAAATATACTCAAATGTCGATTCAAAGATCAGGAGAAATGTAGGAGTGCATTTTTTTGCTTACCAATGGCTCTTGTATAGCGAATGGGTGCCGTCAAAATAAGAGTCCAAACATCACAATAATCCACACTTAAGTCAAATTAATTAATATTTATGAGAAATTGTTTTATTAATAAAGCATGAAAGCTGTTACCAAAAAGTGAACATCATTTCTAACATCAAAACCCACACACATATTTGTTTAGAAATGTTTTCTCTTTAAACTAAAGATCATATTTCTCTCCTGATTCAGACATTTTTAGTGAAGAGAGTAATAGTGACGTAAATGTGAATTATTGTAATGTTTTCAGCAGCTGTTTGGACTCTCATTTTGACAGCATGCTTCTCCAAATCTGTTCAGATGAAGAAACAAACTCATCTTCATGTCAATTTTCAGCAAATATTCATTTCTGTGTGAATAATTCATACACAAATTTTAAAATAACCTTCCTCTATAAAGAAGCACTTTATAGGTGGCCTTATTAGGTACTTATTTAAATGAATGATTTCATACAAGGAACTTATTGTGTATATACTGTACATGTGCATTTAATTACATCTCTTATTAATTCCTGTTATTATTACACTGACTGTTGACACATCACCTATACTCCCTCATTTAAATCTACCCATACCAGCAAACCTGTCCCTAACCTCACCTGTATCCACCTCAATAGCATCAGAAGTGTTTTACAGTACAATATGAATGCAATAAATACATTGTACTCATTTTTAATGTAAGGCCTACTATGAAGAACCTTTTATTCAGTGGAGAGCTTCCACCGATGTTAAATGTTCTTCATGGAACCATCAATGCCAAGAACAACTATTTTTTTTTTAAGTGTACATATTTATATCCATTGAGAATGAGCAGGAAATATCTACCCATCAGGGAAAAGGAGATGTAATTTTGCTCAAGCGTGACTGAGGTTCCCCCACTTTCTGTCTACCCTGATCATATTAAAACAGACCCATTTTAGCGACTGGGAAGCACATTCCATCTCTGCATACAACAGCATGGCACATAACGGTGATTATTCATGCTGAATGGGCACACCTGTGCTCCAGGAGCAAGGACACGCAGGAGAGCCAATGTTCGCAGGTCACACACGCCGATTCTGAAAACCGTCAGCCATTTTTCATGCTTCGCTGCTGTGTCTTTAGAAGGAACACTTTGCTACAGAAACGGAGCCGAGTCGATTTGCTAGTTATGATTCCTTCCTCCATCTGGCTTCAGTTTTAGGGGAATTATGTGTCTAGCATTTGTTATGGGGATGATAAATCCACCTGTCTCTGGAGTGAAAGAGCACATCCTCTGGTTCTCATCCAGGCTCAAAATGATCAGAGGGAGCGCGTGTCGCTGATGCCGTGTGACAAATCGGCAGAAGCCGATGCAAGATTATTTGTCTATTCTGACAAATTCGTTTATGTGTTAACCGAGTGGCTTATGAATGATTCTACCAACTTGCCAGAGTAAATTACTGCATGCTGTATCGGACGGGAGAACGTGTGTCTTGTAATCCGACGCAGTGGTGCCATCATGTCTTCAGAAGTATCTCAGGCATATGAAGGGAGGAGAGCTGGCTCATTAATTTTAACAGGTGCTATTTCAAAGCATCCACATGTACTGTTGTAGCGCTTAAGACGGCTATGAAACCACTCCCTGACCGCAACCAGCCCTAACCTTGACTGATGGCACAACCGCCTACGGCAATCACATTAAAAGCCGCATTTGTTCATATTCGCAAAGGAACCACATTTTGCAATCTCCTTAATTTAGCCAGACTGATAAATCGCAGGGCCGGTGCTTTACTGCCACAGCGTGTTACATCCCAGCATTGACTGCCCTTGAAATGAGCACTGTCCTATTTTAAAAATAATACAAGTTATGCGTGTTTTGAGGTTGCAAAGACCTTTGAATCTGACCGCTTGGGATGATCGCTGGGAATTTGGACAGCTTTATCATGGGGCCTATCTGACTAGACAGTGATTCTTCGGGTTAGATTTGTGAAATAAATTACATTGACAAATGTAATGGGAATGTAATGCAAAATGTAACAATTATTAGCAAAATTAAATAATTAGCACAGCACCAAAGTAAATATAATATAACATATGATCAAGAAATATTTGTTCTCATATGTTAACAGTGCATTTGAGATAAAGTCAGGCCAATATTTTTTAAACATAATTTTGTATTTTTACTCCTCAAGAATGATTAAATTGATCCAATTTGACGTTAAAGGCATTTCCAATAATACGAAAAGATTTATATTATTAAATGTTCTTTTGAACTTTCTATTCATCAAAGAACCCGTAGGAAAAACTGCGTCATGTTTCCACAAAATCACTAACCAGAACTGTTTTCAATATTGATATAAAGGTCAACATAATTCATAAGATCAAGTGACACTAAAGTTATAATGCAGAAGGAATGAAGGAATAAAATACATTTGAAAACATATTCAAGAAGAGAACAATCATTTTAAATTGTAATAATATTTCACAATATAACTATTTTATTATGATTATGATTAAATAAATTCAGACTTGGGAAGCATTAAATGACTTCTTTCAAAAAAATTTAAACATTAATTTACTAACTCCAAACTTTTGACCATGGGTGTGGGTATTAATATGTTAATATACTTGTATCCAGTGATGGGAAAAGTTACTTTTAAAATTAATGCATTACAATATTGCGCTATTCCCTAAAAAAGTAACTAATTATATTGCTTAGTGTCACGGATGAGGTGAGAGACATTCGGATTCAGACAAAGTCGTAAATCCTGGTACAGACGAGGTCGGTAAACAGATGGCTGGACGCAGGGAGAAAACAAAGGGTACATTCAACATTGGCCAGCGACTAACACAAAGACTTCCGGGGCATTTATGCACGTGGCAATGACACTGGGGGGAGTAGAACAGATGAGTGACAACTCTGAATATGACAACAGACAATGTGGGCGGAGACATAAGTTCATTGATAAAAATTCCAGGTGAAAACAGACACAAAACAGCAGCAGCAAAGATATTGATTAATAAATTGGGATTAGATACACTAATGTAATTAATTTTAATTAAGTAAGTTTATTTTAATTCATTTTGATGAATACTAAATCTGTTTTTTGAGAGTGTGCATATACATTTTAGTCTAGAACTGCACTGTATTCACACACCTGAAAGATTGTGTATTCCCTAGACGAAATTAACATCTGATGTTGTCAACATCAAACCTCAAACACTCCCACTCCAAACTCCACTATGGCTAAGACCAAAGAGCTGTCAAAGGACACAAGAAACAAAATTGTAAACCTGGACCAGGCAGGAAGACTGCAATAGGTAATAAGCTTGGTGTGAAGAAATCTACTAAAATCTACTTAGAAAATGGAAGACATACAAGACCACTGATAATCTCCATCGATCTGGGGCTCCACACAAGAGCTCACCCGTGGGGTCAAAAAAAAACCCAGAACCAACAGGGAGACCTAGTGAATAACCTGCAGAGAGCTGGGACCAAAGTAACAAGGCTACCATCAGTAAAACACTGCACTGCCAGGGACCTAAATCCTGCAGTGCCAGACACGTCCCCCTGCTTAAACCAGTAGATGTCCAGGCCCATCTGAAGATTGCTAGAGAGCATTTGGATGATCCAGAAGAGGATTGGGAGAATGTCATATGGTAAGAGGTAACCAAAATAGAACTTTTTGGTAAAAAATCAGCTTGTCGTGTTTGGAGAAAGAATGTTGAGTTGCATCTAAAGAACACCATACCTACTGTGAAGCACGGGGGCAGAAACATCATGCTTTGGGGCTGTTTTTCTGCAGGGACCAGGACGACTGATCCGTGTGAATGAAAGAATGAACGGGGCCATGTATCGTGATATTTTGAGTGAAAATCTCCTTCCATTAGCAAGGCCATTGAAGATGAAACATGGCTGGGTCTTTCAGCATGACAATGATCCCAAACACACCACCCGGGCAACAAAGGAGTGGCTTCTCAAGAAGCATTTCAAGGTCCTGGAGTGCCAGTAGTCAGTTGAAAGTCCATGTTGAAAGTTAATGTTGCCCAGTGACAACCCAAACATTACTGCTCTAAAGGAGATCTGGATGGAGAAATGGGCCAAAATACCAGCAACAGTGTGTGAAAACCTTTCAGAAAATCTTTGATCTCTGTCATTGCCAACAAAGGGTGTATAACAAAGTATTGAGATGAACTTTTGTTATTGAACAAATGCTTATTTTCCTACAATGTGATTTTCTCTATTTTTTTTCTCATTTTGTCTTTTATAGTTGAGCTATACCTTTGATAAAAATTACAGGCCTCACTCATCTTGGAGAAGTAAAAGAACTTGCACAACTGGTGGCTGACTAAATACTTTTTTTGCCCAACTATATAGGTGTTTTTCTATTGAACATAAATATAGAAGCCTGATAAAAATGCTTTTTTTAGAAGTAAATTTAAGACTGTACTTTTTGTATGTGATCCCTGAATATACATAGTGTGGTGTAGTGATTTAAAGTGTGATTGCAAGCACTCGCCCAAACAGCAGAATTACTACGACTGGCCGAACACTGGTTGATGGCAGGCGGAGCCACGGCAAGTTAGATCGTCGAAACGGTGGTAGTGGATAAAATGCTGAGGACGCTACCTCGATCCATGCGGCAGGCTACCAGTATGCGGGGACCCAGCACCATTAATGAGTTGGTGGAGGCGATTGAATTGGCGGACGCAGCCTTTTACCGGGACACAGGGGAGAGAGCACCGTCATATCCCCGGAGGGTGGTCCAGGAGTGGCACTTGCCGGAGGGTACCCAGCGGGCAGTGGACAGGCCACTGAGCCCCTGGGATGAGTCAATGCCTACAGATCTACCAGCACCGGCCACTAAGAAGTGGATGGCAGGCTTCGCTGTACATAGTGAAGTTCCCTGAAAGACATCCCCGTGTCACAGTCGAGGTGAAAGATTCGGGAAGCAGCATCACCCTGATGAGACCCGATGTGCTTGGACCCCGGCCGTCACTCAGAGGTACGCTCCCTGTTACATGTGTTCATTGTGATACTCAACACGTGCCTACTTGTTCTGTAGAAGTAAAAAAAGGACTCGACAGCCACACAATCGAAGTTGGAGTCATCAAGGAACTGCCGGTGGCAGTATAACTGGGACGTGACTGGCCGGGGTTTGAAGAAGCTCTGTCCACCACAGCACAGCCTGCTCGCCCAACTGGCAGTCGTCGACGCCGGCCATCCCGGGGAGCCAGACCAGCCTTCGCCACCAAGGACAACGGGAGAGACGGTGATAATAATGTCTTCCTTGATGTGTTCCAACAGGTCACGAAAGGGGGAGCCTTCGGAGTGGCTCAACGTGAGGACGATCGACTTAAATATTGCTGGAAACAGGTCCGCACCGTAGAAGACCAGGAGGTCCATCCAGCTGCTTACTCTCTCCCACACTTCATCGTCCGTAATGGCCTGTTGTACTGCGTCGCACAGAGGAGGGGGGAGGAATAACATCTACTGGTCGTACCCAAAACCAAGATGGATCCTGGAGCTGGCACATGCACATCCCCTAGCAGGACTCCTGGGAGCGGCGAACATGGCTCAGCGAATATGGGACAGATTCCATTGGCCTGGACTAGAGGCGGACATTAAGTGGTTCTGTGCATCCTGCCCAATGTGCCAGATCACCTCTCCCAATAAACATCCCCCCAGTCCGCTCATCCCTCTGCCTATCATCGGGGTGCCCTTTGAGCGGATCGGTATGGATCTCGTGGGGCCGCTGCCAAGATCCGGCTGGGGTCATGAACACATCCTAGTCATCGTCAACTACGCGACTCGGTACCAGGAAGCCATCCCACTCCGCAAGGCCGCATCAAAGGCGATCGCCCAGGAGCTGTTCCTGCTAGCCAGTCGCGTAGGGATTCCATCAGACATCATGACTGACCAGGGAACCCCCTTTATGTCCCGGCTAATGGCTGAACTGTGCCGGCTGCTGAAGGTGAGACAAATTACAACATCCGTGTATCATCCACAGACAAACGGTCTAGTGGAGAGATTCAACAAGACTCTAAAGCAGATGCTCCAGAGGGTGGCGTCCAAGGATCGTAAAGACTGGGACCAGCTCCTTCCATATGTCTTTTTTGGAATCCGTGAAGTACCCCAAGCATCGACAGGCTTCACTCCGTTTGAGCTGTTGTTCGGACACCAGCCCTGGGGCCTGTTGGACGTGGCCAGAGAAGCCTGGAAGCAGCAGCTGGCACCCCATCGGACGGTTAATGAGCACGCCAGAGACATGAGGGAGAAGATAAATCGTGTCATGCCATTAGTTCGGGAACACATGGTTCAAGCCCAGCAAGCCCAGCAGCGTCAGTACAATCGGGCGGCCCAACAGCGGGATTTCCAGCCGGGAGATCGGATAATGGTCCTGGTCCCCAATGCTGCCTGCAAGTTCCTGGCTCAATGGCAAGGTCCGTACACAGTGGAGAAACGTGTAGGCCCCGTTAACTACAGAGTGCGGCAGCCAAGACGAAGACATGCCACAAAAATGTATCATATCAACCTCCTGAAACGCTGGGTTGGGGACCGGGACCAAACAGCAGCTCTTGCCCTATCTTAGCCCGCGGTTGTCGACGCAGACCCCCACCTTTTGGCCGCCCAGAAAGCAGAGCTGAGGCACATGGTCAGTCAGTTCCAGGATGTGTTCTCAGAGACCCCGGGCCACACGGAAGTCTTGCAGCACGACATCATCACGGATCCAGGAGTCATTGTTCGGTAGTGGCCCTACCGAATCCCTGAAGCCCGTCGGCAAGCGGTCGAGGAGGAGGTAAAACAAATGCTAAAGCTGGGGGTTATTGAGCCATCAAGAAGCCCGTGGTCCAGCCCCATCATCCTGGTCCTGAAGCCAGACGGCAACGAGGTATCCCAGTTTGACGGCTACCCCCTGGGAAGGGCCCGGTTTCTCACGACACTGGATCTCACAAAAGGCTATTGGCAAGTCCCTTTATCTAAACCAAAAACTGCTTTTTCTACCCCTTCAGGACACTGGCAATACCGGACCCTTCCTTTTGGCCTACACGGAGCTCCAGCGACCTTCCAGCGGCTCATGGACATCCTCCTCCGGCCTCACCAAGAATATGCAGCAGCGTATATTGACGACGTGGTGATCCACTCGGAGACATGGGAGGAACACCTGGAGCGACTTCAACGGGTGCTGTCTGCACCGATCAGCGTCGGCCTGGCAACACAGGATTCACACCTGGAACCAATCTGCCCGGCCAATCGCTCACGGTGGGATCGATATAAATGGAACACCTAAACCCGGAAGAGTTGATAAATATCTCCATTCTGCTTTGAATGCGTGACTTACCTTTGTTTACTCCCCAGATACACCGTAAGCGATGAGCCCGGGCCGGAACGGAGCACTGGAGCACTCACCACAGTCAACTGGAAGGATTTAAAGGGAGTATACTCACGCCAAGCACCGTCACGATCGCCAAAGTGTCTGTACTCACCTCATTGTAAATAAATCCACCCTTCAGGGTTTGTGTTCACTTCAACCTGCTGTTGTGTCGTGCTCTCTAGCGCCGAGGTTCACAATATATATATCAATGGTGGGCCGTTATTGGCATTAACGCGAGACTCTTATCGCGCGATAAAAAAAAAAATATCGCCGTTAATCGATTAACAAAGTTGTGTTGGGAGCTGGGTTTATACTACGCAAGCTATGATGACTTTCGCCGATTTCACACTGCACTGCACTGCACAATCGGCGCGCGCTGCTCCTGCTCTTAACAGTTTATGTGATCTGGCTCTTTATTTGTATTTATTTATTTCTTTTATACATAAAAATATATTAAACGTGTGTGTGGTAAAAGCATCTATGGCATATCACGTTGGCCAAAACACACAAAGAAACACGTTGTGAAAAATAATATCACATTTGGACAAGGAATTATCACAGAGGTTGTGAAAGAAAAAAACAGATATGGCAGATTCGTACGGGATTAAAATCACCAAGTACGTCTGTGAAACAAAACATTCTCTAACGACCCCCTGTAAAACTAGTCCCGTCCAAATAGGGCTTCACTTTTAGTCATTATTTGGGTAGCACACATATTCTGAATGCCTTTGGCAGAATTCAAATGAGCCATTTTAATCAAAATCAATCTAGATTAATCTAGATTAATTTTTTTTAATCTATGCCCACCCCTAATATATATCTATATATATATATATAGAGAGAGAGAGAGAGAGAGAGAGAGAGAAAGAGAGAGAGAGAGAGAGAGAGAGAGAGAGAGAGGGGGGAACACTAAAAGGGCCAAAAACAACAATTATTCTTTGTGTGTTTATGGATAGCCCAACAGATATGTAATTCCCCACTATCTGTTTGTACAGATAATAACTGAGCCTCTACTACCCAATGTATGAATGTCAATGATCAATTTTACTCTAGAGAAGAGAAATGAGAGTGTCTCTGTCGTTAATTGCACTCTTAAAGTGTTAGGGTGAGCCTGCTGAGTTATTGAGCACTCTATCGCTTCAGCAAAATCAATGATTAGGAAGAGTTCCTGCAGTGTGTCAAGGTGGGGAGATTATGACAGGTAAGCCAAAGAGAGAAAGAGAGAGAGCTGGGCAGAAAACACCTTGTAAGGCACCTAAACCACATGGTGGTACTTGTAAATACAATGCAAGTTTTATGGTTCTCCTTCCCACCACAGTAGGAGTTTATTTCCAGTGGGCTGGTGTAATATCACCCCGTCCACTGCTAGACGATGACCTCTAATTTGAACTACAGCAAAGGGAACCCAGATGAATAATGCATAAGTCTTGTCTGCTTGTTCTGTTGGTCTGAGACGAATGCAATTACATGTCCCTCGGGAACTAAACTAAAGTTATAGTGTAGTATAAAGGCAGGATTCATGTGTGAGAAGTGAAGTGTCCTAAGTGAAAAAGAGATACTGTATCAGATAGTTGTTTTAAAAGACTATATATATATGAGATTGCTTTAAAAGATCTGTGGTGGATTTTTAGTGCAGAAATCCAAAGCTAATTAAATCATGATTGAAAATGACTGGCTCATATGGCATTTGCATTACTAGCACCACAGTCTGCTGTATTGAAGTATGGCAAAATGACACAATGGCAGCACAGACAAACACTGACTTCAATGACTAGCTGATGTATATAAAATATCAAGTGATTAAATTATCAGACAGTTATTCATGTGTGTGTATATAACCATTGTTGTTGGAATTTCAGGGACATCTGAAATAGGTCATAATGCTAAAACCTGAGAAGTTCAAGTAAATATACTAGAAAACCATGCGCTTTCAAGGAAAAACATAATATGGTTAAACCATATTAACCACAAATTAACCATGTTTTTTTACCCTAACCACAGTAAAACTGTTGTTATACAAAAAAGTGTTTTTATTACTGGAGGGGAGTTGGAGCCAAATTTCAAAAAAGTGGAGTGTTCCTTTAAGAGGACACATACATGAATATGTTTTCACTGCTTTAGGATTAACAAAACATTGGATAATGTACTTGTATAAATCAACTTGGAATAAAGAAAAAAAGAGATTCATAGATTCAAATTTAACAAGAAAAAAAAACATTGTCATGTTATGCAGACAAGACTGTGCACAACTGTGCCTGCTGTGGACATACAGTATGCATGCATTTACACCAAACACACTATATTTATACTTTAGCGTAAGCCTAGAAGCCAAATTATACCTCTGGATTAACATACCGAGTGTCAACCTATGTCTCTGTCTTGTCGTGTCTCCCCCGCTGTCTTTGTGATTTTGGTTTCTCCCTCATTAGTTGGATTGTCTCACCTGTTGTTTTTACACCGATCCTTACTTTTGCCCTGATTTGTAACTCTTTATATTCCGCTGTTTTTTCGTTTGCATTCATGTCCTGTTGATGTCGTTGATATCTTTGATGGCTCTGATGTCGGTATGTTATTGTAACTTCCATGCGTGTTCTTAATGCTGCCTCGTCAGCGTTTATTTTTGTGCTCTGGTTTTCTTTGTTTTGATTAAATATCTTTGCATTCGATTCCGTCGTGTCCATCGATCTTTGCTGCACGCACGCTTCCAGCACGCATTGTGACAGAACAGGACATCTAAAAAATGGAGATGGCGTTTGTTGCAGGCTTCAGCGCCCTTGTATTAAAGGACTTACCCTTCCATGAGTTCGCCGAGGAGTTTTATGAACTCGCTCGAGGAACAAACTTTTGTGATGAAGCGATCATCGCGGCATTTCGCATTGGTGCCGGCTATCATCGTCCCGTGGATCTTCCGGACACAACGGGGATGAGCTGGGAGATAGCCGTATACTCCTGCCTGGGCTGGGTACGCGCTCACGAGGAGAGAGCGCCGCGATACGCCGCACCATCGCCAGACCACTGTTCATAATCGGTGCTGTTGTAGAATCCTACTGAGACCAAACAGCAGACTGCATACATCTCCGATGATTCCATGCCACCACTACTACCGCCAGAGACTGACCCACTGCTGCTGCCGCTGTCAGAGTTCGCCCAGCCATTGCTGTTATTGCCAGAGCCTGCTACACTGCTGCTGTCGTTGCCAGAGCCGGCCCAGCTACCGCTGTCACTGCTTGAGCCTTTTACGCTGCCGCTGTCGTTGCCAGAGCCGGCCCAGCTACCGCAGCCTTTATCCGTTCCTGAGACTGCCCAGTTACCGCTATCGCTGCTCGTTCCTGAATCTGCCCAGCTAATGCTGTCACGGCCAGAGCCTGCTACACTGCCGCTGTCATTGCCAGAGCCGACCCAGCTACTGCTGCCATTATCTATCTGTTCCTGAGACTGCTAAGCTATTGCTACCATTGCCCGTTCCTGAGTTTGCCCAGCTCCCATTGCCCTTGCTAGAGCCTGCCATACTGCCGTGGCTCCTGAACCTGTGGCGGAGCACCTGCTGCTATGGCCTGAACCACCTGAGCCGGTAGCAGGACCTGCTGCTATGGCCCGACCCTCCTGAACCTGTGGCGAAGGACCTGCTCCTATGGCCTGAACCACCTGAGCCGGTGGCGGAGGACCTGCTGCTTTGGCCCGACCCTCCTGAACCTGTGGCAAAGGACCTGATGCTAGGGCCCGAACCAGCAGAGCCTGTAGTGGAGGACCTGTTGCTATGGCCTGACCCCCCTTGAGCCTGTAGTAGAGTCTGCCGCGCTGCCCGAGCGCCCTCCAGAGTCTGCTGCACATCCCCCACTTCCTCCTGACTCAGTAACCCCAGTGTGCCTCCCGGGGAGCTTCCCCAAGAAATTTTTTTTCGGGGGGGCAGGAAGGGGTGGACCTTGGAGGGGAGGGGCGGGAGGGGGCGTAATGTCACCCTATGTTTCTCTCTTGTCGTGTCTCCCCCGCTGTCTTTGTGATTTTGGTTTCTCCCTCATTAGTTTGATTGTCTCACCTGTTGTTTTT
>JAUCMT010000059.1:16743042-16758991 GCA_032357475.1 Enteromius thamalakanensis
TACATACAAATATATTATGCAAAGAAAAACTTTTATTTTGGATGCGATTAATCGCGATTAATCATTTGACAGCACTATTATATTTAATTTATCATGTATTAATTTTACAACCTACATAATAAAACAAAACATTTGAAACATTTTTCTATTTAAACGTCAAACTGAACTCAATCAAAAATTAATTACATAATGTCTGAAACTAATGCGCTAATGCGCAAATAAATAAAATAAAAAATCAGAATGGTAATCAAGTACATAAACTTTATCTATTAATTATTAAAAGCTGCTTTAAATAAAAGGGAAAAATTTATTTCACCAAATTAATAATTAAAGAATTTATTACAAAAAAAGAATGAAAATAATCGTTCCTAAGTGATTTCTATGGGTTTTTGAATCTAGCAAAAGTAAATGTGATTAAATTTAAACTCCTTTGCATAGTGTATGCCTATATATTTCTGATATTAATGCTAATACTTTGCATAATTTGTTTACACCTCAACAAAACCTGGTTGCATTCTCTCTGATCTTGCAGTGAACTCGTTGCCAGATCCTCACAGCTCTCCAAAAGCCAAACCGGACCTGTCTGCTCTCAGAGCTCCCGTCCGGGACGATCCCATTCAGACTGGCTACCTGCCCCCCAAGTCTTCGATCAACGGCACAGATGCCCCTCCCAAAACCCTAGGCGTCCCTACCAGCTACAACCGCTACGTCCCCAAGCCTTACACCAGCTCGGCCCGACCCTTCGAGCGCAAGTTCGAGAGCCCCAAATTCAACCACAACCTGCTTCCCAATGACACGCAGTCCAAACCCAGTGTCAACAACAACCTGAAACCTCAGATCTCGCCCCAGCCCCTGGACACCGACAGCGGGGTCGACACGTTCACGCGCACCATGGACAACAGGCCCAAGTATCAGCACAACAACATCAACGCCCTTCCAAAGGCCATTCCCGTCAGGTACGATGATGAAAGAGCATCAGCCAGAGCTGGGAATATTCCTTCTGTTTACTAAACCACTCCCTGTCTGTTTTCTAGCCCTAGTGCACTGGATGACGACGAGGAAGACGAAGGTCACACGGTGGTCGCCACGGCGCGGGGCATCTTTAATTGTAACGGTGGGGTGCTGAGCTCCATAGAGACAGGAGTCAGTATCATCATCCCTCAAGGAGCGATTCCAGATAGCGTGGAGCAGGAGATCTACTTCAAAGTGTGCCGAGACAACAGCATTCTGCCCCCTCTGGACAAAGAGAAAGGTCTGAGTCCCGCCCACTTTCGTATGTTTTAGTTTTGTGTTGTTTTCAGGATGTTTTTGTTGGTTTGAATACGGTTTCAGTGTGCTTTGAAGTTAATTTGAACAAAACCTCCTTAGTTCAAAGGTGAAAGATGGTGATTGGTGTAGTTGCTGAGTTAATGACACACTGTTGCTCCTGAAGCTGATTGTATCCGTCTCTGCTCTTCTCTTCAGGTGAAACTCTGCTCAGTCCTCTGGTGATGTGCGGCCCTCATGGTCTGAAGTTCCTGAAGCCCGTGGAACTGCGTCTACCACACTGTGCGTCTATGACCCCTGATGGTTGGTCTTTTGCTCTAAAATCCTCCGACTCCTCGTCGGGTACGCTGTCCTTTCTCTCTGTCCTATGATGGGTCTTTTGGGATCGGGATTGAAGCTGTTTGGAAACAGCAATTCATCTTGTGGTGTCCTTTCATTTTCTGGGTTTTCCGAATGAACATTTCACGCTGATCACATGACGCTTTCACTGTGTGATCTGTGCGCTTGCTTTATCATCAGTCTCTTTAGCTGTTATTCATTCACAGTTAACCCATGTAATACTGTTACATGTGACTGGAACAGACACACGTCATTGGGCTCAGAATGGCCATGTTTGAGGAAGACAACCAGGAGCGAGTCCAATCTAAATTAGCATTGGCTTTGCGTATACTCCTGATTTTGGAAATAAGAAATATGGATGCCAACAAATGAACCCATTTGGCATTTAATGTCTTTTACAAGCTTTTTCTAGATTTGGTTGTGACACCCATTTCTAACCAAACTCTGTGTGAACAGAACTGGATTCAAAAGTGGAGCGACTGTTGAATTCAGTTGCAGTGGGAAAACGGCATGTCTAAATGGAGCGGTTGGGTTACTGTGGGAAAAATTTTGGAAATCACAACCACATTTTATTTCATTTGCAGGACTGAGTCTGAAATGATTCTTCTAATTTTAGCACGGTGGTGATGTGGTGAAAACAAGAAAGGTGGATTCCAGCCAATTTTGGTTTTATATTTGTAGCGTTTTTTTTCCAAGAGTGAATTTAGATATCACACCCAAAGCCAAATTCTGTGTGAACAGAACTGGATTAAGTGCTCTAAAGTGGAGTGACTGAATTAAGCTTCAGTGTGAACGGGGCCTGTCCAGAGTCATTTGGTTCAGGGAATCAAAACCACACTTACTTTATTTGAAAAGCAGAGTCCTTTAAATTAGGAGTCACTCCTGATCTCATGATGGTTGACATTTTGATAATGTGGCTTCTAAGTTAATATGATTTTAACTCATTTTAACATTTTGAACATATATATATATATATATATATATGAGTTGAAATTGTGACTTGTATGTTTTTTTTTTTTTTAATTAGCTCACATTAAAGTGCCCCTTATTATAACTAATGAAAAGTTAATATTTTGGTTTTGGGAGTCCCCATCAACAGGTTGACATGCATGTGAGTTCAAGAAACACTTTTTTTTATATTTACCTTATTTGCTCGACGACTCCCAAACTATTCACCCACCTCCTTTGCGTGATGCTAATCTGCTATGATTGGTCTGATTTTCATCTCATCAGGTCTGTAATGTCTGATAAAGCAGTGTTTGTGAGCACTGTGCTGCTTTGTTTACAGCGTTTCCGTGAAAAGTGTAATTTTACCACTCCGAAAGGGGCGCCTAGTGGTGAAGAATGAATTTGCGTTTTCATTCAGACCAATGCAGAAAGACCACCGAGTGGGCGGACAATATTTGTTGATTTATTTTAGATCACGATGTTGTTTAATGGCATGTTCCTCACGATGTTCCTCCTGTTGATATGTCCACAGGTGACCCCAAATGCTGGCAAAACAAGTGTCTACCAGGAGACCCCAATTACCTGGTGGGCGCCAACTGTGTGTCCGTGCTGATCGACCACTTCTGAAGAGAGCAACAGCTGGTCTGTTACTGAACATGAGCGCAAGGGCCCTTCTCCAGTTCTTCTGCTCAGGAGGAGGGATTTGCACCACTTTATGAAGTATTAATCCTTCCCTCTTTTCTTTGATGGGCTGAAGCGCCGTTCCCATAAAATCTCTTTAAGAACTGCACTGATGATGGCACAGTGCTACAGAGCGCTTTTTTCCTATTCCCTTTGGTTTCCTCTTATTTTATTATTTTTTTTGGTTTGGTTTTGCCTTTTACTTTACCTTTTGGTGCTTGAAGACTTGCAAAAAATTACTGAATAAATAAATGACTGAGATCGAACTGCTGACGGAATGCATGACCTGTGCCACAGACAGTCGGAAAAAGTTCCCATTTTTGACATTTGTAGCATCTTTTTCTCCAAATAATTAGAAGTCTCGAACGAAACCGAAGAAAAAAAAAAGAAAGCAAGAACACAAATGAAGTAGTTTTACGTAAAACAAGTAAATCCTACCAACGTGCTCCCAAACAGAAAAGTCCATGTAAGTAAAGCTTTTTTGTTTGCGAGGTCATGTGTTTCTTTTCGTGGAGCGCTGTAATGGATTTGTCGCGGATCTGGAAAAAGCATGTCGGTTTATAGCGAATGAAGAACAATTGAACTTTTTGAAGTGAAGAAGTCATTGAAGGAATGTGACTGTTGCACTCATCTGCTCATGGACTTCCCTCTGGCTAAAAATGAAAAAAAAAATACTAATAATAATGGGCTCTTTTCCTCTCTCTCTCGTTTTGAAGCGATCTTTTCTAGCGATGTTAGATAAACATTGACTGTGGTTTTCCGAAACTCCTGCTGTCTAGAGATCTATGCATGTGCTATGACTCAGGTCCAAACGCCTGCTACTAAGTTGAGTACACAAACCTACCCATCATACACTGCAAGCAGTGATGCCTTATCTGCATTTTTTTTTTTTTTTTTGTTACTTTGACCCGAAAGACTAGCAAACGTTGAATTTCTGTTACAGAGGGAAGGACACAAAACTCTCCCACCGTACTGAAGCGGGTTATTTAGCACACAAATAATGAACAGGTCTGCTTTTTTCCACTGCTATGCATATGAAGTCAGAGAATATACAAGAACAGTAGGATATGTTTCAATTACAGCTGTATATATTGTGCTAGCATATGGCCTTGGTTCGCTGTAAATGACCTTTTGTACATCTTTGTTATTTTGTATAAAAACGTAACATGGAAAAAATTTCTTAACAAAAAAAGACAACTATAACATTGGTTATGTTTGTATTCCGGTTATACTTCTGAGCCTTGGAATTTACCTTAGCAGTACAGAGAAGAAAACAGATTTGGAAAGAAAAAATAATTACGTAATAAATGCAACGAAAAAGGACGTTATCTTTTATACAGCATATATACAAAACACTACGTAATGGCATTTTTAACAGTTCCAGAAACATTTTTATTATTTACAAACTAGAAAAGTGCTCGGTTTAAATAATTTAAGGACTCTGTACTTCAGAAGGGTCCGCGTTGGTGGTTGGACCCCGACTTTATTTGTGATACTGGATGCTGTATTGTGTGCCCTGAAATGTATTTTTGTACTAATAGACAGTTTATTAAGGCACATCAGTACGACTTTGTTTTGATATGATGACGCAGCTTCATCCCACGTTTAGTTTCTTTACTTTGTGTGGCGACATTTTTTTTACTTTCTCCTTTTTTCTTTGCAGCACATTTCTAAGTATACAACTGTATTAATAAATAAATTCATTTTTAAAGTAAAAAAAAAAAAAAAAGTTTTTCACTGCTTCCCTAACGCAGGATCATCTTGATGGTTGTGAAACGATGTCGGTGACCCCGGGGTTGGGTACAGAATGAAACTGGTTCACTTGGGTTTGTAGAAATGTTTATTTTTGAGCTCAGAGGTTGATGGGAAGGGAGGTCATGAATTTTGCCCTTTCACCTACTTTAAACACACTGCAGCTGATTAGAGTCAAACTCTTGACCGGCTGACACAAGACCATTGAGAAAACCGGCAACCCACTTTCTCAAAAGCCACTGTGTCAGCAGGTTCCTCCCAGAAAGTAGTGACTCTCAACTGGTGAATCAGAAACACAGTTATTGTGCTAAATTGTTTGGGCGACACGTTTGCGCCAAAACGCAAAGGCACAGCCTTCGAATTTATCTGAATACACACTATGGGAATCTACATTATTCACAGTTTGTAATTCGGACTCGCGTTTATCTCTAGTAACTGTGAGTCAGTTGAGAACCGCTGCTTTGAGAGGTAAAGTTGTAGTATATGAAGTAGATTTAGTGTACCACAATCCTATTAGAGTCTATTTAACTTTATAAATGCACATTATTAAGAGGTTAAGGCACACGTTTATGCATTTCATAAAGAACTAATGTAAAACAGTTGACAGTACTGGTCTGTAAATGTTAAAATCATTCACTGTAATCACTTGTTTTCCCTGAGATTAGTTGAGATTTACTACCGGTTAGTAGACTTCAAAGTTGTACTGTTAGCTTATATTATGGGTTTTTACAGTTTAGTTTCCTGCAACATGATCGACTTGTGAATTTCCTGAGAGAGCGGAATGTATTTCTTTTGCGTCAGGTCCAGGAAGTAGAGAGGGTCTTGTATTAAAGTCGGGTCAAAGCCCTCCTCCACCAGCTTCACTTTCATCATCTTGAAGGTTCCTGTGACTTCTAAGGAATTCTGAACAACAAATTTGTTGTTGGTGAGTATCAGAGAGAGAGGACAACATCTACAAGCAGGATTCGTGGGAATGCGGAGGTAAGGTGTCAAACCTGAATTCGGATGAATCGAGGTCTGGCGTACACTGGAAGATAGTTCCCCAAAACACTGCAAGTGTTGACGCAGTCAAGCTCTCGGCCGTCTTTTAGTTTTACAGCTGCCATTCCAATCCTGCCTTCATGACCTGAAGACAAAAGAGTGCTTTAAAACTTATATTTCTGCTGTTCCAAACCTGGATACATTTCCTTCTGTTAAACACAAAAGATGATATTTGGAAGAATATTGGTAAACAAACAGTTGTTTAAAAAGGAACTGAAGTCAATGGAAACCAAAGCATTGTCTAGCAGCATTTTTTTCAGCAAATGGTACGTTTTTAACAACATGAGGCTGAATGAATCAGCTCTAATGATTCCAGTAACTTCTTAAAAGTGCAATTTACTATAGCAAGACTTTTCCATTTTATTGTTAAAATGTCCATATTTGCAAGTAATTGACCTGATTTTAATCTCACAAGCCCTGCACATTAACCAGAATAATTCAGTTAGTAAAACCATTGTGTAGGTGATATGTGGCTCACGCAGCAAGTCATATTCCAATTGCTAAAAAGATTCTAATTAGAGCTGTGAAAAGTACCAACATTGGTACCCGAATTTTGAAAATGCACCAATACCAGCATTTCGAGCGGATTCTTAAACACCTCTGATTGGCCATTGTTTTCATGCGCTCAACAGATGTCTGCGATTGGCTACAATGATCATACTGATATATGTAAGTGTTTGGTGAAGCAATCAGACCTATCTGTTGAGTACATACAATGGCCAATCAGAGGTGCTTAAGAATCTGCTCAAATGAGAAATGCTGGTACTGTACAATATTAAAATTTGACAAAACTACCATTATACAGCCTTACTGTAGCTCAAACAGTACATCATGGAACAACTGTAGCAACACCAAGGTCATGAGTTCAATTCCCAAGGAAATCAACATGAATGCAATTTGGAGTTGCTTTGGATAAGCGTCTCTTAAATGCATGAATGTAACGACCTTGCTTCAGTGATTAAACCCACACTGATCGCTGTACACCTTCAAGAACCACCAATGACATGAAGTATTATTAAATCCACTCCCAACCCTTTAAATTTAAAACGTAACATCTACCTTCAACTTTGACTCCGTACACATTGGCCTCCTCGATGCAGTCCACCATCATGAGAATATCTGCCACCTCAGTCGTAGCCACATTCTCTCCTTTCCACCTGCAAAAACAACATTAATACAACGCTTAAAACTCTTAAAGTAATAGTTTACCCAAAAATCACCCCATATTTTACTCACCCCAAAGCCATACTAGGTGTATGACTTTTTTTTCCCAGACAAACACAGTTTGCTAAAAAAAAATGTATCCTGGCACTTCTAATCTTGGTAATGTGGGTGGATAGTGCCCAAGGTCTGAAAGTCTGTAAATCGTATATATTTGCAAGTACTGTGATTTAACTAACATATACGCCTTCAGGGGGTTATCCCCACATGTGATGGGTTTTTATAACAAACATATTTTTTAGTTTTAAAATGATATTGTAAATAACGGACTGACTGAGCACCAAGTTCCTCTGTATTTTAACGGCAGTTGGCATACAGCTTTAAGGTGCATTACCGCCACCTGCTGGCTAGAGCGCTGAGTTACAGCTTCGTGGCGGATTATGACTCAACGCATAACGTATGATGCAAGTTGCGCTCAGTCAGTCAACGAGTCATTTTTATTATAATTTTAAAACTAATAAAACTTTTGTTACAAAAACCCATCGATTGGCTCAAGAGGTGATAGGTTAGTTTTACATTGCAGAACTTGCGGCTAGATCCAATTTACGGAACTTCAAAATAATGGGCACTATCCACCTGCATTACCAAGCCTGGAAGAGCCACAATTAAAAAAAACTAAAACTCAGACTGTGTTCGCTTGAAAAAAACGATCATATACACCTAAGATGGCTTTGGGGCGAGTAAAATATGGGGTAACTTTGAATTTTAGAGTGAACTATTCCTTCAAGTGCGCAAACGACACTTCTGCTTTGCTACCTGAATGTGTCTCCGACTCGATCGTGAAAGTAGACAAATTTGTCGTTGTCGATTCTCAGCAGATCTCCACTGTTGAAATACAGGTCTCCTTTCTCAAACACATCACTGAGTCTCTTCTTCTCGGTCTGCTGCTTGTTCCCAGCGTAGCCGACAAAAGGGGTGTGTTTGGTGATTTTCCCCACCAGAAGGCCCACCTCATCTAAGAAACATTTAATATCAACGACTGCAGAGCTAAAGCGGCACACGTAAGATGTTCAGGGTTACACATTAACTTTTTTACAACAACATTCTGCTCAAAAGGTCACTGAGAGCTGAGTTTTTACCTCAAATACTAGCCTAAACAAACACCTTGTACTATCTTTACAGACGCCACATAACAATAAAACGAATCACACCATAAAATCTACAAAGCTTTACCTTTTCCTACAGGGATACACAGACCCTCAGCGTTCCTCACAGGCTCTTCTTTCTCAATGTCAAACTTGATGATGGAGAAGGGAAAAAACACCTGTGGAGTACAAAGGCAATCAAGCTGACTTTTCACACAGATGCTTTTCTCAATGCTGAGAAATGTGTGTATTGTCGCTAACCTTGCTCAGAATATTGACACGACCGACCACTCCGACTTTATCAGTGTAATTGATGAAGCCGACATTTCCCTCAGTGGCGGCATAGAGCTCCCGGACATGAATGCGTCCGAAACGGTTGAGGAATTCTCTCCAGACATCTGCTCGTACACCATTTCCAATGGCAATTCTCACTTTGTGGTCTTGGTCATTGTCTTTCTGCATCATGAAGTGGAAAGAACATCCTAGTTTATGTTTTTGTCTTTACACTGTCCCAAAGACTTTGAAGAATTAGGGCACAGTAACCTAGTGAGCTGCCTTATAAGGGAATATGAAACCTCACACAAATAGTGCTCCTCTAGAAGTTCTCAAATAGTATGGTGCTATTAAGTGATCACCTTTTCAGTAAGTCTTAAGGTGCATTTAAATTCACCATTATTGGGCAAATCTTCGTAACTGAAATCCAGTCATTTTAATAGGAATCCCTGCGATCTAAAATTTCACACCAGGGTGAAATATTTCTTTATGTCAATTTCACAGTGGGTTGGTCAGACAGATTCTGCTTGGTTTGAAGGTGACTTCTATAAAGACAAATGTGACCCTGGAATACAAAAGTCGCTGGGGTATATTAATAACAATAGCCAAAAATACATTGTATGGGTCAAAATCATTGATTTTTCTTTTATGCAAGGAATAATTTGGACATTAAGTAAAAATCATGTTTCATGAAGACATTTTGTAAATTTCCTACTGTAAATAATTCCCTACTGTAATATCCATTGCTAAAAACGCCAATTAGACAACTTTAAAGGTGATTTCTCTCAGTATTATATTTCTTTTGCACCCTCAGCTTCCAGATCGTCTCCAATCCTAACAAACCATACATCAACGAAAGCTTAATTTTTTTAGCTTCAGTTTAAAAAAAACTGCCCCTTATGACTGATTTTGTAGCAAATACATCTATACTTATTATAAAGCATGTGCACTTTTACCTTTGGCGTATTGCAGAGGTATCGCAATGTTTCTCCAATGTACTGCATCACAGTTATGTTGTACTTTCTGCAGTCGTCCCAGAACTGAGAGGCGGAAAACTTCCTCCGCAGAACAACAGTGTTACCTGGAGAAAAAATTTAAGCAGCACTATCTATATATATATATATATAAAACCACAAGACAAGAAATATAAAACCAGCATATAATATAATCCACCAAACCTCTTTCAATGGATCCGACAAGTCCGATGAGGAATCCAGCGCTATGATACAGAGGCAGATTGATGTAGAAAACATCATCAGACGTCACTCCACAAACACCCTGGATGAACGATGAAGCCCAGACCCTCTCATGGGTCACATACGCTGCTTTAGGAAGACCTCCATGAACCGAAACACCAATGTTACTCAGAGATCCATACAGTAAAGAAGAATCAGTGACTACATATTTAGCATTGCTATTGAATGAATTTAACAATAAATATTGCAATTACAGGGGTTACCCTTAATAATAAATAAACAAATAAAAATCGTAACCATTACAAAAGGGTTTCAGTGCTGCTAAATATTGCATACATGAGGCCTTGTGAGATACCTGTAGTGCCGGACGTGTAGATATACAGTGCTGTAGTCCTGATATGGATGTTGGACCTGAGAGACGGGGACAGAGGCTTATCTGAAGCTTTGGCGATGGCTTGAGCGATACACTGAATGCCGTCTGTAGTGCACTCATCCGACAGGAGGTACACGGTTATCCCCTTCTCTTTCAGGGCTGGCAAAATCTCCTCAACAGCATCACGAAGCTCTGCAAGAGAAACACTTCACTGCAAAACTCTACAGCTACTGACACACACGTACGATTGCAATACTTCAGAGAGTTTAAAATGTTGCAACTTTTCGATTTTCAGTACTTATTTACTGATATCATGCAAGTCTTCCAGATAACGGCTCCCAAAGAAACAGGCCGGTTTTTACATGCACAGCATGTGCTTGAGTTCTCTAGGCCTGTGCTTCTCTAACTTTTGTGTTATGTTCCCCTTAAACCCATAAGTGGGACATGAGCATCTTTATTAATGGGCTATTTTTTAATATTATCCACTTTCATCTTAAAAGTAAGCTGTTTCCTAAGAACATGCTAGACTGTAAGCAGAAGAATAACAAAGTGCTGTAAATGGTAAACAATTTGGGCTGCAAACCTCTTTTTGTGATTTTGCGGAATTACTTTTTTTTTTTTTTTACAAAATTATTAGTAAAAATTATTACTTTTAAAAGATTGCAGTTTGCAGCATCAATCAGCATTATGGGCTATTTTGTACAGTTAAAATAAGCCTGGCACATTCAAGATAAAAATGGCAGCGCACAAATAATTTTTCGTTATGTTTAGTTATTTTTGTAAAGTGGACAATCGGTATGAAAGTACCAGTTCTGCCTTCTGAGCGGTCAGAAATACAGCAAATACAGTATTTCAGCGGTGCAAAAAAAAAAACTACTTTTATGTGAAACACTTAGTCATAGCCACTGTATCTTGTAGCGGAAGGGTACCAATTAATCAATTTACTAAATGACATGTTTTTTATTATTACACGGCTATTATTTACCCTTATTTATATATATATATTAATGTTTTATACAAAAAATGTAATCGCTAGCTCCAGAAACCCTGGTGTAACGACTATAGTTAGTAATTAGCACACAGTACCTAACAACGCCATTTAGTTAATGACTATATATATGCAAAAACAGGACTTCATCCACTTTTAATAGTTTAGATATGTTTAAATGTCATACTTTGTTTTATGTGTTTAAGAAACATAAGTAGGAGCAGAAAAGCAGTACCCGCATTCTGATTGGTCAATACAACCTTCACAGTTACGCAAACACTGGTCATTATATCACTGCGCGCAGGACCTATACCTTACAGTATTTCACTTAATCAATTTACTAAATAACATGCCTTTTTATCATCAAAGTTTTATATATTCCACTAATATTTTTATATTAACATTTTAACATTTAATATCTTAGAAATATTATTGCCGAAACCCTGCTAGGAAAAAATATGGCCGGAGCACGTCGTACCTAACAACATTTTTAGTTATTACTATAACGTGACTGGCAATATGTCACAGCCTCTTCTACTTTTTTGCGCAATCATTTAACATTTTTAAAGTCATAATTTATGTTTTATATGTTTAAGAAAGCAATGTAGGTTGTAGGAAAACCCCATAAATGTAAGTTTCAGTCAATACAACATTTCGGTGGCGCGAAAATCAATGACGCAAAACTCCGTAAAAAAAAAAGGTCGTAATATCACTGCGCGCAGGAACTATATCTTGAAACAAAAAAGACGCCTGTTCATCAATTGAGTAATAAAAAAAACTATTTTATTATTAGAATTTTATATTTTAATATATATATAACATTTATATATATATATATATGTGTGTGTATATAACATTTTCGATTCTATAAACAAAAAATATAGTTGAAACCCTGTTACATTTAACAAATGCAGTCCATAATTAGCGCTCAGGACCTAACAACGCCCTTTTTACTTCTGACAATATCCACAATATAATACATCTACTTTATTGCATAAGTAACAATTGTTTGACGTTTCTAATCATTTTAAAAGTGATAATAACTGTTTTAGGTTTTTAAGAAAGCCAGGTATTTCTCAAAAGCATGCACGCATTTAAAAAATAGTTGGGAATGAGAGAGCAAAGGCCTCACAACATGACATTCCGATGCTATAGTAGCCCCTACATCCATGTACAGTGTGTAGTCTCTCTCTAGTGACAGTGCGTGTGAATCTCACCAGCAGCTGCTATGAGCACGTTCGCGCCGCAGCAGGAGAAGCAGTGAAGGAGTGATTTAGCTCGGATATTGAAGTTCAGGAGTGCAGCGGGACAGCCGAGCTTAGCCAGGCCGAGCCAGGTCCACACGAAACGGGGCTCGTTCCCCAGAAAAAGCGCGACCGTGTCCCCTTCTTTGAGCCCAGCCTCCGAGCGCAGCGCGTTCGCCACTTTGTTACTCTCCCTCTCCACCTCCTCATAAGAGTACGTCTTCCCCTCGAAATGAATAAACACTTTTCGCGGGTGTTTCTTCACCGCGTCCAAAAAGCAGTCCACAATGCTATAGAATGGAGTTTTCCTTTTGTACACATTTAATCGGATGCCGCATCCAAGAGCCCTGTACATATAGACGCAGTCCTGGAAAAAGTATGGGAAAAAAGTTTTCAGCAACGCGGGGAGAAGAGCCAAGCCTGCGAGGAGAGTGATCCACACATACATGTTTGCCAGAGAGTGGACAACACTAGGGTTTTGAGATTAACTATATGCCATAGTCTGACACCACTTCCACAGTCTTAAAATTCACGGGCCACATTCTCGAAATGCAAGTTCAGCCCTTTCGGGGCTCCAGAGAGAGATTATATCATTCTGATCCACCCCCGACTGTAGTCTCATGGGGTTGCCAGATCCTCCATTAAATCTGTGCTTCGTTTTCCCACGTTTTTTTTCTTTTTTTTTAAAATGAGAAACCAGGTCTACATTCAGATAATTAACGCTAATTTGTGGTTTAGTTGTTGATAAATATATATTTTTTAAAGTAAATGATGGGGAATTTGTTGCTGCAGACATTCTTTGTATTATTTATTTATTTAATTTTTACTAATTACTTGTTGCTGGAATATTTTCATATCACACCTGCTAAGTGTCTGTTAAGAGAAGTTCATCCAAGCAAAGATTTTAGATTTGCCAACAACCTTTTTGATGTAAAAAAAAAAAAAGTTTTCTTTGCCAATGTTGTAGACATTTTTTTGCAATTTCAGGGTTGTTGTTTTTTTTGTTGTACAAATTGCTTGCTGCAAGAATATTTTGATATCTAATCAGACAGACTGATCATCTGATACATTTCTATTTTGTAATATTGTAGAATTTAGACTTGGTCATTTTTGTTTGCCATGGTTGTACAAAAGAATTAAACTCTGTTCCATATTTTTCTCTGGAGTAGCAAATATAATAATTAGTCACATTATTATTTTAAGCTCCCCAGTTTACAGAGGAAAACTTTGTGTTTTATAGAAACTTTTGTGAGCTGATATTCAAGTAGTTTAAACTTAGAAGAATGATTTAAACAACATCTACGGCAAATTCATGTAGCGTTTCTTATGAATTTCTATATTCCATGATCAAACACTCTCTATCTATTCATATCGAACAATAACATAAATACTAATAATTACATTTAAAATGGCACAACGTTCACTTTTCTAAAATTAATTTAAATGTATTTATATTTTTGAAATTACATTTTTCACTTAAATTACAAATAACAACAACAACAAAAAAGTTTAGTGCACGAGTATTTTAAACACACAACATGGCAACCCCCATTCATTTCAGCCTTTGAGACATGAGCCAGTGGGAGGGTTTCTGTGAGAGCCAGTCATCTTACAGCAAACTCTTACGAAACTATTTGTTCACTGCAGAATACAGGGAAACCATAGAATCAAATTCTCTCCTTTGAGACCGACAATGAAGACCTTTTTAAGCTCTTTTATCATCTGTTTAAACAATGTTGTCATATAGTGTGATACAAAAACTTTTTAAAAAATGCAGAATAATCAAAATAATTATTTACACCAATACATTTGTATTCATAGAACGATAAAAATGATAATAATACAATTTTGTGTTAATTGTGATCACTGGACAGTTCTTGTTACGAGTCGGGAGTCTGATCAAATAAAAGATTTGATTTTTTATTCATTATAAATGATAACATCCAGCTCTTCCTCACAACCTGAATTGACCGTCCAATATCGACTGATATGTGTCATGTGTCAGAAGTCTGTAGCTTTTCACCGTCTCATCTAAAACAAACAGAGGGTCGGTGATTACAGCAGGGTTGAAGCCCTCCTCTACCAGCGTCCCTTTCAGATGTTTGAAAGTAGAAGTCACAGCCAAATGGCCCTGCAATCAGACATTTTTTGGACTTATTTGCGAGACACAGAAGAGCACATGAATACATTGATGCTAAAAAGAGATCACGTATTCAGAAAGAGCATTGTGAAGTTACCTGTATCCTTATAAAACGAGGTCTGGCGTAAGAGGGGAGGTAAGAGGTCACGTGACTAAACATGGCATCGGGCTCAAACTGATGGTCTTTGCTCAGAGTGATGGTAGCCATTCCTGTCCTTCCCTCATACCCTTCAAAATCAATTAAAGATCAACAGTGTCACCAATAGTGATTGGAAGAAATATTACCTAGTGGTGTGAATGTCAACTGAACAGTTCATGCAAAAAAGAACATGTGCTGAAAATATATTTGGAAAATTTAGCATTACAAAGCATGCTCTGCAGTGAATGGGTGCCTTCAGAGGTCTCCTCCAATAAATAAGTTAATCTCACATTAAAATGCACCAACATTTTCATTTAGAGCAATTTTGGATTAGTTTGTAAACGTGTTTGGCCTGTGGACATTTCTCTCCTGATTCAGATGAAAGCCATATTCTGGATAGAGGACTCCTAAGGTTGCCTGATGGATTTGTTCGTTAACTGATGGACTATTGTGATGTTTTTAAATCAGCCTTTTGGACTCTCATTCTGACGGCACCCATTCACTGCTCCATTGGTGAGCATGTGATATAATGTTACATTTATTAATCTGTTCCCATGAAGAATCAAACTCATTTAATGATCTGAGGATGATTACATTTTCAGCAAATTGAAATTTCTGCATGAACTACTCTAAAAGGAGTGAAGTAGCATTAAACCTTGAACTGTAACGCCATAAACATTTGCTTCCTCGACACCCGTTGCCATAGTCAAGAGATCTGACACTTCGTTTGTGGAGACGTTTTCCCCTTTCCACCTGAGATGAAGAGGACCATGCAGTTATTTGAATGTAATATGAAGCCTGTAACTTCTGTTTTAAAGTAAAACAAGATGAGTTGGGCTGATCGGTTACAAAATTGGTTCTAGGATCAACTCTTTATTGTGGTTTTCAAATCTTTTTAAACGTAAAAAAAAAACATGTTCACTGTGACTACAAGATATACTGTGAAGGCTAACATCTATATTGAATATATGCCTACAGTATTCAGAGATTATTAGACACCTAGAACAAATGTGCGTCAGAGTCTATATTGTAAGTTTTAGCTGCAAAATTTAATTGTAGGAAGCTTAATGTTATAATAAGGGGCGTGGCACTTGAGGTATTCAACCAATCACAGTGCACTAGATAGCTGGCCAATCAGAGCACACCTCACTCTTTTAGAACGACGAGCTTTGCACAGATTGATCTGTTTCAGGAGGCGGGGCTTAGAGGAGAAACAAAAATGTACAGTATGTGGAAAATAATGTCTTGTTTTTAAACGTAAAC
>JAUCMT010000059.1:16769935-16791437 GCA_032357475.1 Enteromius thamalakanensis
AACATGTTTTCATTAAATATATACATGCATGTGTTTGTATTTATATATACTTAATAAATATACACAGTACATACAAAATATTATGTAAAGAAAAACTTTTATTTTGGATGCGATTATTTGCGATTTATCAATTGACAGCACTAAATATATCTATCTATCTATCTATCTATCTATCTATCTATCTATCTATCTATCTATCTATCTATCTATATATATATATATAAAAACAACAATACAAATACATAAATATATAATATATAAAAGAAATACAACAATAATAATAGTAATAATAATAATAATAATAAACAATTATATATATATATATTAAGCATAATAATAAGCATTAAATATTAAACAAGCCTTCAATAAACTATTTACATCAGTGCTGTTATTGTTAACCTATACTGAAACTAATAATTTTGAGGAACTAAAAGTAAAGCTGAAATTAAAAAGAAAACCTAAACTTTAAAAGATTTTACAAGAGATTAGAAATACTGCCACTGCAACTAACTGAAATAAATTTGAAGTACTAAAAATACTAAAACCGAAATTACTAAAATGTAAATGGGAAAAAAAATAGTTGTATCTCAGCCAAATATCATCTAATCCTAACACACCATACATCAATTGAAAGCTTATTTATTCCACCCAATAAAAAAAACTGACCCTTATGATTGGTTATGTGATCCACGGTCACATATTGTTTGTATTTGTTAGGTAAAGTACTGTAGGTTGTTTTTGTGTGTTGTTTTTTGGCTTGTGTCAAAAGGGCCCTGCTTAAGCAGCATTCAGTTCAATCGTGCATTAGCAAACCCTCTTAATTACACAGATTACTGCAAACCTGATCTCTTGTTGATCCCTCCACTCCTGCTCCTTTTCTCTAAGAGTTTCCTGCAGCTCTGTGTCTCTTTGTTTGTCGGTTTGCCCCAGGTTCTGCTCCAGGACAGCTTGTAGTTTCTGCTTCTGTTCTCTCTGGAGCTGCGTCCTGAGGCGGGACATCTCCTCCTTCTTGTCTCTGATCCAAACATCTCGGGCTGCAGCCAGCTCTGCTTTCACAAGGGCGGCCTGCTCCTGGCACAAGTGCTCCAGTCGAGTGTTGAGGGTGAGCACTTCCTCCTGGAGCTCCCCGTTTCTCAAGTTACACTGCTCCAATTCAGCACATTTGGTGCGAAGCGTGTCCTGCCACCTTTGCTCCACTGCCTTCTCAGCCGAGGTCACCTGGGATCAGGAGGTCAGTGTTGAGTTCAAAAAGCATATATGGAGAAAACATTTGGGGATGATCACTAGAGAAAATACCTGTTCCTGGACATGGTGCTGCTGAAGTCGCTCCCATTCATCTTTCTCGCTCTGCAGGCTGCTTTTGTATTCTGGGAGAGAGGTCAAGTCCTGCAGCCATCGAGAATGAGCCCGTGATATTGCACCTTCAACCTAGAAACAGCAGAAATCATTATTGACCCTGTAAAACCTGACATGTAAAATAAAAGGCTGGAATAGAACACGTATATGACCCTGGAGCACTAAACCAGTCATAAGTATCCAAAAATACATTGTATAGGTCAAAATATTATAATAGGATATTCTATCTTTCTATTCTATTAGATCTTTTCTATTTTAAATATATAAAAACTAATTTTTTTATTTGTTATTTGCATTACAAAGAACTTTGTTTGTCCAACTTTACAGTTGATCTTCTCAATATTTTGATTGATTTGAATTGGTGGGGTCTAAGGTCACATACAAGAAACACAAACCCAAAATGAAGCAAAAATATGCATTTTAAAAAAGGTGACACAAGGCTTGAAATCATACAGTAAGACTATAAAAAAAATAAACACTGATTTTATAGATAACCATTTTTTTTGTAAATATATGCACTTTATTTTTACTGATCCAGTTGTCTTTATTCTTTAACGCATGTTTTGTAGTGATGTTAAAAGTTGTAACCCGGTCACACCTGGAGCGTGATGTCGTCAGTGTGTTTCTGCTGCATCTCTCTCTGAGTGTCTCGTACTGCTTCCTCCACAGCTCTGGCCTGGACTGTTGCAGCCTCCTGCTGCAGGCTTTCCTTCTGAGCACTGAGCCGGACTTCCAGCTCCTCCACTGAAATCAGCTGAGCTGCCGTCCCAGTGGAGCTGGTCTGACACGCTCCCTCGCGGGTGTCCGACTGCCTGGCCTTCCTGACCTCTTCCTCAGCCTCCTGTAACCGCTGAGCCCAGGAATGCTCCAACTGACACAAACAGAGAAAAATCAAACACAGACAAAAAAAAGACAGATAAAATTATTTTTATTAAAATTATAATTATGTCACAGTTTACTTTTTTTACTGTACATCTGAATGGCACAAGAGAGACATTTTAATAACACTGAGTAGAGAGATCATTGGTGTAAACGGCCCATCATCACTAACCGTGTCCTGCTCCTGCTGCCAGCTCTTCCTGGCCACTTCCAGCTGCTCTCTGAGTCGCAGCTCAATCTCATCCTGTGTGTCTGTCTTCCACTGGGCTTTGAGCCGAGACACATCCTCCTGATGCTGACGCTCCAAATCAGACCTCAGACTGTCCAGAGCAGCCTCGCTCTCCTCTCGCCTCTTCAACTGAAACAACAAGACACAAGATCAAATATTAACAGCCTCACATGGCCAGACGTTTGATTCCAATAAGAAGGTTTTATCCCTAATTAGACAGGAAGACTAGACTCCCAAGTAGGAGGAATGAAATAGTAGTGAACATAAAAATAAAAACTAAATATTGATGGATTCATAAAAATTAAATGCATTAAAAATATATATATTTTCTTAATAAAAAGGAAAGCAAAAAATATTAAAATATTATTATAATAATTAATAATTATGTTAAATAAAGCAAAATTAATAAATGAGGCAAGAAAATGTAATAATGTAAATTATAATTATTTATATATATACACACAAACACATTATAGATAAATACAGAAAATATAATTAAATCTTTTAAAATAAATAAAGAATAGTATTAAATCAATTAAATAAATAAGTGAATAAAGACATAAATAATAAGTTAATATATTAAATTAAAATACATTGAAATATATAAATTATGTACATATTAAATGATTAAAAATAATAATAAATTAAAAATATATAATTTTATAAATCAACTAATCAATCAATCAATCAATCAATCAATCAATCAATCAATCAATCAATCAACCATCTAGTGGGTACCTCATTTTCTTTCAGTCTCCTCAGTTCTTCAAGCTTGTTTTGGAGATTCTCCTCCAGCTTGTCTTTCTCTTTGCAAACAGAAATGTAGCATTCCTGCACAGCTAACACCTCCTGACTGAGTTCAGCCTGCTTTGACCTGTGGATGGACCCGGTGTTAATAAAAGCTTCTGCATTCTTTCTGTCACGATGAAGTTTCCTGTTGTATTGTGTAAAGGTGAAGATGTGGTGCAGTACTCAAGCTGCTGGAGGTGCTGCTGATGCTGGCTGCTGAGCTGCTCTATGTGAGCAGTGTGCTCCTGCATGAGCTCCGTCCGGACACGATTCACAACGTCATCCCTGAACTGCTGCTGAGTCCTCTCATCCCTGCACACAGAGCACTTTACAGATGAAACACAGCACTAGAGAGGAACTAACTCTCACTTCAGCAGAAAGAACGAATGTGTGACCTCTCTGCAGCTTCCTGCTTCTCCTGGTCCAGCTCCTGGATCATCTCCCTCATTTTGGTGCAGAGCTCAGAGTTGGCTGCCTTCACCTTCTCCTCACTCTGCTTCAGCTCCTGATTCCTCTTCTCCAGAGCCTGCCGTTTACAACTGGAGTTGACTAGAGTAACAACTACCTCTGAATCACAACTTTTTAAAACATGGATCCCGATCTGTGTTACTGAAATATTATTTAGAAATTATTATAGTCTTTATTAATATTCAGAATTAGCTTTTTTCCTTCGGTTTATTCATTTTATGTCCCTTTGTCCTTTTTATTTTAGTGCTGTCAAAAGTTTGTTTACACACACACACACACACACACACACACACATATATATACATATTTAGACACACACATATATATATATACACATATATATATATACACGTATAAATAAATAAAATGTTTCACCTAACATATAGGTGCATATATATATATACACACACATATACATATATATATATACACACACACACACACACACATAAATACACACATCATTTAGAAATTTATTAATGTAATAAATAATTATAAATATGTAAATGCATATAAATATTTGTGTGTATTTATACATACATAATATGCACAGTATATATATTTTGCAAACGTTTTTTTGGATGCAATAAATTTTTTCATTTTAATATTTTTTTTTACTTTACTTTAAACAAAAATATTTTAATACTGTCTTTATCAATAAATGAAAAAAAAAAATCTAAAAACAACCATTTTACCACTAATATATATAGCTAATTTTTTATATTCTTTTTTTAATTATTTACTAAAAATAATAATAATGTGTATTTCACTTAAAATTTTTATTTAGATAAAACTTCAAATAGATTTTTTTTTATAATTTCATTTCTTACATGCAACATTTCTAATTTTAACATTTTCTAAGCTCAAACTGTTCACCTAACATCTGCAATGAATTATTTTTCAGCTTTATTTTAAGGATTCATTTTTTTTTATTCATCAACAACACTGATCTAGACACAAAAGTCACACTGACCTCCACTCTCTCGTGCAGTGCCTGCCGTTCCTCCTGCAGTCTGACGAGGTCTTTCTGAGGAGTGGCAGTCGAGTGAGACGTTTCCAGGTGTTTCTCCAGGCTGCTCTCCCTCACCTGTAGTAAGTGCACAAGTTGTTAGGTCCAGCATCTACTACAGCACACAGGTTGAGCACTGAGTGGCAGCAGGTCAGACCTTAGAGTCTCGTATGCCTCTCTCAGCCTGCTCTAGCTGCATCTGCAGCTCCTCTCCTCTGGTCTGGGAGCGTCGCAGCTCCTCCTGCAGCTCCGAGATCTTCAAACGCTTGCTCTTCAGGTGACTCAGGCAGCGCTGCAGCTCACTCTTCAGCTCTCGCGTCATATCCTCCTTCAGCGGGTTGGAGTCTCCTGCTTCAGCAATAGTAGGTTTGCTGGAAACAGTAATTGTGAGATTATGAAAATACGAATTCTATAACAGTGTAGTTTGGACTGTTATTGTATAATATAACATTACCTGTGAATTCGTCCATTTCTCCACTTGGACTTCTTGATGCCCAGGTCCATGTAGGACTCAGACAGCTGGTTCTCCCAGTCTCCTTTAGACTCCAGGGCTCCATGTTTAATGGCAGACTCGTACAGATTTATCTGCTCCTTCAGTTCAGTCAGCTCCTCCTGTTGAGAGAACAAACACATGGGCTGGGTTACACGGACATCTTCAGTGTTTGCCATTATTGGAATGCTTGGACATTGGACATTAGTGGACTGCCTGACCTGCATGGCTTTGCTGATGTCTTCGCTGATAGCCCGGGCAGACTGGGCCTGCTGGAGCTTCAGCTGTAACTGACTCATCTCTTGAACAGAGCCTGCAGGAGATGTTTCAGAAACAAGGAGACAAAACTTTAATTAATCCATTAAAGGAGACACTAAAAAGGAAACTAAGGGTGTATTCAGACCAGGAAAGTCAGCTAGTTCCCTTGCTTTGGTCTGGACAAAACGCAATGTTGATTAATGTCTGTAGTTTTCTTGGTTTACACCAGTGATTACTTAGACGTGGGTTTGGACTCGAGTCTAACCTGTGCTCGCAATATTAAGAAACTAATGAGCATCAAATGAGACAATGTCATACGATGTTGTAATTATGATTTGCTATAGATATAAAATACTTGTGGAAACAAATTAAATATGCCATAATGGTTGCTCACAAAGGTAAGAATACAACATTGTTTGTAACTGGAAAAGGTCTATTTTAATTTGTGTGCGCTCACAACATCAAGAAAACATTGTGTTTTTAACACTACATTGTAATCATTCTGGAACATGTGCCAAGGAGCTAACAGCTGTTGGTATACTGGCACACAAATAAGAGCCACTTTCACTTGTTTGGCGCAGATTCTTACGTGTTGGATGAGAAATTAAACAGCCCCTTTTCTTTTTTTCAAATAAACGCAGTCCTGCTGAGCAGAAGAGAATTCTTTCAAAACATTTAAAAATATTATAGATGCCAAAACTTGTGTAATTGTTATAGTAAATGTATTAATAGAGCTGTAAAAAATGTGAAAATGAAAATGTTCGTGAATTCAGTCATCACACAGTAACCAGCAAAAGTCACCCTTGCTCTACTCACCGGAGACATGAGATGCGGTCTATCGCTTGTAATGAATACAACAACTTCTGATACTTTTAAATGCCTTTACACGCCCGACATGTTTGCTGCCTTTTAGTGCACGCCAATGCATCATTGTTTATTCAGTCGAACACCAAAAGAGCTATTTTTGCTATATATATTGCTATTTTATGCCGAACAATTTCGGTGTTAACTGGTTTAGAAGTATGCAGTTCTTGCCTTTATTTTCACAAGGCTACAGGTAACGCTTTAATTAAATTTTGATGCATTTTTAATTAAATTTAAAAACTAAAAGCTAAATGTCAGTACCATCTATGTTTGTATTGAATGTACTTACTACGCAGTTGCTGCCGTTAATTTTAAATGGTTACAGTTATTGTTTTCAATAGCCAGAAGCCAATCTTCTTGTTTATGTATACTCATATTCTTTCTTCTTTTTTGAAAAAAAAAAAAGAAAAAAGAAAAAGATCTACCGGAAAGATCATAAAGATGTTTAAACAGTGTTAACTGCCAGAGAAAAAGCTGACTGGGCCTTGCGATTACCCATGAGGCTCGAGCAGTCACAACAGTAAAAACAAACAGGAGCACATGGGATGCCACATACCAGTGTGGAGCAGTTTGGCACACTGCTGCTGGCTCTCCTCCAGGCGCTGTGTGAGGGTGTTGATGACAGTGGCTCTGTCCAACTGATCCTCTTCCCTCTGACGCTCCAGCAGCCGGACCTGATCCTGCAGCCGCCGGCCAACCTCTGCCTGACACACACACACACAAACAGTAAAAGCACAGGCCTGTACTGCCCTCTGTTGTAAGGGGTTAACCTGCATGTATCTGACCTGCTCGTTCAGACTCTGTGATTGTACGTCCAGCTTCTGCTGAAGGGTGAGCAGTTTGGCTTCGTGCTGCTCCCGGATGGCGGCAATGTCTCTATCGTGCTGCTCGCGTGCTCGTGTCAGAGTGTCGGAGCGACACAGATCCGTCATCTGCTGCTTCACGCTGTCCATCGCCGCCTCGGCCACACGCTGCTGCTTTAGGCTCTATATACGCAGACATTTCCTCTCTTGTAAGAGACTACACCATTTTAAAGGGATAGTTAATTCCAAAATGAAAATTCTGTCATTAATTACTATAAGCGATACTCTCTAGAATGCGGGGCGATGGTTGAGTAAATTGTTTTTTTTGTTTTAATACTTTCATAAAAAAAGTATTCTCATAGCAAGTTGATCCACTGGATCTGGGATGATTGTAGTTGTGTTGCGGTCTATGGAGGGCTCTCTGATATCATCAAAAACATCTTCATTTGTGTTCTGAAGATGAACAAAGACCTTATGGGTTTGGAACGACAAGACGGTGATTAATTAATGACAGAATTTAACTAACCCTTTAACAAGCTCCAAATGCACACCATCACCTGGACTTGCTGTGTGACTAATGAGGAATTCATGATCTTGTACCTCTTGTTCTCTGTCTGTGAGAGACTGGATCTGTTTCTCCAGAGATCTGACTGTGCCCTGCAGTTGTGCTTCTCTCTCTTTTGCCTCCTCCACGAGTGCACTGGACTCCTTTAATGATACGGCCAGACCGTCTTTCTCATCTAGACAGAGAGCAACACACATTACGGTTACAATTAGTATTAAAACTTTATATATTACATATACATTCTCGCGATGTGGTCAGGTTTAACTAGAGCTTAATTAGTTTTTGAACTATATGAATTATAAAACTACCTTTAGATATTTTCCTGTATCTCTCACATTCTTTTAGGACTGATTTGTTGAAAACATGCAGAAGCATACTATAAACAGACAATAATAAACTATATCAACTGAACCACAGTCTAAAGCGGTGCAAAGCAAAGACCACGCAGTCTGAACTTGAAAAAGCAATGCAGGCTGAACCACTGGTCAAAGATCAATCAGTATAATTAATTTCTTTGAAACAGAAATCTTGGCCCATGCCAAACACTGTTTTTTAATAAATGTAATAATAACAACAACATATATTTTTAATACATTTATTTGTTAAAAATAAGTTATTTATCAGATACAATATGGTTGTTTGTTAATTAACGGATACAGAATATGAATTTAGTAAAGTTTTTTTGTGCATTATGGAGCCTCAAACAGTACAGCTAATCAACTAGTAACAAGAGATGTGGATGAGCTTGAATAATATACTAATTAAGAATGATTATTGGGTAAATATTCAATTAATTATGAATGGGAAAGTCTTGGGTCCTGTCACTAGTCTGAAACTAACACTTCAGAGCTAGCTAAATCTAGTCAATCTGACCTTTGACGATGGTGAACTGGTGCTCCAGATATCTCATCCTCCTCCTGCAGTCCTCTAGTTTCCGTTCCAGATCCTCGATCTGTCTGGACTGAGCTCTGTTTAAAATCTGAAGCTGTGCCAGCTGCTGACCGTCTGCTGTATCTGAATACAATTCAGACAAACACATCTCAAATCTCCCAAAAAACTAACAGTCATTAAAAACACAACTTCAAATAAATGCTGTTCTTTTCCACTTGTTTCAACCAAGAATAGAAAAAAAAAGTAATTGTTTCCAAAGAAATAATTGTTTTGAACATTAATAATAAGAAGCAGTTTGAGAATCAAATCAGTAAACTAATGAAGCTGTAAATTCAGCTTTTATATCACAGGAATAAAATAAATTTTTAAAACTTATTCAAAACAACATGCAACATGGTAATGCATAATAGTTTCTTACTCTGTGTTGAGTCCAGGAAGTCTCTCTGAATCTGGTCAAAATGGCCATTCTGCGTAGTCACCTGAGGATTGAACATCTTGGGCTGGTTTGAAGGTTGATGTGGATGGTAACCGGCCTTGTAGTGCTCAGTGGGTTTGTTCCCAGCCCCTCCATTATCAAACACCTTCAACAAATGTGCAAATTAATAAACATGCACACAATGTTTAACAAAAACAGACTGTCTGTAGACATTCACCTGGAAGTGGTGTCTGATGTTGTTATGCTCTCCATGGGCTTGTGCCTCATCTGCATGATATCCTGCCCCATGTTGAAGAGCATTATTAGGGTACACGTCCAGTTCCGCTCCGTCCTCTGCAGAGAAGTCAGTGCCGTGGGACTCATCCGTGCCAGCGGATGAGTGTGCATAGTCTCCGTTCTGGTACTGATAGTTCTGGCCGGTGGGTAAATGAAGTTCTGCCCCGCTCTGGAGGTGATGAGGGTGACTGCTGGTCTGAGATGTGTTACTCCTATAGCTGTAGTCCTCATGATAAGACTCCTCATAGTGCTGCAAGAAACATGCAAGACAAACAGGGACATTAAATGCATCTAATTGCATACGGGCCCTCGTAATTAATCAGGTAGTTTTTGTTGCATCTATAACAAACTCACTTCCTCATGGGAAGAAGGTCTTGGATGCTCCCACTGTGGCACATTCCAGGCATGCTGCGGTCTAGAAGACAAACACAAGTGTGTATGCTATATTAAATAGTTATTTCAGGCTTGTTGTTTTGTTGTGTTTTGTACCTGTTGTTGTCTTCTGGGCGAATGCAGCTGGAGCGGTCGAGCTCAGGTGAGGAGCAGTCGGCGCTGTCGTCGAGCATATCATCAGGGAGATCAGTCAGGAGCTTGTGAAGCTAAAAAAAACAAACCAACAGATTTTGGATTAAACACTTCGAACTGATATCCCGGAGATATTAGTATTAATCACGTAAGAAACCCTGGGGTTTAGATGATTTAAAATAACTTTGCTAGTACCAAATGGACCACAGAAGATTATTGTAATATTAACTTCTGTCAATCAATGCTTTTTTGAAACTGGTGAATTCAGCAAAATAACGAGAGGTGGAATTTGCTCAAAAATCTATTATTATTACTATAAATGTAAATACAATCTCTGTTCAGAGAGACCTAGATGTTTGCGTTTTTTGTTTCTAAAAATGGCTGACAACTCATATATGGCAATACTTTACAATAAGGTTCATTAGTTAACTTGAAATAAGAACGAACAATACTTCTACAACATTTATGAATATTAGTTCATGCTAATTTCGGCATTTGCCAATACAATTCACAAGTTGTGTTTGTTGAAATTAGTTAATGGACTGTAAGTTAACAAGAACTAACAATGAACAACTGCATAAAAAAATGTAGTGTTCATTGTTTGTTCATATTGGTTAAAACATTAACAAATGTTAACAAATGACACCTTATTGTAAAGTGTTACAACTTTCAGTCAGTTTTTAAAGCAAATAATAGTTTTACTTTATAAATAAACAAATAAAAATAAATAAATAATTAGTTCACTAATTTACGATTGATTTTCATGATTTTCTATGAATAAATAAATAATTTTAAAACCATGCAAGCAGATTAATATCTAGAAATAAATACAGTATAAAACAGGAAATAAATATTATATAAAAAAAAAGTTTTATTTCTTTTAGAACACGGTCAAGAAACCGTCAACTCCTAATTATTTTATAATATTGCCAAATAAAACCTATGAAAAATATGAAATTATGAACACTATTAGGTTGTGCTGCCTAAATTCATGGATCATCACAGTGTACTGCATGAAAAACATACAAGTACTTATTTTAAAATGGGAAAAAAAAGCCCCTATAATAGAGGAGGGATCGCTATTGTGTTTTATGAAGCACACATTATCTGACTGGGGTAATTCATTAAAGATAATGAAGACCCACATTAAAAAAAAAAAAAAAAAAGGAAAATCACTCATATCTGATAATATTAATTTGTTCTGATATATAGCATCAGTCAACACTAATACATAAGCTCTCCAGTAAGTAGGCAGTAAGTAAGTGTCTGACAGGCCGTCTCTTGGGGAATGTATTTTTCCGTAAGCGATTCTCAATACAATAACACAATACAATACTGAGTTAATGGGAAACTCACTGAAACTACGAGAAATGAAACAAGCAACTGATTGACGGCAGGTCCCATAGCAACAGTTTACAAAAACACACCCGCCCGGTTACAGACATGCTGAACTCTCACACAAAAACCAACACATGGCCCGAGGCATCTTAAAGGAGTCAGAGCACTCCAAACTTTCAGCAACTTCAGTGTCTGTCACTTCACGATAAAACATAGCTGATGTCTCTGTATCAGAGGACAGACAGTCAAACTCACTCACCCTCCATAACTCCCGCCGGATGACTCGCACATCCTGATACGCTCCCTCGGACAGAAAACTTTCCCGCATTTACACGCTCACCGCAGCTGCTCTGGAGCTCTTGGACTCACATACTGAAGCGCTATTGTGTGCAATGCTGGAGTTCAGCAGCGTGACTCATATGAATAACTCCAGAGAAGAAAGCAGAAAACGAGGAACTAAGCCGTGCTCGTTTGTCCAGGCTGAGGTCGGCCCATTGTGGGGGTCAGAATATACGTTTCAGTTAACTGGAGCAGAAACATTCCTCCTCTGATGGAAAAATGAATAACAGCCTGGGAATATGACGGTGTGCGTGAGGCACATCAAAATCGATGGTCGTCATAGTATTATCTGACTCCAGAATGAGACGTGAAATTGCCTACAGTTTATCCTTCCATTCAGAGCAAAGGTTTGTGAAGCTGTGAGTATGTAGAGCAGTGGAAACTCAGGCTATATGACACAGAAAACACACCTGACTGCTTTAAACATGCACCAATGACAGCAAACGCTCATTCATGCAGCCGGTGAGTCAGAACAAAGCCTTCTGATTGGATTCTGATTGCCCTTTAAAAACAAACACTGTCACTGCTTGTGACAGGAAACATCTTTCACTGACAATGTAATTCAGTGCAATTCAACTTTACTTATATAGTGCTTTTTACAATACAGATAATTGCAAAGCAGCTTTACAGGAAATTAAGTTTATATATTGCACAAACTTTGTTGGTGCTTTAAGTTGGTAATTCTGTATGTTGTCTGAGGTTTAGCATACACTGAGGACCTTGTGTGACAAAAATCACAAGACCAAATCAAACTCGTTTCATTATACAGCAGTTTGTAATGGTTATACTGGACTGTTAAGCGTTAACTACAGGCCACATTAAAGAACAGCACTGACAGAGGAAATTTGCATCACTCAATATTAAAGACACACAGAAATACTGAAATGTTTAGTACCTGATACACAAATTTAAATTATGAATGAGGTGAAACTGTACCAACTTTAAAAAGACAAACCTGCTTACTTAATATACCCTGCAGACACAGCAATTCAATATCTTTCTTGAAGTGTACATTTTTATTTTAAGATATGCTAGTATTTAATGAAAGTGTTGAGTAAACATATAATTTTTTGCATAGTAAAAATCTTTATAATCAAGAGTAATATATTAAATAACAATAAACGTATTTGCTTTCCAGAAACTGGATTTAAACTCAACATGAAAGAGAAATTGCAACTTTAATTTCTCGCTGTAGTAATTTTAATCCAAGTGAAGCATCTAATTGCTGGAATAATTTCCTATGAGTGACAGGTGGGAAGAGCAAGCTTATTGTCAGGAGAGATATCGTTGCTAAGGTAAGGGGACATTATGAATTTATTTATTTTTATTTTATTTATTTTTTAATTAATTAAAGATTACAAGGGCTTTGTGCTTTTAGATTGTATTTTTTTATATGTTGTAAATGGTAACATTGTATATATTAAAGGGTTAGTTCACACACTCACCCTTTGTGTCGATCCAAGACTTTTGTTCATCTTCAGAACACAAATTAAGATATTTTGGAAGATATCAGACGAATAGAGAAGACAGCAATACAACTGATATTATGCATGCACCACATGCAAACTAAGAAACGTGCTGCATATTGCGCGGACCACAATGGAAATGTTTCAACTGGACCCAAAAAAGTGACGTATATTGAGGACAAGAGAAAACACCTTCCTACATTATTGCGTACCTCTGTGTGAAAATTAATCAAGATACAACGCGAGTGCGCTTTCTTCTGTTGATTATGCGTTCGATACTTTACAAAAGTTGATTTTGTTCCGAGTGCCGTTTATACGACTGTAGCTGTCAAACTGATGACATCCTGCATGTGTTTTATTATTGAATAACATAACTGCACAATGTAGGTATGTTCGCATTAATTAAAAGAGAGGTGTGTGCATTAATATTTATCTTGTAAAATCTGTTGCATAAATCACTAAATGTCTATTAGCAGTGAATGTTTTTATGATTTAATTTGCATTAATTATATAAAATAATCCCATTAACTTATATAAATAATAATAAATAATCATTCATGAAAATAAATGGGCAGTGCTTCATTAATTGTCAAAATACATTGCAGAAACCCAGCGAATGCAAATCTCAGCGGGTCAGTCACTTTTTTGGTTCCCCTTGAAACATTTCCGTTGTGGTCTGTGCAACATGCAGCGCGTTTCTTCATTTGCACGTTTTGTGAGGATTGGCAGCATTTGTGTTGTCAACTTGATGAAAATGTTTTCTTGAAGTGCTCGTACAGAACGCACATATTATGCAAACTTATTTTACATGCAATTAATCGCTTGACAGCACTGATTATATTAAATTATAGTATTATAACAATTTTTTATATTTTAATTAAAAAAGATATAGTACAGAACTAACAAGGATGGTAACTTTTTTCCCCAACAACAAAGAGAGCAAGGGTTAAAACATATAAATGTGTGTATTGGATTTAATGTTTTGGTTTTTTTATTTTTATAGTTTCAAACATCTTTAAGCTTACTCCTATAACAGTTAAGTGTTGAAATAAATAAATAAATACTGTACATGTGAACTACAGACAGATAAACAGATTGTTTTATATGCAAGTACATTTATATGACGTTTACATTTAGTCAGGTATGCCATGCAGCAGATGACAGATGTCAGTCTGGAGGGTGTGTTTGTGTATCAGTGTTCAGTAACTGGACAGATACCTCTTGCTCCCTGGCGTAGTCTTCCTGATCATACTCCTCTTCCTCCTGCTGGGTCTGTAAAGCTGCACTGTCAAAATCAATGGACATCCTGCTGGTCTAAGAAAAGAAATGTCACACTGAGACAGGAAATAAACAGCAATCACATCCACTTACACTTCATTTAACCAGCCTTCCTGATAAAACCGACAACACATTAAAACACGTTTGCTAGTTCGTATACTATCAGCATCAGCAAACACAGATACAGGTTGTTTCTAAGCAACCTAACACATTTAACATCAGTGACTCGTTCATTTAGCACTAGTTTACAAGCTTCAGTTCACAAACAAGGCTGTATGTGAGTTTTTATATTCTCTAACGTTAACGTTACTTACCTTTAAAGCTTTTGTAAAGTCCTGAAGTAACACAAACGAAGTGTTTTTATGAGACGCATTACAGTGTCTCGGTGCCACACAAACTCATACCGCGACACTATGGATACAAAACGCCTTGAGTACGAGTAATAAACTACCAGCAAATATTTGTTCGTCCGTCGCAGTTAAAACTCGTTTAATGTGGACTCAAATCGATATTGCAGCAAAGATATTGATAAAAGTGTCTGTCTATTGAAACATGGCGCCCTAAACAGCGGCAAAAGTCCTCGCTTCTGATTGGCTGACGTGAGAGACGACGTCATGTGGACGTTATAGCCAATGGTGACGGCCTATCATGTGTCAACTACAAATACACCTTGTTTTGACAGTAATGCATTTTCTCAGTAATAGCACTGTACCAGTAATTTTAAAATGATTAATAATTACTTTACTATTCATTTATTTTCTGCATACAAATAAATGAACGCTTTATATAGCCTACGTAAGGTTTACAGTTAAAATTCTGTTTCTTTTTCATAATAAATACGCTTACGCTGGGCCTACATATTATTATTATTATAACTTAATATTAACGGGTTTGGTTAAATGTTGAAACTATGGTTTTTAACTGAAAATGCTGTAGTAACGGTTACTTTAAAATAAAAACGTTTTATTGTTTTAAAGTAACAACCAAGCAGCCAGCTGCAGACAGAGATGATTTAAAGATTAATTTAGCCTTCTCAAGTCATCACGACTTGCCTAAAATAAAATCTATATAGAATTACTAAAAAACTTCAAGCATATGTTTAAACGTTATGCCTTTATCATAATATGTTTATGTAAAATAAATAGATGTTGTGGTATATTCAAGCTTTTTATTTTATTTATTTATTTATTTACAAAATAGCCTATGCCTTAATTTTTACTGATTATTCATCATTATTAATATTTGTGAAATAATTTCTGTGAAACGCGTTCCCATATGGTTCCCTGTTGGTTATTTTTTGGGGGAACTATATAAGAACGTTGTAGGAACGTTCCCTGTAGTTTTTTTTAGGTTTTAGTCCTTTAAAGAAGTAAACTATCTAAAACCTTGCAAATGTTTTGTGCGTTTGCTAATAGACCAAAGATAGATCTAATAGATCCATTATCAGGCAGTAGAGGCCGCTTATTGATTGGCTTTTTATTTAAGTGCAGTCAATTCTGCTTGTTTTGTTTTTTTAGACAAGCATGATATTTAGAAATTTACAAAGTTTTCCTTCAACAGATTTTAAAATGAATATATTTTATTTAACATTGACACAAAAATAAAGTATTTCGTGTTAAATTAGTGTATCAGACATAAAAGGTCATGCACTGTTTTTAATTTTCCTGGGAGGCCCCCAACACTGCAATCAGGTCTTAGCACATTACTAGTCATCTGATGAGTTCAATCAGGTCTGTTACAACTTTTATTTTCAAACAGCATTTACTGTAAACACCTCAGAAAGGTTTGTTACATGTGCAGAATCAGTATTTACTTACAGATACTTCTTATTTTACAGCAATGAATCTTGTCATCTGACAACAAAAGCAGAATCAACTGTAAGACAGTACTACTGTAACATGTCTCTAGAAGTAATTTATATATGGGTTACTTTTTTGCAGCATTTGCCTAAAAACAGCTGAAGCTGAAGTTAGTTATAATATATATATTCGCCAACACAACAGTGATGCTACAAGATCAGTTCTAGATTCTAATAGAGTGGTGTAAAAACATACAACTAGATGGGAGACCAGACGTTTTAAAAAGCTTTATGTTAGACAGACAGGCAATAAACAAAACAATTATTCAAATGGATGGAAAAATACACCAGGTAAAAAAGTGAAGTGATAAAAAGTGTAGTAAATGTAATTAGAATGAGTCGTTTAGTAGATGCACTTGAGTTAAATAATCTGTTTAGGTTCATTTGTTAGTTGTTAAAAGCGAATTGATTGGTTATGCCTAGTAAGGTTTTGCTAGTTTCCAGAGATAATTATATATATGTGTGTGTGTGTGTGTGTGTGTGTGTATGTAAGTTAATTTAAAACTCAAAACAAAGTGAAACCAACACAGTCTCTGTTGAGGTATGACCGTACAGTGTGTTGATACATTCTCCCGTCTCTGCATTCCAGACCTTCAGCGTTCGGTCTGTGGAGCCACTGATAATGATGCTGTCTCGTATCTGAGAGCACCAGAACCAATCTGTGTGGCCGACTAACGTCTGCAAACACTGGTGGGGAAAAAAGAACAAATACAAAGGTAAATCAACTGGAATAAAGTGGTCAACAAACACATTACCCAAGGCCTGCACTAATTAAAAGCACAAAATCCATCACTTTGACCTTTACCCAAGACATAACTTCTGTTTATCAACCTTCATCAAAGAACTTTACAGTCCACTCAAAGCAGGGTTAATGGAAAAATAAACACTTATTATTTCATCTGATATATTAGATATTGATCAGCTTGATGAGACAATTGCCTTAGAATAATCCATGAGGCTAAGGGCCATTTCCTCAGAAAGGGCCATTTCCTCAATTCAATTTCATTTCAGAGTCGAACACTGAAACAAAGGTCATTAAAATGAAGTTTACATCTATGAGTAAGTGTGACACAGATACAGTACTTCACTATTTAGTTTGAATCATCTGCTAATTACAATTCTTCCATCAGATATTCACGAGAATGTTTTCTTTCATTTGAGTAAATTCATGTATAATCATCGATATATTATTTTATTACTATATGTGACCCTGGACCACAAAGCCAGTCTTAAGTAGCATGGATATATTTGTAGCAATAACCAAAAACACATTGTAGAAGTCAAAATTATACATTTTCCTTTTATGCCAAGTAACAATTAGGATAGTAAGTAAAGATCATGCTCCAGAAAAGTTGAATTTTTTGCACCTACAGATTACAGATTATTAATACTGTCCCAATAATCCACACATCAATTTGGTGATGTTTAAATATAAACATCAAATAAATGACTGGTTTTGTGGTCAGGGGTCACATATATTACTCTACAAAGCTCCTTCAAATAAAGAAATGACAAAAAAGAAGAAGAAAACCAGCTCACCTCCCCAGTAACAGCTGACCATACTTTGAGTGTGTTGTCGAGTGAGCAGCTCACTATGAGGTTTCCACAGAACTGGAGACAGGTGATCAAATAGTTAAGTCAAGTCACTTTTATTTATATAGCGCTTTTAACTATATAGATCATAGCAAAGCACATAACATTATCATTATCAGCCTAATCATAACCCCTCCCACAGCTAACACTAAACCTAGCATAAGTAGGGGAGTCATAATCTGGCAGGGGGGACAAAATTCGGCACTACACCGGTCCTTTCGCTCAATGTCCTGCACTCTCAGATAAAAATGTTCTATATGTTCAGACTTGAAAATGTCGGTCTGTTGCAGTTTAAATCCTTTGTCGAAAAGTTTAATTTAAAATGCTCTTATAAAGAATTCAAACAAATCAGTAGAGCTATTCCACTTCCTTTTAAATTTATGATTAAAAATGTCCTTACGAATCCAAATGTGACAGTTTTTTGTATGACAGAAAAACAAAACAATTGAAGGTTTTTTTTTCTCTCTTGTTCACAGTTGGGTTTTGGAAGGATGTTTATCGATGGTTAAAAATTGGGATCAACAACTCGGTGTTTAACAAATTTCAATTGATAATATATATGGATGGTCTGTCAAAAAAGATATCTAAAATGGTTTATAAATTATTTTCATTATGGGGAAATATCATATACACAAGAATAGCAGGAATAGCAAGAATGGAAAAATAGCAAGCCCAACATAAACTGTTTAAAGAATGAAATAAAAAATGATATAGCATCTCTAAAGGTGTCCATACGTGATTGCTTTTTGCTGTACATCATGCTTCTGATGGTCCAGGAATTATCTTCTATGTACAAGAACTAAGGTTATTTTACATATATTATTATTATTATTAGTCTTTCGTTCTTGTTTTGTGACCCTAACAGATGTCAATAAAAAGCTTAAAAAAAAAAAAAGGTAATAGTAATGATAATAATAATTAATATAACTGAAGCATTAAACCGTAATATGATGGTGTTGATAAGATAGTGTTTTGTTTAAGGACTGTAGCAGTTTAATGAAGATTATGATACTAAGTATAAATAATTAAAATATATGAATATTTATATATATACACAAAAAAAAGGAAAATAGGAAAATAAATAATAATAATAATAAATGGGATCTCTAATCAACATATACCAAACACTTTTAAGTTCCCGCATGCTGATTGTAATGCACTTCCCCCTGCTTTTAATGCACCGCATCAACTTAAGCATACAAACATAGGCTATACATATTGTATTCCTACCACTAACGCGGAGGAAACTAAAACACTGAAACTGATGTCAGGATACATGTGGTATGTGTTGGATATAGGTGTGTTACTTTCTTTTAATATTATCGGAATTATTACTACTATAATTAATATTACTGGCATTTTTTCAGGAAATTACTGCTGCGTTCATCACGGAATATTGTTATCATCACCATCTTTACTATTGTTATTTGGTATTATTATTATATAAATATATATAGTGGCTTGCAAAAGTATTCGGCTCCCTTGGACTTTTCCACATTTTGTCACATTACAGCCACAAGCATGAATCTATTTTATTGGAATTCCACGTTTTTTCTATTCTATTCTATAACATTCTCCTATGACTTTCTGCAAATAGGCCGTAATAAATATATTGGGAAGATATACCCATACTTATCACAACTGTTACACACAGTTAACATAACTACATCTACATCTTTGTATTTTTGTATGCATCATCTAAGTATGATGATTTATATGTTTTATCTTATGTTCTGCAGTAAAAACTACTAAAAAAAAAAACATTACCAAACAAAAAAAAAACATACAACATTACAGACACATTTTCCGCTGAAGCAAGTTTATTTTTGTAGTTGAAAAGTGAAACAGAACAGCGCAGACAGCGTAACGCTTTCAACAGATCTGTAATATTTGGTGAGGAATTCTAGCAATGGCTGCACTTTTAATACGCATGTGCTGCAGTGCAACTGCATAAAACTCATCACCTGAGCTCTATGCAAACCAAGTAAAACATGCTGACTCTGACGAGAGACAGTTCAACAAATAAATGATTCAATTTCACACAGCATGTCTCCACGCTTTCCATTAAAGACAAACGTATGCCTTTTAAATGTCTGCCAAGTGCCAATATGTGCTATTAAAGAAACATTTTTTTTAAGATGATGCAAACATGTTCATATTAGAGACCTATAACAATTCCGTAGAGAAGACATCCTGTGGGAACTTCTGCTCTGTTGAGAACATTTAAAACTGACTTAAGTGACTATAGCTGTAAAAGTACAAACTAGCCAAATTACGCTCCCCCTTCTGTGACCGGTGGAGTAAAGGGCTTGGAAGTAGTTGATGTCACTAACAGCCTGGAGTCGACCGGCCGCCCGATGGGTCAATTTGTTCTGCAGGATCATCAGTGTCAAATCAAGCCAGTTTGCTAACAATGGCCTGGTTGAGAGAGTTCAGCTGATTGGTCCATTTGTCCAGGGCGTTGTATCGGGCTCCGCCTCTTTTCTGGTGATCCAGCTCCAACAGCTGATTGACTTGATCAATTCTACCGTTGATTGTGCTAAAAGAAAGACATACATCAGATAAAACAAATTTTTTTTTACCATAAAAATCTACATTAAAAAAGTATTTAACTTACTTGTCTAAAATACACTGCACAAGCAAGCTTTCAACATCTGCAACATCAATATTCAATTCCTAAACAAAAACAGGGAGCATTATATTAGTATTGCATAATTGCATTATAATATAACATATCATATTATAACGTAATATCATTTGTGTGGTCAAATGATTGATTGCATGCAAAATTAGATTTGTTTGCATAATATGTGTTTTCTGTGTATATTTATTACGTATATAAAAATACAAATATAAAAAATATTTACATTTATACTCAAAATATTTCATATGTAAACATGACATTTTTCTGAAATATATACATCTATGTGTGCGTGCTTGTGTTTGTATACACACATTAATTGCAATTTGTTGCATCCAAAATAAAAGTTGTTTACATAATGTGTGTGTTCTTTGTATATTTGTGTGTGCATATGTATAAACATAAACTATTTTTATTTTGGATGCAACAAATTGCAATTAATCGGTTGACAGCACTATATTATAATATATTATGTTTACCTTTGAAATAAATGGTATGTGTATCCTAGTGTAAGGCTTAATCAATTTGATGAGCACTTGTGTTCTTATGTTCCGCAACAATTCTGAAAGAAAAAGCAAAGAGAAAAATTAATATGTACATATTGACTTTTCATTTGTTGCACAAGATTTATGAAATAAATGTGAATGTGTGCATTGTAGGGATGCAACGGTACAGAGACGACATTAAATTAAGTAAAAAAAACTAAATTTTTCAAGGGCAAAAACTGACAATATAAAAAGTGAAGAATAAAGTGAAATATAAACATGAACATTATTAAAATACTTAAGTTTTCTAAATACACCATCAGAACAAACAACAATAAGAAAATGTATCACTAAGTGGTGGACAATTGTCCATTTGAATAAATGAGGTAGCATCACAAAGATCAAACAGATAAGAGAACACTTTAAGCTTACACTAAACATACCATACAATACCACTGGGTTAAATAAACCATCTAACCTTAACACTTTAAACTACTTACAATAGACAGTGTTTCATTATTATTAAATAAGCTCAAATGTAAACATGGTAAAAGTGCACCATCCATCAGGATAGTTGTGTGACACACACACCTATTATAACAGGTCATTTAAAATGTAAACATAAACAGGTGGGGCTTGTCTCAAGTCTATTTCAGCTTCACTCTT
>JAUCMT010000059.1:16823720-16835673 GCA_032357475.1 Enteromius thamalakanensis
AGCAAAGGGTCTGAATACTTAGGACCATGTGATATTTCAGTTTTTCTTTTTTAATAAATCTGCAAAAATGTCAACAACCCTGTGTTTTTCTATCAATATGGGGTGCTGTGTGTACATTAATGAGGGAAAATAAATGATTTTAGCAAATGGCTGCAATATAACAAAGAGAGAAAATTTGAAGGGGGTCTGAATACTTTCCGTACCCACTGTGTATACTGTATGTACGCACACATATATATGGGTCAAAGACGTTAAGATGTCCGCATCAAAAGAAGTTTTTGGAGAATTAAAATGTCAAAATTTTAAATCGTTAAATCGTTTAAATCATATTTATGTAAAAAGTCAATTTAGTAAATCAGGGGAAAATGTGTGATATTTATTGCATTTATTGCAATTAATTTGAACAGAAAAGATTTTAATTTTGGGGTGAAAACAAATACACATGATGTGACTGCCATATCTGCTATATTTACTATATTAGCTCTATTAAAGTTGGTCTTTTTGATTGTAGTGTATTAGGAAAACATGAACACTTACAGCAACAAACTGATTGTTCTCAAGTTTGATGATATCACCCACTCGTACATTCATCCATTTCTCATTCTGCAACCTGAAACAGATTGGGTTTGTTCCATCGCAAATCATTATTTATTTCCCAAACATCTCTTAAAGCATTTACAGTTCAATAAATGCAAGGGATACAGCAGAAAATGCTGATATGTGGCATAAATGCACTTACTTTCCTTTGATGAGTACCTGAGACTGCCGGGTGTTGACCTGTTGATCACTTTTATGGCGGAACTGGAATCCAAAACAGATCAATCAGAGCAAGCATCAGCGGTTTCCCCACATTTCTAAGTATTCAGAGTCAGAAAGATCAACAGGACAAGAGTTGATTCTCACATAGTCATCAGTAGCATCTTTGACAGCTGTGATAGTCAACACCAACACCAAAGGCACAATGGTGGTGAACCACGAAAGAGAGGAGATTTCTGGAATCAACTGGAACACAAAGCAGTGTTAGTGTTGTACAACATGTCATGATTTATTCTTGCTTCTGTGGAACACAGAAAATATTTTGGACTATTTTTTGCCCAAAAAAGTGTATTCTCTTGTGTTCCGCAGAAGAAAAGTTTGGATTGACATTTTCAGTTTCAGATGTCACAGATTGTGATTTTTTTTGTCACTTTTAATTAGGAACTATGAAATTTAGGATGAAGCTTATAAATGAGTCTCCATAATTATCTTCAGTACACTAATCTTGTAATTTCACAAGTGACCTTAGAAGGCTGGCAAACCTGCAGTATCAGCAGAACTAGGAAGTAGGCATTCGCGAAACGTTGAAACTGTTCGAACAAGTTAATGGGCAGGAAGGTGAAAACGTTGTATTTTGCTGTCTTGATGCGATTGTCCTGGGGGAAAATTACACAGATGAAAAATAATCAGAAATCTGACTTTGACAAGTTTTTTTAGAACAGCAGAAGTTGACCAAAGTGCTTTATACACTACTGGTTGAGATTTTTTATATCTTTAAAAAGAAAAGTCTTATGCTCACCAATGCTGTATTTATTTGATCAAAAAATCAAATCAAATAATGTGTATATAGGAATAATGTGAAATTTAAGATAACAGTTTTCTATTTGAATATAGGTTAAAATGTCATTTGTTCCTGTGATGCAAAGCTACATTTTTAGCATCGTTATTCATATCTTCAGTGTCACATGATCCTTTAGAAATAATAATAATAACAATAATAATACAAGTGCTATCAAACAATAAATGAAAGAACTAGAATAAAATAAAAGTTTTGTTTATGTAATATATATACTGTATATTTAATAAATGATTAAAAAATAAATACATACACATATATTATGGAAGAAAAATCTTGCTGCCCAATTTTTTTATGTAAACGCATTTAAAACATATGATACACTCCAAAACTTTACTTAAAGCCTTTATGTACAATGCATTATAAAAGCAGTTTTAATGCTCTAATTATGTCTTGTAGTGCGCTTTATGATGCATTGTACATTATATACATTATAACCCATATAATTGTTATTGTAATTCATTATTACACTTTGCACTTTTAAATTCTGTTATAATTATTTACAAGATATAATGTATACAATGCACATTATGAATAATTGTAATCAATTGTACTCTTTAATAACCATTTATAATGTATTACACATAAAGTCTTTAAGTAAACTATTCCCAGATTTTTCTCGGATGAATAGAAATTTCAAATTTCATTTTTTTTTTCAAAATTCTAAATTCTGAAATTTAAATGTTTTGTAACATTATAAATGTCTATACTGTTCCTTTTGAACATTTTTGTTCTTTCTGACCCATTAAAAATGAACAAACTCTATAAACACAAATGTCCCTTTTCACAAAACGATCAGAACGAACACATCTGCACGTGAATGAAAATACATTCAGATATGAACCAGTCCTCATACAATAGTATTATCCAAAAATACACTCTGGTTATTGAGTCCAATAAGTTCTTAAATTGAAATGTAAAACAAGCTCACATTAAGAAACCATTAAGATTTGTTCTAATAGTAAAACATCAGCAGGACATTATCAGCAGTCATATCCAAAACACATTTTACAGTAAAAGACAGACTCACAGCATAACTGAACCTCTCGTTGTAGTCACGGTCGTTGGCTCGAACATGTCGTTCCTCCTCTACAGTGAAAGAGAAGTTTAGTTTAGCAAATAATTAGTAAGATCATAGGCGCCATCAAGTACAGTCCCATAAAAAACTTTCATAACAACATGCGCCCAAAACCCAAATCCTTATGTCCATCTCAATTCCAGTATCTGTTTGTCCAATAGACCAATGCTCCCCATATTCTCCTTTTAATCAATTACCAAGGAACCATAAACAGGCTCGATATTTTCCAAAGCCACTAACAGCCCCGTCCCGAGAGCGATGTCTATGAGATCATCAGCAAATATCATCCAGCAAACGAGGGACGTAAAAATAGAAAGAGTGTAAGAGAGAAGCTATCATCGATTCTCTGAAATCAAACGTCTCCTGGAAGACGTTTCTCCAGCTCTTCCAGTATACATCCCTCGTTTATCATATCGCCCTCCCAATCCCACAAGTCCTTGCAGCTCTACCTTGTCCGGGTGATTTCGAGCGCGGGTTCCAACCCCCTCTCCATGGTACTAACATCCATTGCCATCGCAGCGCCATTGCCTGTTTGCAATGTCATTCTTCGAGCGGCACAAACAAACGTTCAGGCATTAGATTCAACTCCACATTCGCAGAGACATCAAAGCATAAAGTCTGTGGTTCTGCTTTCTGTTGGGCAGCTAGATTTGTTGCAGACGTTGCCTGCACTCGATTGTGGAATTTCACCGCCTCCAGGGCTTGTGCTTATTAGCATAAAGCAACTCCTAATCATTTACCAGCTCTTCATTAAGAAGTTAGTGAAGCGTCTGGCGTTATAAACACAGGTCTTGCTTTCGGATAAAGCCTAAAGGAATTGTTTTTTGCAATAGATTACATTTTCAAATCCATTCAAATAATTTTACATTATAGTAATATTTCACATGATTACATTTTATTGTAGTTTTTATCAAAGATTACGGCCTTGTTGAGCACAGGAGCTATCTTTCAAAAACACAAAACATTATTTATATACCAATAAACATATACCAAAGATATTACTCATAATATATACAGAGCAATATGAAATATGCAAGAGAAAATAAGACATGTCTCTTAAAATTAACAACTAATTGGTTTATTTTTTTGAAAAGAAAAACAACAAAAAAACTACATTTTATTTATTGATGATATTTATTTAATTTTTAATATTAATAGTCAAATATTAGCTAAAATATTATTATCATGCAGTAAGTTTATGGCTGTCCATTTATAAACCATATTAAATGCAATCAAACTAAAATTACTACATCTGTTGTATTAAGCACATTAGACTAAGGGACATTTATTCAACTCTCAGTATTCAAACTTAAGTATAGTGTAACCATGCTTTCACACCGCCGCCAGCGAACACACACACACACACACACACACACACAAATACACTTGCTGTATCTGTCAGCATAGTGTCCAAAGCATGGTGGCACTACCAGGAGACAGGCCAGTACATCAGGAGACATGGAGGAGGCCGTAGGGAAGCAAAAATCAGCAGCAGGACCACTACCTCCGCCTTTATGGAAGGAGGAACAGGAGAAGCACTGCCAGAGTCCTGCAATACGACCTCCAGCATGTCACAAATGTGCATGTGTCTGCTCAAATGGTCAGAATGAGGGCCCAATGTCCACAGGTGGGGGTGTGTTTACAGCCCAACAGGACGTTCGGCATTTGCCAGAGAACACCAAGATTGGCAAATTGGCCACTGGTGCCCTGTGCTCTTCACAGATGAAAGCAGGTTCACACTGAGCACATGTGACAGACGTGACACCGTCTGGAGACGCCGAGGAGAACGTTCTGCTGCCTGCAACATCCTCCAGCATGAACGGTTTGGCAGTGGGTCAGTAATGGGGTGGCATTTCTTTGGAGGGCCACACAGCCCTCCATGAGGTAGCCTGACTGCCATTAGGTACCGAGATGAAATCCTCAGACCCCTTGTGAGAACATATGCCAGTGCTGTTGGCCTTGGGTTCCTCCTAATGCAAGACAATGCTAGACCTCATGTCGCTGGAGTGTGTCAGCAGTTTTTGCAAGACGAAGGCATTGATGCTACGGACTGGCCCGCCCATTCCCCATTCCTGATGTTAAAGGCATTGTTAATCCACTGAATGTGTTGTACTTCAGTCCCTCACAGCCTCATTTTCACTCATGTCAAAAATTAAACATGGCGCTAGCCTGACATAGCGTGTCTCTTACCCCATGTTTCATCATCTCTCTCAAATGTAAATAAGTTAAAAGAAGTCCTGCCCACTGCACGCCATTCAAATATATCCGCCATGGCATATCGAAGCCTCTACAAGCTGACACATTTCTACCACTAACCTCACACCACACCAGTCCTGGGTACAGCACACAGTAACTCACAAGTTTTGGGGGACATGAAGAGAAAAGTGTAACCGTGGAGCACAATTTAAAACATGATATTACTGGGTGCTTCTAGGGAAACAAGTCTCCATTAGCTCTCCATTTAATTTTTAATTGGCATATTCCATCCTCATCCTCATCCTCAATGTCATATCAGCTGAACTCTCTGAACTCAGACCTCCTGTTCTACTGTAGAACATGGGTGATAACATCACGGTGATGCAAAACATTAATCATTACAACATAATCCATCTGAATCGATCCAAATTTGGCCATCTGGGCCTGGATCCAGTTTATATTTTTGCTGAGGGTCACATTATATCACTGCCTGAACAAGCTGGACTTACAAGCTCCACCGCAGTCACAGCTCTCACGTATTGCTAAACGTCATATTCACAGCCAGGCTGCTGTGTGCTGAAGAGGACCTGGAAGCACACAAGACCTACCAAACAAGTCTCTATAGAAGAAATCCCACACTGACAGAGGAAGTGATCAAACTTACACTGAAAGAAAGACCCAAGCCAAATCAACAGAACTAAATATGAGAATCTTAGGGTAAACTATTAAGCAACCACCCTGGAAAAAAAACAGAAATTCACCATAAACCACTCAAAACACTTGGCTACCTGCCAGAACACCTTAGAAATGGCACAGCAACATCCCACACCTATAGCAGGGGAATGTGGAAAAATATTGGGAAAAAAGCTTGTTTACTTCTGTTTTACTCAGAATCCGATTACAAGTTTTAACAGGAAAACCACAGAAGCTTCACCACAACTTCAAGAAAATCACTTTTAGATTTTTTGGTTGAGCAAGGTGACTCAAGACGCAGACATGAAGCATAACGTCTTTTTTCCCAAAACTACTACTAACTAACTAAAAGCTACTAACCAGTCAGCCTTTACCAGAGGAGCCTGGTAAATCATTCAAGCATTTGTTTTATTGGTTCGTTGACTGCTATGGCTTTGTGAAACATGAGAATTGTTTCCTCATTTAGCTCAGGTGCTACAACCGTCGTCAACCATTAATAATTGAACAGTTTCCACACCCAGAAATGCACCAGTTGAGTTTACACTCCGTTCCCACATGTGCCCCCAGCACACAAAGGGTGCATAAGGTACATAACTTCTCCAGCAAACTCCAAAAACTGTACTGCTAGGTACTTTCATGGTTCAGGTAAAAAACAAAACCATGCCTGTACCCAGGTCTTTGCTGAATAGGGTTATTTGGTTCTGTGGATTACATTATAAACGGTTTCAATGACAACAGCCTAAACAAAGGTTACTGCGCATAATGCTTTTGTGGCTCTAACTTTACTTCCGGTAAACATCCAAATAGAATCAACAACAACAGCTAAGTCCATTCTAGAGCAGATAATTTTCTTGATAACAAGCAAAATATGTTCACAAGGTTAGGTAAAAATGCAGGTTAGGTTTGTTTCCCAAGGAAACACTGTGAAAATGCTTACTTTGTGAGTCTTTTAGTTTGGAAACAGGATATTTAGCACTGCAAGTTTTCACTTAAAGAAACACTCTACAAAATAGGGCTCATTTTCCACCGAGGAACTTCGCTGACCTACCATGGGTGCAGCAGGCGCAATGATATTACGCAGCGCTGTTAGCACAGGGAGCGTGCCTTGCAACCATGGAGGCATGTAAGAGACACCTCATTGTGCCTGCTGGAGCCATGGCAAGGCAGTAAAGCTTCTTGATTATTACGCTGCAATGAGAGTATAGCCACACAGCTTTTCAATTTCCATCTATCTTAGTCCACAATGTAACTATAGAAGAGTCAAGTTTTAAACATGTGGGGGTAGGTTTAAATAAGGCATGGTTGAGTCTTAACTTTTATAAAGAATATCTCTTTAGAGTATGAGACTTTAGTTTTCGCAATTTTAGGGATCTTGTCCATGCACTAAAAGCTTGTTACACTCAAAATCTGAAATTACATAATATCACCTCTTTAAACCAAGAGTATTGTTTGATTTTTTACTCAAACCACAGTTGCCAGTTTTTTACTGTAAATTTTATTAATGTACTCTAGCATACTTAAGCATCCTTTGCAAATTAAAGTACAAGTTACAGTACAAAGAGTGTCCACAAAATGTTTAAATGACCTCGGTGACTAATACACGGAGGCGTGTGTATTCTTCCTGTTTGTGTACTTGACCACTTCAACACTCACACACACACACACACAGACAAAAAAGTCAACGGTAGGGCAACAATCTTACAACACAGCCAACTTCTCGCTTTCAACATTAGCGTATTACAACATTATATATTCTCAACACACAAGAAAGATACCTGCAGGTCTCACGCTCATGTCCCCTCTGTTATGAACACTGGCACGTAAGTGATATCCATCCAGTCGCCTAAATCAGGTTTTTAAAGAGATGAAATACTGAACTGCCTCTGCATCCTGAGGGCAAGAAACGATCTGTGGTTTAAGCAAGGTCAAAAAGGCACAACTTTACGTCACTGGCGGATCCGTTACCATCTCCTACCCATAAACACACACACAAAAACGTAGTGCACTTCACGTAAGCATCCCTATAGCAGCAACGCACCTGCTTTATCTCTGTGGACCAGCAGATGAGAGAATAAAGGAACAATGAGTGATGTCACAGGAAAAGGATACAAACTGTGCCTGCTTTTTAAAGCCCTAATTAACTATTTCTGAGGATTGAAACCAGTTTGATTTGTTTATGTGCAAGTGAAACCGAGAGCAGCAGCAACAATCACACAAGGAGGGTGTCATCAAGGTTTCTAGGCAACAAGACCTGAGAAGAGCAGAAGACCTCAGCTCAAACGCATGGCGTCCTTAAATCCTGGAGCTAACAATAAACATATTAAATGCAGAACTTCAGTTCGGACTAACAGAGAAGGTCTTATGTTCAGCAGAATTTGATCTGGTGAACTAAAAAGCTGTAATTGTCTGGTAGTTTGTGGTGTCTAGGCTTGATCATGTGACTGGGTGTCAAGTTAGGTTACTGTTAAAGAGAAGTAACTGCCCAAGAGAAAGCATTGTATTTCACCCCAAATGAAAAAAAAGTATATATTGCAAATGTAAAAATAAACAATTTATAACACATGCAAAATACATGATTGCCTTTTTTCAATTTTTTTATTATTTGTGTGTTTTATTTTATTTTACTATATTTTCTTAATGGTGATTTTCATTATATTCTTATTATTGTAATAACATGATTCAAATGATTTGGTCAATATAAATTAAATAGTTACAGTTTAAGTACAGATTGCATGGTTTTTTGCATCATGGTCTTGAAAACAATGCCACAGTAATGTTTGCATGCTTATGGTGTAAAAATTTCTCAAAAACCATTTAAAACAATCACTTCAATAAACATAAAATTTTAAATATTTTAAATAGGTATATATTGCAAATTTATAATATATAAATAATTGCATGCATTTCTTTTGCATTGCAATTTTAATATATATATATATGTTAATATATAATTGCATTAAATTTTTATTTATTTATTCTCAATAGTGTTTTTTATTAGATTCTCATTACTGTGATAGTAATATATATGTATACATACATATATATATATATATAAATAACTAAATAAACCAAAAATTATTTAATTAGCTTAATTTTTTTTATACTTTGTAATAATTTCTCAACAATTATTTTAAAAGTTCAATAAATGTTAAACGTAAAGTATATTCACTGTTAGTGTTCATGTGGTTTTAGACATTTCCTTTGTTTCTGTTCAGTAACTGTACAAACCAATGCGAACGTCCTTCTTCCAAATTGCCATAACATCAGGCCATCTTCGACGGGTCCTACGGGTTTCTCTGAAAAACATGACAGGAAAACACGTGTGAGTCAAACAGCACCTGTCCACTAAACAACCCATAATCTTTCTCATAAAAACAACAACATTTCATTTAGATGATCTGAAAATGATAGTGATAGTGACAAAGAGGCAGATAACACTGACTCCCTGATTCCAGACACAACACTTCCCTATAAAGCTATGATATAAAGGCTTGTTTGCTTGCATTGAGAATCACATCAGCTGATCAGCTAGAGTCACACAGCACAGTGTAATTGTCTTTTAAAGTAGCACACAGTTCTCTCTGTTTTTAACGTCTGACGCACACCGTGTCTCTTCCCCCACATCGTCCTAATGAGAACCCAGCGGAGCTGCATCCAGGAAACCCGTCAGGTCTCTGGGAGCACACTCGCTCCACGGGGAACACTGCAGTAAACACAGGTGATCCCGCTGCAGTGTCCTGCCATATGCTGGCTTCGCATGACAAAACCACTCGTAGCAGAATACAGAAAGGGCTATAGGTGGGACATTTAACTGAACGTAGCAGTGAAAGGCTTGTAAGCTGCTCTGTTTTAGTGTGTGGGAAGGTTTGCTGAAAATAAACGTGACTTGATAACCCCAGTATACTTGTATACTTTGAATGCCTTCTTTTTGAATACACCTGATACTGAATATATCATCAGCTCATTAATAAGGGCTGCTGAACTATATAATAAAGAACAATAATGTCTGGCTACTCCAGGACTACTGGTTTAATAGAAATCAACATTGAAAGACTGTAAGCAGCAGAGGCATCTGAAATACTGACCCAACATGACTAGAGCTCTACAGACCAAAATAAATGTTACTATAAACTCTCATATATTGACAGTCATCCTCTGTCCGTCAACAAACCTGAAATGGAAAGAAAGTATGGAATATAATTTGAGAAAATGCTGAAGAGCATTACTATGAGTTTCGTCAAATATGGATCCATATATAACATCCCAAAGAAACAAATATATATAATTTTAATAATAATTTTGAAATTTGATAAAACTAACACACACATATATATATATATATATATATTTCCTACATTTATTTTGTTATATAAGTATATACAATAATTATATTTTAAATAATAATAATAATAATTATTATTATTATTATTGTAGTTGTTGTTATCACATGCTTATGCACAACCAACAAACTAGCCTAGATTCATTATTATTTATATAAAATATATTAATCTGTAAGTATAGCCTAAATGTATTACCATATAAATACATGAATAATAATAATAATAATAATAATAATTATTATTATTACAACATAGATATATTTAAAAACACACAAACAAATTACACTTTACCCTCATTTACTGTTGGGCAATATAAAAAATATAAATATAAATAAATATATTTAAAACAATAAAAACAACAACAATTATTATTTTATAGTTACATATTATACATGTTACACTAGGTATATTCTAAATGCAATTACATTGCATATTAAATGTTAAATAAAAAAATAAAAAAAATTATTTATATATATATATATATATATATATCAATTATATTCCAATTGTATAATTATTTGCAATATTTAGCCATGTAAGTGTAGTGAAAATATTTATAACATTTCTAATTAAAATAAACCTTGAAAAAACACTATCTATTATTAAATGACTAAACAGACAAATTAGTCAAACCCAAGGTAAAATATATATATCATCTATAATCTCAGTTGTAGCCCAATAAAGGAAAGCCTGTAGTCAATTAGTCAGCCTTAAGTAGCAAATACAGTGGATATAAAATAAAATCGATAACTATAGTAAATAGACATCGTATATAAAGGATTTGCAACAGAATAAGGCAATACTATCCCACTGAATGCTCATAACTGCGGTCTATCAGTGCAGCTCATTCACTAGCACTACATCACGATCCACTATAAACAGCGCTCACCGACAACATGCTCCATCCATTCATCTATGGCTCTGCTACGGAGACAGGGTGGAGTAACGCGTCCATGAGAAATTGAAGACAAAAAGCACCAGACAGTTGCCTTAAAATCAGCCTCCTGCTCACTCGCGCTCGAGCTCTATCAACCGCGCGCGCGCACGCACACACGCGCACAAACGGCCGTTTTTGCGGAAGGTTACAGCGCAAAACAACAAGCGGTGAAGAAACATATCATTGGTTATGTTATACTGTATAATATTAATTATATAATATTAAATATTTAGACATTTTATTCCATGTAATTCCATGTATTATCAGTGATGTGAACGATAAATTAATTAATTATTATTATTATTTTTTAATATAATTTTTCGATCAAGAATACAGAATAGGAAAGGAAAGAGAAAATACTGAAGTTAAAGTGGTTATATTATAAAAATTGGTTCTATTCTGTTCTATAAAATTATTGAATTAAAGCATATGTTAAATGACTAAATGTAAATACGCTATAACATTATTCAATAATTGGGCTATAAATATATGAAATATTTTAATATCACCGTTAACACATTGCTGTTGTAAACAGCTGTAAGTTAAAAATACTGAAATTAAAAAAATTAAAAAATAATATAGAAATTCTAAAAATATATATGGTTAATTTGTTTTATTTTAATAAAGTACCGTGTTATGAATGACTTTTTTTAGGTTTTGTGTAAAAATACTGTGTAGATTTAAGCAACTTAATCTAGATTCAATTAATTGGTATATTGAATTTAAGATTACGCTATTTTATTTGTGTTCAGCACGCTTTAATAAGTGTTGTAATTCAGTCAGTAATTATGTAATATTTGATAATAACGCAAGTGGCTTTGAGGGAAATGCGATGGCGACGCCTTCTGGACGCTCACGGCAGCATGACATTCACTTATTTGTTTGCGTGTGTGGTACGTGCCTTCAAAGTTCTTACGTAGCTTATGTACTACCCTAACAAAAACATGCACAGAGGGCTATAAAATCATAATTAGCCTACATAAAGATTTATGACAGAACAAAATTGCATTATCGCGGAGCGTTGTTGACCGTCGAGCGAACCAGGAAACAACCCGCAGCTCGACTGTTACTGTAACAGGCTGTGGCGGGAGCTACAG
>JAUCMT010000059.1:16835773-16849355 GCA_032357475.1 Enteromius thamalakanensis
GTTGTTGACCGTCGAGCGAACCAGGAAACAACCCGCAGCTCGACTGTTACTGTAACAGGCTGTGGCGGGAGCTACAGGTCTGTCACCGACAACAATTTGACTCTGGTAAGACGCTATTTCACTCCAAGTCAATGTTTAATATGTGTCAGAATCAAGGATGTACTGTAATATCGCGCATAAGGAAATGCATACACGCAGCTCTATTTGCTATCTGTCTAAACATGTTTGTTGCTGTATTCAGCAAACTGTACATGTCAAAATAATGATAGCAGAAGTCAAACATATCATGTATTCAACTGCATTTCCATGTGTTTTTGTTATTGTTGGGGATATAAATCTATAAGGGGTGTGTATTGTCATTGATAATGCAATGTCCTTCTTTACAACTAGCTAGACAGCATTTCAGGACATTTGACCTCAAATGTCAGGCTACTCACTAAATTACTAGACACAGTGCTGTTGAAATTGCATAGAAAGGCTGTTGTCTAGGTTTACTTTGAGATACAGTCCAAAATGTTCTCTAGGTATGCAACTTAATAGTTGAGCCACATACCCAAAATTTTGCCAGGTATCATGACTCAGCTTTAATTAACTGTCATATGTGTTGTGTTAGTGAGATAGGAAGTATGCTTTTGACTGAACATATCACTGTGTTTCATCAAGCAGACGTGAGGACTCTCTCTCAACACACAGAGGACAGCTCTGAAAAGAAAAAGGCAAGTAGATACATGCAAGCCGTAAAATTTCATTTTCTACATTTTTTAAGATTAAAGTACAATTTGCTATTTTAATAGGCTATTTTTTAGTAGACTAGATTATGTAGTTGCATTGAGATGATTTTGGTATGACAAAAAAGGGCTTTTGAGAACCTGTCGTCACAACTATGTTAAATTTTCAATGCTTTTATAGTTTAATATGTATAGTGGTATATATTCATGTATATATTTGTTGCCACAAATTGATACTTTGTGGGAAGTTTGTTCACCTCTTCTTGTTTTGTTATGAAAATGAGGGTTTTTAGTGAAAAATCTGCAACCTTGGTTAAACAACTTGTCTAACTGTGGTTAACCAGTTTAGTCAGTCTGGTCTGCCAGTCCTATTTGGGAAAGCTTGTTTCAACCATGGGACACTTTTAAAGTACTAATATGTACCGTTTAGGGGTAGGTAAGGTACAAAGCAGTACCTTTTCACGTTTGTACCCCAGTGACAGAACTACCTTTTTTTCCTGACAGAATTCATATCTCTTTCATATCTCACATTTTTTCTTTTTTTCCCATAATTCTGAATTTATTTCAACATTGCCACTTGTAAACTATATATAAACTAACAATCGTAAGACATTAACTCAAAATTGTGTGATACAAAGTCACGTAAGATATAAACTCACAATTGTGAGATATAAACAGAATTGCAAGATATAAACTCAGAATCATATGATATTAACTCAGAATTGTGTGATATAAACACAGATTCGTAAGATTAATACAAACTCACAATTGCCAAAAAGTCTTCACAAATTCCTGTATAATTTATTCTCTGTATTGTCAGAAACAAAAAAAAAATTTGAGGTTAGTTGCCGTTACTTTTATTTATTGCATGGCAAAAAGTGTACAATATATTCATATTAAAATATATATTTTTTAACATGAATGTATCGATAACCATTAGTTTTTACGCACTGTAATTGTTGCGAAGATAATTTTTGGCTTTAACTTGTTTACATATTTCCCTGCTCTGGTTTCCTTACAGAAGCGCACACCATGGCAGGCCAGTTACGCCCACAGCTGCTGCTCTCCAGGCAATACTGCAGAGCCTTCTCTGTCGTTAACTCGCAAATTCACACCAGCTCTGGGCTCGCCGCTAAGGACCATTACAAAGTTCTCGTTCTCGGTGGTGGGAGCGGCGGCATAGCGATGGCAGCACGCTTGAAAAGAAAGGTCGGCGCACAAAACGTGGCCATCGTGGAGCCTAGTGAGGTATGCTAGTGCAGAACATATATAGCTGAACTGCCCTTATAAAAGACCCCTACTGTTCCTGACTGTCACATACATGCTGGGAATCAGGTTTAACAAGTACCTCTTTAGTGTTCCTTGATAGTATGGAAGCTTGTTTTCGCCACTGAATATAAAAAAAAAGGATATTGCGACTTTTTATCTCATAATTCAGACTTTTTTTCTCATATATGCGAGATCTAAAGTCGCAATTATGAGAAAAAAAGTCAGAATTCTGAGATATAAGTCAGAATTGTGTGATTTAAGTCAGAATTGCATGACATAAGTCAGAATTGCGAGATATAGTCTAAAGTCAGAATTGCGAGATATAAAGTAAGAATTGTGTGATTTAAGTCAGAATTGCTAGATATAAAGTAAGAATTGTGTGATTTAAGTCAGAATTGCATGATATAAGTCAGAATTATGAGATATAGTCTAAAGTCAGAATTGCGAGATATAAAGTAAGAATTGTGTGATTTAAATCAGAATTGGGAGATACAGTATAAAGTCAGATTTGTGTGATTTAAGTCAGAATTGCATGATATAAGTCAGAAGTGCGCGATATAGTCTAAAGTCAGAATTGCTAGATATAAAGTAAGAATTGTGTGATTTAAGTCAGAATTGCGAGATATAGTCTAAAGTCAGAATTGCGAGATTTAAAGTCAGAATTGTGTGATTTAAATCAGAATTGCGAGATATAGTCTAAATTAAGAATGGTGAGATATAAAGTCAGAATTGCATGATATAAGTCAAAATTGCGCGATATAAGTCAGAAGTGCGCGATATAGTCTAAAGTAAGAATTGTGAGATATAAAGTAAGAATTGTGAGATATAAAGTAAGAAAAGTGTGATATAAAGTCAGAATTGCATGACATAAGTCAGAATTGCAAAACTTACCCCTAGTTTCACAGACAAGGCTTAAGCTACTCCCAGACTAAATTGCATGTTTGAGCTGTCTCAAATAAAAATATCTTGCTCTGACATATCTTAAAACATGTTAGTAAGCTAAGCCCTGTTTGTGAAACCGGGCCATAAAGTCTCAATTCTGACTTATTCACTCAATTCTGCAATTGCAATTGCCAGTTTATATATCGCGCAATTCTGACTTTATAATTCACAATTGTGTGATATCAAGTCACAGTTTCTCAGAATTGTGAGATATAAACTCGCAATTAAGAGATATAAAGACAGAATTGCGAGTAATAGCTGCAAAAAAAATCTGAAATATTTAAAAAGTATTAATGACCTCACTCTTTTTGAGGTCGGTTATTTAAAAACATTTGCACTGTTTCTTCTATATTTAACATAACCTCTAATGCTCTTTTGACTCCAGGTGCATTACTATCAGCCGATATGGACGTTAGTTGGAGCAGGGGCCAAAAGCGTTGCATATTCTGGACGATCAACAGCAAGTTTGATTCCATCGGGGGTGACGTGGGTCAAGTCCAAAGTGGCCGAATTTGATCCTAAGAACAACACTGTCCACACAGACTCTGGGAAAAAGGTATTTAGGTTGATAGTTAGCAATTGTGCATCTCAGAGTGTCATGTGTTGTAAAGCATTCGTACAGAAAAGTGTCTTTTGCACAGAGAAGTCTTTTGAAATGGCTGGAAATTTTGTGGCATCAGGAATGTTGCGTAATATGATATTGCACATTATATTGAACCAAGGTGTGTCTTAATAAAATGACCAAAGCTGATACGAAGTGTGATATGTAGTAACATGAACATGTTGCAAAACTCAAAGGAATATCATATTAACAATGTTGTTCAATTGAAACATGATCTGAAATGCTTACAGTCAGCTTTAGTAGTTTTTAATTGAACTGTTAACTTGTTTCTTTTTCCTCAGATTTCTTATGATTATCTGATTGTAGCTCTTGGCCTTCAGCTGCATTACGAAAAGGTATGTTATGAATGTCATTAATAGACTAAATTGCCAGTTTGCCATTTTTATATGCACGATGTGAAACCTTAACTGTATGTAGTGAATGCTTTGATTGAGAGAAGCATTCTTGGCTCCTGTGGTTTTATTAGCAACACAGCTGGGTGTGGGGTTATTGCCACATCAGTCCAGAGGAAGTCTGCAGTCTTAATGTTACGTTAATTATATTTGTCTATTAGACTTGATAACAAAGTTCAAGTTAAGTACCTTTAATTCCTGCTTGGATTTTATGATCATACCTGACTCGATACTGTTAATATGAAACATGAAACAGTATCTGTTTTAAGTGAAATGGAACTCAAGTCAAAAATGATCAATCATTTCTTGTGTGATGTCTGGTAATATTTTTTTCTTGTCAAAGTTGTCAATCTAATTGATTTCCTTCTACTGACGACAGATCAAGGGCCTCCCTGAAGCCTTTGAACATCCCAAAATCGGTTCAAACTACTCGGTGAAAACAGTGGAAAAGACATGGAATGCCTTGAAGAACTTTAAGGAGGGCAATGCCTTGTTCACCTACCCAAACACTCCCATCAAATGTGGAGGTGCTCCACAGAAAATCATGTACCTCTCTGATGCCTTCCTGAGAAAGGTTCATTCTTATTCACTGAGATCCCTAAATATTGGTTACAAAGATTTTATGTATAAATATAATGTACCTTATATATATATAATGACCTATTATTTATGCACTTATGTAAACAACATGCTATTACTATATTTGTCAACATGTATGATGGTCTCTGAGCAAATATCATAAAAAGGGTGTGTGTGTGTGTGTGTGTGTGTGTATATATATATATATACACACACACATAATGTATATCATGGTAACACCAACTATTTTGGACATATATCATGGTAACACCATGTATTTTGTGCATATATGCCATGATAATACCATATATTGAACATTAAAAAGAGTAATACCGTGTTTTTGGCCATACACCATGGTAAAACAATACCAATGGCACTATATTATGGTAATACCATGTATTTGTATATATATATATATATATATATATATAATAGAAATATCATGTTTTGTTGGCTTGAACAAGGGTAACTGCATGCTTATTAAGCATATATATATATATATATATATATTATGGTAAAACCATGTTTTTGTTGGTAATACCATGATGTTACTTAAAGTAGCCATGTAAATACCATGGTAAATAAATATGGTCATCACTCAGTACCAAAACATTAACATGGTACTAACACACACATTTACAACTCAATAACACACACATTTTTTATAAAATAAACTTAAAATATTTTTTATTTTTATAGACAGGAAAAAGGTCCAAAGCCAACATTATTTATAACACCTCCTTACCAGTGCTGTTTGCGGTCAAGAAATACGCTGATGCCTTGTGGGAGATTGTGAAGACGCGGGACCTTAACGTAAACCTCAGGACCAACCTCATCGAGGTCAGGGCCGACAAACAGGAAGCTGTTTTTGAGAATCTGGACAAACCTGGGGAGACAGAGGTTTACGAGGTAGCCATTTTTCACAAATCTTGAGTTCTGTTATGAGCATTTTGAGTGTCTCACGTACCCTCTCATGTTGGTCAAAGTATGAGATGATCCATGTCACCCCTCCGATGGGACCACCTGCAGTGCTGAAGGGCTCCTCTCTGGACGATGCAGATGGCTGGCTGGATGTAAATAAGAACACTCTTCAGCACAAGACTTACGCCAATGTGTTTGGTATCGGAGACTGCACCAATCTACCCACATCCAAAACGGCAGCAGCAGTCGGTAAAACACTGAAAGAACTTGCTTCTTTACACCCAATATTTTTGTGGGGGTATTTTCTGGGATAGGGAGAACGAGATAACTCCTTGCTCATTAAACCATTTATACCTAATCATTACTACTCATCAGATCTGCTTCTGTGATTTTTCACCATGAATCATTAGTCACTTCCTCATTCGCTGAGCTGATTGTCATGGTGAGAGTGCTGTTAGAGCTTGTTTTATTGCAATGAGATGGCCAGGAGAATAATCTTTGATTATAATCTTCTATAGCTGCGCAGTCTGCAGTACTCGACCGAACTGTCAGCAGAATTCTGAAGAAACAGACGCCGGATAAGACAGTAAGTACATTTAAGGATAAACATAAATGTGGTTTACCACTGCTTTCTCTTCCTACCTTATTTCCTGTGTTGCCTGAGTGCGCACCACCAGAGGGTGTAGTGTTAACAAAACCATTTCTGTGTTTGGAATGAAATTAGCCAGTGATGTTTTTTGGAGTAAATTTTATTTTAATAATTATTCGTGATGGAGACTGCAAAAAACAATTAGGCTGAAATTCTGGTTCGTTTCTCACACTGTGAAGGGAAAATTAATATTAAATTGTTTTGTGTATTTTGCAGTATGATGGCTATACCTCCTGCCCACTGGTTACAAGCTACAACACAGTGATCTTGGCGGAATTTGATTATGACGGGCAGCCGCTGGAGACCTTCCCTTTGGACCAGAGCAAAGAAAGCAGGGTCATGTACCACATGAAAGCTGATGTAATGCCTCATTTATATTGGAATGGACTTCTCAAGTGAGTAACGGGCACACACTGATGAGAACTTACCCTTCTGATTACAAGCCTGATATTCATTTTTTCTCTTTCTATTTTGTTGTTCTTCCTCAAATTAAGGGGACTTTGGGGAGGCCCAGGACCATACCGGACCATCATGCATTTGGGAATGAAATAGAACCAATTTTTATTTGGGAACAAAGCAAAAATGTGTTCTTTCTCAATATCAACAAAGTTCTCTTAGATGGTGCTTGATTTACTAACCAGAGATGACTGCATTAAAATATAGCTTCATAGTTTTGTATAATTTCACATTAAAGTGCTATATAATCATTTTATTTTGTTCCATGTCCACATTGTGTTTTTAACTAACTTTTTCATATTAATCAGATCACAATATATGTTATAAATATGAAAATAAATAACAGGTTCTTGATGAAGTCTCTATATAGATAGATGCATGTACTGATAAACAAATGATTGATCGACAGACCTACAGAAAGATACATAGACAATCAGATAGATAGACCTGCGCACATTTATTTATTGTCATGTTTTGTATTCCATAGACTTGCCTACACATTACGACTGACTAACTTTGTATGTAAATACAGTAAAAGTCCCTCGCTAAAGCACTGCACGCCCCCTCAGAATCTGCGCGCATGCGCCGTAGCGTACAGCATCATCCGGGTTCTTCGCTACAATCCCTCTGAGAGGAGGCGGGAAATGGCGTCCCGAGCAGCTGTAGATCTCTCTGTCGTTCTGTGACTCGCGCTCAGCGGAGAAGTGACTGAGAGACGCGCGCGCGGGCCGCTCCAGCCACATCTGCATCGTGTCGCTGTGACCCCTGGCATGTAAGTGTTTCAACGGAGCATATTTTGATCACATACATGCAAAAAAAATAAATATTTAACCCTACGCCACGGTCGCAGTGCTTTGAAATCTCGCGTCTTCACGACTCGCCCCCTCCGTCTGTGAGAACATGTTCTTCACGCAGATGAAGACGCTAGCGCTTTTGTCTTATATCGCATTTAAACAAATATTGATTAATAAGTAAAACATCACGGGATAAGTAAAAACGACGGTTTGTCATTTTCCGGTGCGTGTTTACTGTATATAAAAGCTTGCTCGCTGGAGCGCGGGTGTCGCGAGACAGCCAACAAGTCATCTGTTAGCGTTAGCCGCTGACGTTAAAACGCCCTCGGACTCAAATATTCAAACTAAAATAAGATATGTTATATACACCAAAAAATTGACGTTGGTAGTTCAAAAGCGGTGTGCCAATTTTACGAGCAAATGCTGTTGGCGATTTTATTGTTTTCATGTCAAAACCACTGACCAGTTGGATTGCTAACTTGAGCGCGACCATTTTTTAGCTTAATAATGTAGCTCGGAGGCGCGGGCTGTGCGAACTAACAAGAAATACTGAAGTAGCTAATGATTTTAGGGGTGTATTGTGTTGGCTGGGTAATAGAATTTGTTTTTCAGCACGGGAATGTGATAGACATTATCTGCAGGCTAATGGCACGCTACGTTTGTTTAGATGGAACAAGCAAAGCGGGCTATGAAGGAGACATAATTCACCCCCGCCCACTTCAAACACATCTGAGGACTTTCACTAGTTTGTTTCTCTTGCAGCGCATACCAGTGCTTTATATATTAAAAAAAAAACTTTAAAAGGAATATAGTCACGTTTCTACATTTAATTCACATCGTTATGACTGTAGATCATTTGATTGCTTTTCTGTTTCTCTCAAACATGCACACTGCGGTGTGGGGCAGTGGGTTCATTGTAAATAATTAAAACATTAAAAAAAACCTGAATGTCTTATATTTTACATGGTAATTACTTTAATAGTGCTGTCAAACGATTAATTACATCAAAAATAATTTTTTGTTTACAAAATATGTGTGTGCACAGTGCGTTTGGTGTGTGTGTGTATATAAATATAAATATATATATATATATATATATATATATATATGTATATATATATTTATATACACACACACACACAGATACAGAATATATTTGTTTGTATCATAATTAAATTTCATATAAGCACAACATATTTAGAAGAAACTTATTTTGGATGCAATTAGTCGCAAATGTTTGACAGCACTATTAAAAAAAAAATATATATATATATATATAAATAATAAATAATAATTAAATTTTATAAATTTATTTATAAATAAATATAATACATTTTTTGTGGTACAAAAAAATTTATAAACTTGATTATTGCAACATACATGTGAACCAGATTCGCAAACTTTTTTTGCCAGATGAACACTTTAGAATTTAGTTATTTTAACTTCAAATAAAATTTAAAATACCAAGATGAAGACATACTGTAGCCTACTGTAAATTAAATTTGCACTGTATAAATAAAAACATATATAAAAAATTAAGTAAACCTAGCACATGTTGTCACAAATGTTTACAAAACTTGAAAATACATTTATAAAATGCATGCTCCAGTCCCGATATGAACTGTGTTCCATGTGTCTTTGCATACTAAATATTGTTATGGTCGTGATTACAAAGATAAACTGACAGCACAGAAGATCTTTCACGAGATTTGAGTTCTCCACTGTAAGATGACCTCATGCATAATGCAGTGCAGTGATTGGATCATAAAAGTTATTTCTGATGAATAATACCGATGTCGCAGACACGGCAGCCAATCACCATTGCACATTAACGCATATACATCACTTTTCGTGACAGTGGTTCAACTTCACTTTTTGAACCAGAAGAACAAAATTGCTCCAAAAAAAGACTTTTTAATAAACATAATGAGTGTTATTGTTGTTTTGCTGATGTGAATTCTGTCCATATATATGGATCAAAAAGTGTTTTAGAGTTTCATGACACTTTTAAATTCATAGCAAATACATTTACTGCAATGGTTTCTAAACACAGTTCTTTGAAACATACAGTGCATTTCAAATACCTTATCTATTCCAAGTCAATAATCTCACAAGAGCATCTGCGTCAAAGTTTTGCGAGCAGGTTTAACCCGTCATAGTCTTAATATAGTTTCCCATTGATTGGGTGATGATCTCCCCTCTTTAAAGAAAGGCCGTAGGGTGCTGAGGAGACCTTTCTTGTCAGTGGCAGCAGGGGGACAGATCTGATTGTTTTCCTTGAGTTGCCGTGACTGATCTCCACAGTGGAATTTCCCTACAGCCGTATTGGCAACTGAATATCTTGCATTCAGTGTTATTAATGTAGCAGTGCCGAAGCGCTGCACTTTTATTATTTACTGTTACACATGGACCGTGTTTGTCTTCCCAGTCTTACATGTGACTTTTGGGACAATGAGGCTGAGAGTGCGTAAAGCATCTCAGCAGCGGAGCGCCACCCCGTCCGCCCGGACCGCCAAGACCAAGAGGAAGCACTCCGAGGTGGAACACACTTTGTCCTCCGAAGACGGCAAGATGCAGAAGCGAGACACAGGCATTTTCTCCACCATCAAACGGTTCATCAGAGGCAATGCTGTCAAGGTCGGGACTTGAACTTGTTTGAGATGATTTTGTGGAGGCGAAAGTGGTTTGGCTTCAGCAGTGTTTCTTTAATGTCAGGTGGAGCAGTGCACTCCTGCTAAGAGAAGCCGTATAGACTGCGATTCCGACAGTAATCTGATCACATCCACTCCGACCGGTGGGAATTTGCCCAGCAGAGCAAACCCCAGAACCCGCAGGAAAGGCCCTGTCAATGGAGGTAAGAGTGCTGACCCTCACTGATCATCTGGCTCACGCTCCTTTACAGGGATAGTTAAGAAAATAATGTCGTCATTGACTCGCACTCTTTTCCCTCAAAAACACAATGAAGAATGTTGTAAACCAAACACACTGTCTCCATCGCTATTAAATGTTTGGTTACCAACATGCTTGAAAATATCTAACTTGAGGGTTAGTACGTGATGACAGAAGTTTAATTTTTGGGTGGGTGTCTTTAAGAGTTCTGTAAGTTAGTTGTGAATAGCTATGTCGTTTGCCAGCGTTCTCTTGGTGTTGAATGTTTTTCTCATTTTCTTCTGTTCAGACACCATGACGGGTCAGAGTAAACCAGTGAAGCCCAACGGGAAGCTGGAGGTGCAGCCGGAAACTCCGAGCACTCCGCCCCGCACCACCCTCCTGGGAACCATCTTCTCTCCTGTTTTTAGCTTCTTCTCACCCGCCAACAAAAATGGTAAGGGACTGTGATCTTAATAGTCAGCTGATAAATGCACTTAAATGACACCGAGATATTGATGTCATAAAATGTAGTAAGTTCCTCCTTTTTTAGACTTCTTTATAAAAAACAAAGTGTTCTTATGAAACCTACTAAAAATGAATAGAAATTCATAATTCTAAACAATTATTAAAAAAATAAATAATAATTATCAGCGAGTCTCTGCTAAGAATCACCATATAATTAGATGACAAATTTATTTGACTGTCATTTTTTTCTTAAGAAAAAAAATTCTATGTAATGAAGAAATGATTTGAAAACTTTTTTTTTCTAATTGAAGTTTTTAACGCAGTCTGACTCCAGGTCTTAAACATTTCTCCTCTTTATGTCGTTCCAAACCTGTAAGACCTTCATTCATCTTCTGAACACAAATGAAGATATTTTTGATGAAATCCGAGAGCCTGCATAGACAGCAACACAACTCATTTAAGGCCTAGAAAGGTAGTAAGGATAGTGCTAAAATAGTCCATGTGATGTGCTCCGAAAGCTCATAATTTCATCAACAAAGAAAAAAATCTCACAGGTTTGGAACAACATGAGAGTGAGTAATTAATGGCAGAATTTCAATGTGAGCTATCCCTTAAAAAAGGTTCACCACTCATATGACCACAAAAGCAGACCATCACATTGAAGTGTCTAAAGAGACTCATAGGACTAGTCTTTTACAGCATAATATAGTGGAAGTAAAATTCAGACTGCAGCATTTCTGAGCTAAAGCATTTGTGCAGAAGACTCGTCGTCTGAGACCCTCAGGTTCAGGTGCAGCCATCTAATCTGTGGCACCTGCTGCAAACTGAAACCACTGAACCAAAACAATGCATTTACCAGCAAGATTGCCGCATTTTTCGTTCATTCTGATCTCTTTCTTATTTCATCACGCGGTTAAAGCAACTCTCTCTCTCTTGTCCTCCAGCTACGGCGGGCTCCGATTCCCCAGGGCAGGCGGTGGAAGCGGAGGAAATCGTCAAGCAGCTCGACATGGAGCAGCTCGAGGAAACCCCGACCAGCACTACAACAGACGACCAAGATCTGACCTTTGACCCTGCACTGAACCCCACACCGCTGCCTCACGTGGACACATCGGTAGAGGAAGGAGAAATCGGCACAGAGGCTGATATGCCACCGCTAACCGGTGAGTATCAGGGAGCTTTATTTCAGCTCTACCGCTGCAGAAAGCTGAGCATCCTCACGTTTTATTTCTTGATTAGTCGTAGGATCCAACAGCAGTTACCCAGATGTCCCGCCATCGCCTCCAGCAGAAGGGACTTACGAGGAGGACTGGGAGGTTTTTGACCCGTGAGCCAAATTTCATCACACTTGATCTAAATAACTCCGTATAGCCACACGCTGACTTGCCTCTGTCTTGCAGTTATTTCTTCATCAAACACGTGCCACCCTTGACCGAAGAGCAGCTCACCCGTAAGCCTGCGCTTCCTCTGAAAACCAGGAGCACGCCCGAGTTCTCTCTCGTCCTCGATCTTGTGAGTTGTTGGAAATGCTAAGACGTGTATAAAGTCTAAAAATATGCACACATTTGAATAGAATAAACTGTTTATCTGATTAGATAAAATTCACATAAGTTATGATGGAAACATAAATTCCTGTGATGGGAAAAGTCATGTGATGGGATTACTTGAATGATCTCGTTCACACAGCAGCTGTATGTTGTTATGGTCATTCTGAAAATTTGTATTACTGTAAAATTACTGTTTTACACGACTGGGTTCCCAAACAGCAGCATCCGCCGTTTTTAGGCAAATTTTTTAAATCATTTGTGAAAATTATTACATTTAGTTCCTCCTCCTATGTATGCTTTTTGATATTTAGTGCCACAGTTTTCCAGGAAGTGACATTTGTGGGGGGTTTTGACCTGGTAGATGGAAGCTGTTCTTTATTCAAATGTTTTATAAGCAAAACTGGAATATCGCATAGTTGAATTTGAATCTTTGGATGTAAAATAGCTGTTGGTCTTGTTAATGCAAGCTCTTTTGATACGAGGATTAAGTTGCTTTTGTTGTTTCGTTTCAGGACGAGACTTTGGTTCACTGCAGCCTCAATGAATTGGAGGATGCAGCTTTGACCTTCCCTGTGCTTTTCCAAGACGTGATTTACCAGGTAGAGAAAAAAGCATGTAGATATTGCATATTTCAAATGTTTTGCACTGGCTTCTATACAGCTCTGACAGTGATTTTTATTTATTTTTTTTAAACTTTCTCATTCCCGAAGGTGTATGTCCGGTTACGGCCATTCTTTAGAGAATTCCTGGAGCGCATGTCTCAAATTTATGAGGTGAGCATGTTTACTTTTTTTTTTTTTTTTCTACTTTTGTTTTATTGTTTCCAATATGATGATACAAGTAAAGTAATAAATATTTAAATAAACTGTAAAAAGATTATTATAAAGCTTGAATGCATGACAACAACAACATACAATTGTGTTTCATTATGTTTTTCAAAAAGATAAATATTAAATGTGTGAAATTATCTTATAACAAATTAACTACACATGACAAATGTATTTATTTTCATATTTTATTATGTATTGTTATAGATTTATTGTAGTTTTTAAGATTTCTATTTAATTTTTAAATAACTTATTTTATAATTTCTTAACAGGTAACAAATTTAGTGCTTGGACTTAAATCTAAATTAGTTATTTGTTGCATTATTTTATGAAACAAAAACATTTTTAATAATTGCAGTTTTAGGGTGTATTCACACCAGAAAAGTCCACTATTCACTATTTATTTTTTTTTTTTAGTCCAGACCAAATACAATGTTCGAATCGAGCGGAGAGAGAATGCTCTTATACGGCATACTGACCGTGGCACTGCGCAGAAGACTAGGCATAAAGAAAGCAAAAG